>CM041786.1:99065528-99200528 GCA_023375725.1 Nephotettix cincticeps | reverse complement strand
CATTATTGAATACTATGTTAATCCGCAAACCATCCTCATTATTAGACCAATTCGTAATTCAGATGCCGTGGTTCGGATTCCACGTTAAACTGTAGGTCCCTTAGTTGTTGCCATCGGCTGTTAGGCAATCAATTAACAGTCCTGTCTAAGGAACATGTCAGCCTTAGCCAGTAACAAGACTACAAGATCGCGCTACAATCGTCTTACACTTAATCTTTATTCATACTTGGCTTAAAATACCTACCTTGTAGTATAGTTACCATTTAGATAATCTAATCTAATCTAACCCTTATTTATGGACAGATGTTGGAATAAATGTTTGGAATAAAAAACTTGGAATAAATGCTCAAAACAGAAATTTTTATGCTGGAAATATCTATTTTCAACGCTCCTCACAGCAGTAAACCTGCATACTCATTCCCATGTTAATGTTATGTAGAATAGACAAATAACTCTTATATTTATCGACGGATATTGATAAAACATGTCATTTATTATTATTTGGAAATTTGCTGAGTACGCAGGTCTGCTGTGATGGAGGTATTATTGTCGTACTAACAATAATGTTTGCTTTTCATTACAATGTCGGTACGGTATACTAATTTTTTTGATAGTGAGATGGGTATAATGAAAATTAAAACACTGATTGATTTGAACTAGAATGAAACTGTAGGTTAATCTAGTACGTGGTCATAAATTTTACTATATTTCATTCGATTGCCTAATACAGTATAATAACCCAAAAATGTTCATTGTAAATTCGCTGTGATGGCTGTCGGTGTCAGTGGAAACACCCTTCGGGAGGACGATCCCCGTCCACGTGTGGAGTGCAGGGCAGGCGGATGACCCCTAGTCGGGCTTCAGTAATGATATTCATGGGTTCTTGGAAGGTGGACGAGCCCGCCGGCCTTCATGGGTCCGTCCGTCCGTCCGCCTGTCAGTCCGAACCGCCCTTACACTTCCACAGGGCTCCACAGCTTCTTGCTACTGGAGTTGAACCGTATATGATGGCCGCATGTATGGCAGGCAATGTGCTAGTGGAGTTCACTGGCCGTAACCATGGCTCTGAGGCCTGTGCAGCACGGCACGGCACATTCGTAGGTCACAATGTTGCCGTTAAAGGCAGCCCGATACATCATCGGTATTGATAATTAACGTAAATGCGTTAATTATGCCAAGAAGTATATTTTAATACTTGTTGTATTCCTTCATTAATAAATAAATAAAATCATATATTTCGTGCCTCGTACCTAAGATTAATAAGACCTTAGTTATTGTGTCTAAGGCCGTACTGAAAAGAGTCTGCAAAAACTGAACTTTATTTACCCGCTATAATTTATTCTCGCAAATTCGAGTTTGATTATTCATCATCTCAGCCAATTTCAAAACAAAAATGTTTGTATTTACTTCCCTGTGGGAAATAGGTTAGATCATGGATATGTCTAAAGGGAATGTTTTCAATTCATCTAAACAGCTGTTCTTATTCTTTTATATTACAAATGCAATACAATAGACCTGGTTGTTTCTATGGAAACCTGCTTTCCATATTAAAAATCGCCAACACCCCCATAGCTAAGACACACCCTTGTCCAAAAATTTCAGCTCTTTCTATATTTATATAGTTTACCTTTTAAGCCTAATCTACTACTTTCTGAATCTCTTTTTATAAAAATGAATATATGTCCTTTATGCGTTGCCAAACTACTCATCCGATCGCCATTAAATTTTAGGAAGGGTTTTCAATTTCTAATGTTAAACTTATTCAGTGAATGTTTGTGATTGTTTCTTTTAAATGTATAGATTACTGGTTGGTTCGTTTGTCCCAGTGTAATTATTAGTTCTCGTTTTTTTCGTTTTGTGCTAGTGGAATTAATCCAATACTATAATACGAGCAAGGTTTGTATATATATATATTTGCACACGGATCTCGAAAACGGCACCGAGGATTTTCTTTAAATTTTGGAAATAACTAATTTCCGAGTAGAAAATAAGTTCTAGATAGGTCTAATGTCCAGGAAAATTCGTGTTTTCTTGTAATATTAAGTTTAAAATCTAAAAATTTAACATTACGCTTATGGAGAATAAAATGTAAACAATACAAACCAAAACAGCTGTTTATAACCGTTTGACAGTTCTTGATTGAAGACTGCGGGGAACAATATAGAGGTTATGCATTAATATTTATTTTATGAATTAAATAAATGCAAAATTATCAGGTTACTAAACAATTTGTAAAAAACTTAAGGATAACATAGCTGTGCGAAATAAAAGCAGAAAAAAGTATTTCCAAAATCTTCCGTGTTTTGATAGAAAACGTATTCGTTGTATTGCTTGAAGCCACTGTAACAAACCAATTAATTGATGTAAATTAAATTTCTCTTTTGCTTTTCAATCCTCATTCCGTTTATAACAAAATCAGTTGATCACAGGCTAATAATAACGGTATGGATAATTAAACAGTAAATGATCGGCTTTGGCTAAAAGACGTTAAACGGCATCACTCAATTGGCTAACGTCGTAGCCGAGTTGTAGCGTGTCGGCCTCAAGAACTATAGGCCGCGAGTTCCATCCCCACCAGGGGCGATACTTTTTGTTCAGTGCTATATTAATTATGGTGTATTAAATCGGTTTTATTTCAACCACATAAATGTTTTCATTGAGTAATAAATGTGTTTTAATTTTTCTAATTAATTTTTATAATACATGTCTTATTTTATACGAGCAAAGCTCGGTCACCAGGTACTGAATGTTAAATTGCGTAATTTAACATTCATTTCTTTTATACTTACTTTTATAGTATAGTATATAGTTTTTATAGTACTTTTATAAACAAAGCCGCGATTTAGGAAATTTAATCTTTCCTAAAAAATCGTATCGCAGCTAGGTTTGGTTTGTGTTTAGGTTGGATTGGACAGTTGTGAATCAATCCACTTAGATTTATTTTGTTTTGTTGGAATTTTAATAATATGTCTATTGTCGTAATATGTTATTATCGTATTAATTATGTTATTACCTATGCCTCGACCCAGAATATATAATCTTGAACAACGAAGCCGTAATGCTACTCGACCTCAGAACATAGCCAATCTTAAAGTTAACACGTTTTTACTGTTGGGTGTTACGTAAGTTGGCCGGGCCAGCGAGTAACTTAAATAAACATACTAAAAAAAGGATAACGCTTTGAAGATTAAGGTTGAAATATAGCAAAATAAGAAAATTAAATAAAATCTAATAAAACTCCATACCATATCTGCCTTGTATTCAGTAGTGTGGAGGACAATGCAGTGATCGTGCCATAGTCCCGTTGTGGGGACCCTAATTTCCATATCTTGGCCATTAACGGTCCATCGACGACAGTTCGTGATCACCGCTTTGGTCATCCTCGGCGCAACATGTTTGTATGCAGGGGCAGGGGAGCCTAGCCCAGCGGTCGGGGACGGATCAGTGGTCAGCAGGGGAGCCTTGCCCAGCGGTCGGGGACGGATCAGTGGTCAGCAGGGGAGCCTTGCCCAGCGGTCGGGGACGGATCAGTGGTCAGCAGGGGAGCCTAGCCCAGCGGTCGGGGACGGATCAGTGGTCAGCAGGGGAGCCTAGCCCAGCGGTCGGGGACGGATCAGTGGTCAGCAGGGGAGCCTAGCCCAGCGGTCGGGGACGGATCAGTGGTCAGCAGGGGAGCCTTGCCCAGCGGTCGGGGACGGATCAGTGGTCAGCAGGAGAGTAGTAAATACCTCTTTTAGTGTGAATAGTATTTTACCTCAAATAAAGCATTATTCTTAATTAAATTTTCATGTTTTAGAATACTTATTTCATGCCGTAGAGAAAAGGTAACCTTTCTCAAACCTTTTTTACCAGTGCGAATGATGGGTACTTTAGCTTGTTAATTAATAATCGCAGTATCGGCTAACATATTTCTATTATTTTAATTCCAGCAAATTAATTATTTTCATATTATTTTAAGAATGTTGTGGTGTTTAAAAATCAAAATGTTTACAATAAAAAACTATAACGTTAACAATTATTCCTTAAACCAATTAGTACTTGAAATGCTTAAAATCAGTGATTTGAATCACTTAAATTCATGATAACTATTTTTGATATACTTAAAACCATAAACAAAGTTCTTAAGAACCTCGGAGTATCGGGTACAAAGAGGAAATAAAACCATATGAACGCGGATCCAGGACGCAACCCTGGGATACACCAATCACGGAAAAGCAGTAAATTCCCCGGCTCTGAATAAAGGATATCTGGGCGCTTCCATCGTGCCGTCAGGGGAGAAATAGTAGCTTATTTGTATCAGATGAGGAGTAATTGGACAGGGACAATGTGTGTGATGAACGGAATCTACCTCATCACTGTTCCACCCAGGCCTCTCATTGTGTGAACGGAATCTACCTCATCACTGTTCCACCCAGGCCTCTCATTGTGTGAACGGAATCTACCTCGTCACTGTTCCACCCAGGCCTCTCATTGTGTGAACGGAATCTACCTCATCACTGTTCCACCCAGGCCTCTCATTGTGTGGACGGAATCTACCTCATCACTGTTCCACCCAGGCCTCTCATTGTGTGAACGGAATCTACCTCATCACTGTTCCACCCAGGCCTCTCATTGTGTGAACGGAATCTACCTCGTCACTGTTCCACCCAGGCCTCTCATTGTGTGAACGGAATCTACCGCATCACTGTTCCACCCAGGCCTCTCATTGTGTGGACGGAATCTACCTCATCACTGTTCCACCCAGGCCTCTCATTGTGTGAACGGAATCTACCTCATCACTGTTCCACCCAGGCCTCTCATTGTGTGAACGGAATCTACCTCATCACTGTTCCACCCAGGCCTCTCATTGTGTGAACGGAATCTACCTCATCACTGTTCCACCCAGGCCTCTCATTGTGTGAACGGAATCTACCTCATCACTGTTCCACCCAGGCCTCTCATTGTGTGAACGGAATCTACCTCATCACTGTTCCACCCAGGCCTCTCATTGTGTGAACGGAATCTACCTCATCACTGTTCCACCCAGGCCTCTCATTGTGTGAACGGAATCTACCTCATCACTGTTCCACCCAGGCCTCTCATTGTGTGAACGGAATCTACCTCATCACTGTTCCACCCAGGCCTCTCATTGTGTGAACGGAATCTACCTCATCACTGTTCCACCCAGGCCTCTCATTGTGTGAACGGAATCTACCTCATCACTGTTCCACCCAGGCCTCTCATTGTGTGCAAATCTTCTGAGCTTGTTTGGTTCGGGTCAGGTAGGGCCTACTGTTATTCCAGCTCTGTACCGCTCTCTTGTACTGTGGTTAATATCTGCTGAGTAATATGAAATTATACTTATCTTTGTGTACAAAACTACTCTGACCACAAATGCTGTATTCTGACATCATGCGCTATTTAATGACATGTGTAGATAAAAAGAAATCTCCAAATGTTCTGGAATGAAATTTTGTAATAATTGGATTCCTGGCCCATCGGAATAAAGAATTAAATCTTTTAAAGAAATATCTTAAATAATGAATGATTTAAGAATAATTCATCAGTATTTTTTTGTTATAAAGCAAAGTTACCTCATTAGTTTTAAACAAACTATTATTCATATTTCACTTAAAATACGATACCACGACTATGTTGTGCTAGTATACTTTGGTCCTGAATAACGGATATCTTGATTGCATCATTAGGATGAATATATCACACTAAAAAATCTCGAAAACGTCATTTATTACAAAAATGCTATTTTAAGCATGCGTATTGTAAAATTAATACCGTATTTAGTATTAGAATCAACTAATAAAAACCCAAAACAGGTGTAAGGTGTTTACAACATAATTCTTAAATGTTCTGATTAGTTACACCTTAAATTGTAAAATATTAAAATAAAAAAAAACTAATAACCGTAAATATATATTTCAAAGTAGTTTTGCTACCTCATAGTTTTAAAATATGCCACCTATAAGTAAGAAAGAGATCACTTTGAGCGAGATTTTGGTATAGTATAGTGTTGTTATAATTTATAAATTAATACAATACAGTTTCTTCAAGTGATCTACGTATTAAGTGCATGAATGATCAGAAACAGTTTTGAAATGAAATGAAATGAAAATATATGTTTATTTAACCATATTTATCAAACTTATTACATGGATCCATGTCCTTAAAGCATGCGTGGATCTGGAAATAATTTAAAATATACATTTTTTTTATTTTTACTTGCCAGCAGTCCCTTTACAAATCACTTTGATATTATATGAAGGGCTCAGGGAAAGAAGGGGCTAAGTAAAAAAAAATCAAAATTGAGTTAAGTACTGTTTTTGGTAGCTTGAAAGGAGTACTATCTTTAATTTAAAACGAAACAGGGAAAAAACGACATTCAAATAAGCAAAAGAAAATGTATTACAGGGAAAGAATAGTCTGATCACTACAAACAAACAGTCAGCTGTGATCCACGTGACTGCCGCCATTTTGTCATTCCGCCTAGACAGTGGTTACCGTTTTGAGGTTAGGTTTCTGTTTGGATAGGCCTAGTAATTGAAGAATTTTTGTTGTCTTTGCCTCACCTGGAAACCTGATTATGTTACTATCATTTGTATTCGATAAATAAATACAAGTATAAATAAAGAAACTTGTTTTCTATTCAAACACTTAGAATAGGGTAGATTAAATATTAATACAGTGCAGACTTACTCCTTTTTTTGTATTCAGCTGACTTAGTCCCCTTTAATGTTTTAGGTACCTTTTTTATAATTCAATATTTATAGAATAAAAACAAAACTTTTAATAAGCTCCACATATATTCCTAATGAGTTAGTTTTATTGACAAAATCAATAAAAGCTATCTAATAACATGCTTGAATGGTTTTGACTCTTTAAACTAAAAAATGCTCTTGTAAATTTAAAGATACTTAGCTTTTGATATTATATACTAAACTTTAGTTCATTTGATTTTAGTTCGCTCAAGTATCTATTGGAGCTGTTGACCAGGAAACATTTCATTGGATGTATAAACGTTGTGAGATTATATTCGTGTTGGCGATAGCCACACCTTGAGATCCAACAGCTCTAGCCCTCGGTAATGCAGTAATGCAGGTCCCAGACAGCTGGGGTTATCAACCGCGCAATCAAACAATGAGCGTTCGTCGCTCGGATTTGAGCATGACGAAGAAACCAATTAAGCCAATAGAAAGCGAAATGGTGCTCTGATAATACTGCAATAACAACACCAAGGACAGGTGTGCGCACCGAGCAGATCAGAGCTATTCGATATTTGTCATTAGAGTGTGAGATGATGTCTTGATGTGATTTATACAAATGGAGCTCTGACAATACCGCAATAACAACACCAAGGACAGGTGTGCGCACCGAGCAGATCAGAGCTATTCGATATTTGTCATTAGAGTGTGAGATGATGTCTTGATGTGATTTATACAAATGGAGCTCTGACAATACCGCAATAACAACACCAAGGACAGGTGTGCGCACCGAGCAGATCAGAGCTATTCGATATTTGTCATTAGAGTGTGAGATGATGTCTTGATGTGATTTATACAAATGGAGCTCTGACAATACCGCAATAACAACACCAAGGACAGGTGTGCGCACCGAGCAGATCAGAGCTATTCAATAATCGTGTACGACGAAAGGTGCATACTTTTGAAATTTGGTTGGTACCTATTTTGAGGGTGGCTGACGGAGGATGTTGGAGGGCCGGGTTTGCACTCTTTGTCCATTTCTCTTAACCGCACAACCTCGAACGCTTCGTTTGTAACAATTCTCAAAAAACAATTACTGACCAGTACCGGGTTACTACCGTTCATGCTAATAGGCCTTGCTCAGTTATGTTGGTTTATATAGTAAGAAATTGATATATTAATATAAATATTAATAATGTACAAATATTAAGATTAATATAAAAGTAGAAGCGAATACTTAAATGTATACCTGAGCTTCCTTACCAGTCAGATTGGACAGATTGGGCGGCGGACGGCGTAGAACGCGAGCCGATTCATAACCGAGCTCACCCCGTGGTGGATTCATTGTGTTATGGGCTTTGTGTGTGGAATCTCTCCCCGGGCGGCGACTCTAGACGTAAGGTTCAAGGACCTCCATCATCGGCTCGTCTCTGGCTGCAGTCTGGGCGACACTGCGTCTGACAACGCATAATTTCGGTGAGAGCAAGGTTCAGTATTTACACAAGGGAAACATATATACCATGAAATATTATGCAACAATAAATTCTACCAAAGTAAACACTACTACTAAGCTGCAAAATATACGCCATCTCGTGAATGTTGATGTTAAAACCGGAAGTATCTGTAATATACCGAGGCACATCCTCTCATTGTGATTGTTTTAACATTACGCCCTCGACTGACCCAATTGCATGCGCAGTGGGCGAAGGCGGAAACATCCGGTGTTGTTTGTGCCCATGTCGTGTGTGCGACTGCGAGCGTACCGTACGTTCGCATGCGTCGCGTCAGCAGCGAACTAATCAGCCATTGACACGTACAGGAAACGGAACGTTACTCGAGCGTAGACCTTCCGTTACAAATAATTATCAGTCGACGATTATAAATGAACAGTGCCTCGACATCTACGGCAAAATTATACTGGCATCGTTCACCTAAATTACTAATAAGGTGGCTTTAATTCAATGAAACTAAACACAATGAATTCAAATCAAACTAAACACCTTAAGTGTAGAGTGTATTTATTTCAAATTAAAATTCCTCAATCGTTTTATGTGATGCAATATTAACGTTCACTTCAATTCACTTAAATTGTTATATTTTTTATGTACTGGAAAGTAAAACAGATAATTCAACTTAATAACCAAACTTCATTTAGCATATATCCCAGCCAAACTATAATAATGTTAAGTATCTGGTGTGAAATTGTCCGTGTAGATAATATGACTAGCGGTCAAGGTTAGCGGAATGATACCTACAACAGTGTATATGCGCCATAAAGTTAGTTTTACACTGTTGCCCGGACGATCGTCGGATATAGTGCGGATAATACACATTTTTAATGTAACCACAACTGAGCTATCATAAATATGTTTGTCCTTATAGCAATATAATAAATAGTCATTCCACAATTATATTTTAAAACTGATTATAGGCCTACATTTTATGGAAGACATTTTAACGTGTGTGAGCTGGAATGATTGAAGTAGGCCTACTGTAGTTATGTTTGCGTCGAGTTTTCAACCACAAACGCTCTGTTACACTCGGTATTGTGTTTTGTGTATTGTGTAGTTGGCCGCGCACAATACCGCGAATGTACAGTGTTTGCAGCGGAGATACCATCGATGCAACCGGAGCTCATAGTCCAGAGTTATCACTACAGCAGCGGGGGTCCATAAACTATCTCTCAGACAACTAACTGACTCGCGTGCGTGCAACATTATATAGAAAACATGCGACTCCACCGCTTATAACTTAATCCTCATCAAATTTAATTCGTAGTTTTATCTTACATTATATTTATACTTTTGACACAGAATGTTCTGTGGACGAGTTTTGCGATTCTTAGTTTGTAAATGTGGGATAATAGGGATTTTTATTAGAATTACGATTTCACGTGGTTAAACAAGTTATATGGCTCAAAGCTTTATAAATAATTATGAGAAAGTATTATAGAACGTTACATGTTCTTGAACCATGGTAATATATCTCATTCTATTAAAATTCTGTTAAAATAACTATTTAATATAGTATGATTTCCAAATGGGTTTAAAATCAACGACCAATATAAACTAACTAATATTGATTTGACAGCTGTTTGTTTTTATTTCTATTAAATCTTTAAACTACAAAGACAGCTGATTATTATCAGTAGGTTATTCATTGAAAACTGGATAAAATGCGTGTAATATCGCGTAAAAGTGGGTTTTTAAATGCTCGTTATTTACTTTTAAAGGGGCGGCGGGCGATTTCAAGCATTTATAATACTTCTCTGGAATGTAGAGAATACATTAAATAAGTTTCATTGTAATCAGTTCTCTCGTTTATTCGGAGAAGACGGCGTAAAATGCCTCCTAGAGCGTAACGGACAAACAGACAAAAATTGAGATAAGGCCGGTTTCGGCTTCTCTAACGCACGAAAAGTAAAAATAACTAAAAAATTAATAATTCTGAGCAATGTACAGACAAAACTCTAATTTTATTCACAGCTGTCAAACTACGATCAATTTTTTACCAAATTTTAAAATGGAAAATTCCATTTACTTAACACTAATTAACTTTAAGAATCAACAACATCAAAATTTTAGATATTACTTTTTTAATTTTATCTACCTTGATTTGGATATTTAATTTGGAATTTTAACTATCAATTAACATATAATTTTTAAGATTGTCATTGTATTTGTCATATAAATTCTTATAAACTTAGTTTTCTACATATGCTTGGCATGGTAATATTAACTCATAGCCAAAATAAAATGATAATACCCCCGTCGCAGCAGACCTGCGTACTCAGCGAATTTCCAAATCTATAATAATATAGAACAGGTTTGATCAATATCCGTAATAAATAAGACTGTTTACGTATTCTCCATAAGATTAACATGGAAAAGAGTATGGAGGTTTGCTGCTGTGTGAAACGCTGAAAGTAGGCATTTTTACAATAAACGATTTTTTTATTTTGACCATATACTTACCAAGTTTTATCTGTCCATAGTTAAATGAGTTTGCCTATCCTCCATAAAATTAACATGGGAAAGAGTATGCAGGTTCGCTGCTGTGAGGAACATTGAACATAGGCATTTCTGGCATACACACTTTTTAATAGGAACGTGTATACAAAGTTTTATCAACACCTGTCCGTAAATAAAATAATTTGCCAATTATCTATATGATTAAAATGGGAAAAGAGTATGCAGGTTAGCTGCCGTGATAAACACATAAACGATTTCATGATTCTTCATAATTCATGATTTTTAAGCATGAATGGATGGATCCCAACCACATGAAGCTAAATATAAAGTTTCATCCAAAAATATGGATTGAAAAGTGAAATATTAATTTTTCCTTATCCTCGATAAGATTAACGTTGGAGCCCCTAATTCAACGTACTCTGTTTAAATTTTTAATACCTCGGTAACCGATGGAGATAAACGAAAACTTAACCACCATTGTAACTAATATATATACTTAAACCAACGTAACCAAATTGTGTAGTTTGTTAAGCTGATTCCAATAATTGTTAAAGCTAAATTTTTTTTAAAATTACATATTATTACGAATTTTAATATAGATGCTTATGTTAAATTTTTTCTAATTGGTAATTATATCTTAATAGTTAATATGCTGAGAACTTATTTTTTCTCTGTATTTATTTGCTTTCACGTTTATATTTTGTCATGATACCATATTTTGTTCTTCTTTACACTGAATCCTACAATAATACAAAGGACGGTTTTATTAGTTTATTAATAAAAACGTATGGATATACTATTGTTAAAAAATTATACTACACGTTCAAAAATTTAGTATGGAATATTTACTAGAAATATACCATAATGTTCATGATTTACATGCAGTGCAACTGTTTCACGTAAAGACAAAGGAGACAGACAGTTTAGTACTGTATTATATTAGAGAGGGGAGTTTCGTGACGCGGATTCCCAGGCCGGGGTCAGACGACGACGTCACTAACTGTCCGGCCATCTTCCCACCGCGACACCGGTCATTATATCGGGGTAATTGCGATAACATGTCACCCGCTCCCCCTCCACCCCTCCACCCCACACCCCACACCCCACCACCTACAACTCGACACCTACGCACACCCCGCATCTCAGCAAGATTACGTTATTGTTACCAATTAACTGATAGTGTTTTAATTTATTTTTTGATAAATTCGTAGACTTTTATTGTATATTGTTTAAACAAAGTAACGTTTTAATGCATAGATCTATAAACAAACTTATAATTGTTAAACACTTAGAGTAGCATTCTGATGCTGCGGTCTAATATCCATTTTTATGAGGAGCAGTGACGTTGACACGGAATATATTAGCCGTGGTAGGTACTGAGTCTACTCTGCACTGGAATATATTGGCCGTGGTAGGTACTGAGTCTACTCTGCACTGGAATATATTGGCCGTGGTAGGTACTGAGTCTACTCTGCACTGGAATATATTGGCCGTGGTAGGTACTGAGTCTACTCTGCACTGGAATATATTGGCCGTGGTAGGTACTGAGTCTACTCTGCACTGGAATATATTGGCCGTGGTAGGTACTGAGTCTACTCTGCACTGGAATATATTGGCCGTGGTAGGTACTGAGTCTACTCTGCACTGGAATATATTGGCCGTGGTAGGTACTGAGTCTACTCTGCACTGGAATATATTAGCCGTGGTAGGTACTGAATCTACTCTGCACTGGAATATTAATTTTTTTTCGTAATATTATAAGAATTGTTTTTATTATCTTTGTGAAAAAATACTCACTCATAAATACAAATGAATAAAATAAAATCTTGCCAGGTGAGACTACCAAATAACCTTAACAGCTAACAAAATACCCCCGTCGCAGCAGACCTGCGTACTCAGCGAATTTCCAAATCAATAACATAATAATATATGACAAGTTTTATCATTATCTGTCGATAAACATGAGAGTTATTTGCCTATAGTCCATAAGATTAACATGGGAAAGATTATGCAGGTTTTCTGCTGTGAGGAACACATAAACTATGATTTTTGCATAAACGTATGGAACCCAACCACATGAAGCTAAATACAAAGTTTCATCCAAAACTTTTTAATAAGGTTAATATAAAGGTAAATAAGCTAATATAACCTTATATATAAGGTTATATTATATATAAGGTTATATATAATAAGGTAATATAAAGGTAAATAAGGTTAATATGGAAAATATTAATTTTTTCTTATCCTCCATAAGATTAACATTGGAGCCCCAAAATACAACGTACTGAGTTTAGATTTTTTAATATCTCGGTAACCGTTGGAGATAGAGAAAAACTTTAAGGTACTAAATTGTGTAGTTTTTAAGATAATTCTAATAGTGAAAGATAAAAGCTAAAAATCTTTTAAATCACACATAAAAAACGAAAAAAACCCAATTTTTGAGAACAAACCCCCCCAAACTACCCGTTCCCATTGACCGATATGTCTGGTTTGTAAATCAGAGCAAATGTTGGAATACACGTGTCTACCAACTTTGGTCTTGATCGGACCATTTTTACGAGAGTTATCGTGAGAATAATAACTTTTACAGGAGAATAATTATTGTTCATTTTGATGAGTACTATCACCCCTCGAAGTTTATCCGCAACTTAAATGAACACTCTGTATAAGTACAGGAAAGTTTTGTATATGGACCTAAAGCATCAATAAAATTCATGACCATAAGTATTTACAATAACATCGCCATCACCGGTAACAGCACAATTGCAGGTACACCTATCCAATTACAACAGCGTGCACGGCGTACACGGGGTTTATGTGTATCCCCTCGGACCTGGACCCTGAACCCTGGACCCTGGACCCGCGCCTTGCCTAGAGGCCTGCGTGCCGTCTATGGAAAAATCACAATCTGGATAATTATCCACCATTAGAGAGGGAATTATTAGAGAATCATTAATGAGGATTGGACCGTGTATGGAGATATTCGTATCGACCGAATGTCTGATCAACCTGAAGCCAAACATCGTGGACCCTTGTTGCATTCCTTTTAAATATTTTCGAATGACACTTCCTTGCAACACTGAAGCATGCAAATTTCACAATTATTAGTGAAATTCCCTTAAAGGAAAAGTTATTACCGTTACTTAATTCTGAGACTATGATAATTATTGTTCATCTTGTGGTTCCAAGGAACAAAAAACAAAATTGTGATAAAATTTAAATGGTTTGACGTTTAGAGTCTGTAATACAGGCAAGACAGTCTTATCTGAAGGGGTCTTTGTGTCCCAAAGCTTTTACATACAATTTATGAAATAATCAATTTTTAATTCATACTTTAGAATGTAATCTGCTCGATATAACAAAAAATTTACTACGAGTATTTGAATATTTGAATTATTGAAGCGGTTACTGATATTAAAGACAATATCTGACTGTCTTTGATGATAGAATCTAGTGAACTTAGTAGACCTACGTTGCATTTTGAAGCTCCAATGTTAATCTAATGAGTATAAGGTTAAAAATTGACACCTTGCTTATTATATGTATGATTGTGATAAAACTTTGTATATAGCATCATATACAAACTAAAAAATGTTATAACATATGCGGAAAAAAGTATATTCTTGTTTCCTTGTCGAAGCAAACCCACTTAATTATTCTTCATATTATTGTTATGGGGAATAAGTAAATGAACCTTATTCAACCGTTGATTAAGTTTGATTTGAATCATCGCCATACTAAGAAATTTTCTTAGTATGCAGGTCTGCAGTAACGAGGTTATATAAATCTTGTTTCAGTAACCCCTGTGATATTGGAAAAACGAATATCCCTAATTATGCGAAGAGAAGAAACAAGAATAACCATAATAATTAAATGTGGTTGTATTTTATTTATCTATATAAATAAAATTAGAGTTTTGTCTGTACATTGTTTAGAATTATTCATTTTTTAGTTATTTACTTTTTTTACTTACTTTTCGTGCGTTAGAGAAGCCGAAACCGGTCTTATCTCAATTTTTGTCTGTTTGTTTGTCTGTGACGCTCCAGGAGGCATTTTACGCCGTTTTCTCCGAAAAAACGGTAGAACTGATTACAATGAGACTTATTTCATGTATTTTCTACATTCCAGAGAAGGTTTATAAATGCTTTAAATCGCCCGCCGCCCCTTGTAAAGTAAATAACGAACATTTAAAAACCCACTTTTACGCGATATTACTCGCATTTTGATTCAGTTTTCAATGAATAACCTACTGCTAATAATCAGCTGTCTTTGTAGTTTTTACATTTAATAGAAATAAAAACAGTTGTCAAATCAATATTACTTAGTTTATATTGGTCATTGATTTTAAACCTGTTTCGAAATCATACTATATTAAACAAGTTATTTTAACGTATTACTAATTATAATAGTGGTATAAATGTTTTAACCTATTTAATTGTGAAGTAATGCTAAATAATAAAGCTGGTATTGATTTATTTTCTTTGTATTGATTTGCTTAGGATTTCAGGTTTACATTTTGGTATGATAATCTTTCTTCTTTAAACTGAATCCTACAACCCGTACCAAGGACGGGCTTACTGCTAGTTCTTTAATGTAATGATTATGTATCAAATATCTCTTTAATTAATTCAATAACAAACACAAAAGGTCACTCAAAAACATAAATTTAAGCTTGTTACTTGTATTACGTTTATTTTACAACACAATGACGATTAATAAATTTGTCCTGTAAGAATCGAAACTCCTGGAAAGAATGCTAAACAGTCTAAGCAATAAACATGTGCTACTGTCGACCCTTCCATATAGGTATGACATTAAAAAGAGCAGTAAAATTAATGCGGACCAGAGTTCTACTGTGCAGCATACACCTGCCGCTGACCCTTACGGAACTTTCCTGCACCAGCGGAGCAACTACGCGGAGGCAGTCAAGTCTGCATCCGGAATCCGGCGGGCGGCAGCGAGTCCTGGAGCTTTGCGGCGCAGATCATCTGCCTGTAATTCTCTAAATAGACGGAATTCCACAAACATTTCTTTTTTAGGCGCCCAGAGATCCCCCCGGGGATCACTGCTTGCGTATCAGGGAGACATAACCACCTTAGCAAATTTAAATTAATTCATCAAAACGTTCAGACAGCAGCAAACAAGTCTCTACAGCTTGAACTTCTTTGTAACGAGCTGCAGCCAGACTTGTTTGTTGTGTCTGAACATGCCTTTAGTAAAGAAACAATAAAGTTCTTCAAAATTCCAAATTATGAATTGGCATGTTCATTTAAAAGATCTTTTTTCAAGGGTGGGGGTGTCGCTCTGTTCATCAAGTCCCTTTTCACTTTCAGCCCTATGCCCATCAACTTTTGTGTAGACAGAGACTTTGAGGTCGCTGGTGTCCAGATATCTTTGCCAAATAAAAAAACATACAGGGTAGTTGGTCTATATAGATCTCCCGATGGCAATCTGGACATGTTTTTCAACAGCTTAGAGCGTTTGCTCCTGGAGTTGACCCAGAAAGCTTCTGTCTTTGTTATCCTGGGTATTTTAATATAAATGTTCTTGACGCTTCCCGTCCTGAAACAAAAAGATTTCGGGATGTATTGGGATCTTTTGGGCTGAAGTGGTCCATCAACTCGCCTACTCGCGTGACTGAGACCTCATCCACAACTATTGACAACGTTATCACCAATAGCACACAATGCTCTGTGTCCACTGTGGTAACTGCTATCTCGGACCATGACGCCCAGGTGGCCATGTTAAATGACCAACCAAACCACTCCAAACCCACGCCTCCTCAAAAACCAATAACTAGGAAAGTAAATTCTGCCTCAGTAAATTGTCTAAAGGGTCAACTGAAATACATGAATTGGAATTTTCTTGACAATAATTATGAGTCAGCTGACGATGCATTTCAAGCTTTTTATGATCAATTTTCCTTTACTCTTGATTAGTGCTGCCCCTTCAAAATTTCTAAATCGTCCGCTCCTAAAAAGATTAGTACCTGGATAACCAAAGGTATTTTGGTATCTAGGGAAAAGTTGAAACAACATGCTGTCACTGCCAGGAATCTAAATTGTCAGCAGTTCACCACATTTTTCCGGAACTACAAACGAATCTATCGAAAACTGATTCGCGCTGCAAAATCTTACGAAATCACAAAAAAATTTAAAGAAAGCGACAATATCTCCAAAACAGCCTGGAAAGTCATTAATGGATATAAGAAATAGTGATAGCAAAAAAATAATTCACCTAAAAATAAATAGCGCAGAAATTAAAGATCCTTCTGAAGTCGCAAATCATTTTAACAAATTCTTTACACGTGTTGCCGACCCTTAGGAAAATTCAGGCCCTTCTAGACTACCCCGATCTACCGTTTCATCTCAGTCAAACAACGGACCCCTGGCGTCTATGGTTTTGTTTCCAGTTACCGAGTTAGAGGTGGCTCAGGCTATAAGGACACTGCCTTCCAAAAAATCAACAGATGTCAATGGTGTGTCGGCTCTACTCATTAAACAGTGCGCCGAATACTTGGTCAGCCCTCTTACAATATTGGTTAACGCCTCTTTTGAGAGTGGCATATTTCCAAGTGCACTAAAGGAGTCAAAGGTAATTCCAGTCTTCAAAAAAGGTGACCCCCTTCTAATGAGCAATTATCGCCCGATTTCCCTCCTGCCAATTTTCAGCAAAATTTTCGAAAAGCTTTTCTTAAAGCGGTTGACTGAGTTCCTTGAACTACACAACATTCTTTCCGAAGATCAGTTCGGGTTCAGGCAAGGTCGGTCCACAGTTGATGCAGTGAACAGTCTTGTCACAGAGATTGTGGAGAACCTTGACAGACAACACAGAACCCTGAGCGTCTTCCTTGACCTATCGAAGGCGTTTGACTGTGTTGATCACGGTCTTTTGATTTTAAAGCTCCACCATTGTGGTATTCGTGGGGTTCCACTGCAGTGGATCGACACATACCTTGCAAACCGATCACAAAAAGTCCAGATTTCAAATCAATTTTCAAACAAAGAGGTCCTTAAGTATGGTGTCCCGCAGGGATCAATACTTGGACCAGTTCTCTTTTTAGTATACGTCAACAATCTGTCGTCTGTTTCAACATCTGGCAAATTGGTTCAATATGCAGACGACACAACTCTCTGCTGTAGCGCAAATTCAAGTTCAAAATTGGAAATTGAGACTTTTATTCAACTAAACTCATGTGTTCAGTATTTTTCAGAAAACAATTTGAAAATAAATCCTCAGAAAACCAATTGGATATAACATTCGAGGCGAGGGAGCCAAGTACAAGGCCTGACTGTAATGGTCAACGATACTGTCATTGAACAGGTCGAGTCCACGAAATTCCTAGGAATTATTCTTGATCGTGGGCTTACATGGCATCCTCACCTTGATGGTATTTGTGCCAGGGTGTCTTCAGGGACGTATGGTCTAAGATTACTATCGAAGCATTGTCCTGATGAAATCCTAAAAATGGCATATTTTGGCCTAGTGCATCCCCACTTGTCATATGGCATCGCTATGTGGGGTGGTTGCGCTGAAGCGGACTTCCGAAGGTTGTTCCGTCTTCAAAAAAAAGCCATTCGAATAATGGCCAAGCTACAGTTCAGAGAGTCCTGTAGGAATGTCTTCAGGGAGATGGGGATTCTTACTCTGGCTAGTCTGTACATACTTGAAACAACTTCTTTCTGCAAATTTAAGTGCATGCCCATTCTAGGTGCATACGTACACGACCACCACACAAGAGGTAGAGAGTTTTACAGACTATCCCAGAACAGGTCCAGAGCTGCCTTGAATCTGCCGTCTCAAGCAGGGATTAAGCTCTTGAACAATCTCCCCGAAGATATCAGGCAGGAGGGAAACTCGAGGAGATTCAGGAATCGCCTTAAGCGCTTCTTGGTTCAGGGAGAGTTTTACCATGTGGGCGAGTTCATGGACCACACATGGTAGGGTGACTGTGCCCATGGGGGTGTCACTGGGTGACCTGATATAGGTTTTAGCGAATTTCCCATAGGGAAGAAGCTATTACCGTAGGTCTCATGGCGAGACTTAAGCCCGGGACCATGTTATTTTTTCTTCTTTAGGTGCCCAGAGTCCAAAAACAATAGTCGTTAAAATTTATATATATATATATATATATATATGTATATATGTATATATTATATATATGTATATATATGTGTCTGTTAGCACGATAACTCTCGTAAAAATGGTCAGATCGAGACCAAATTTGGTAGAGACGTGTATTCCTACAAGTGCTCGGACGAGTTCGTAAACCAGACATATCGGTCAATGGGAACGGGTAGTTTGGGGGGGGGTTTTGTACCCCAAAATGGGGTTTTTTGCGTTTTTCACATGTCATTTTTAAAAACTTCTAATTTTAATTTCACCATTGGAATCAGCTTAAAAAACTACACAATTAAGTTTCTTAAAGTTTTTCTCTATCTTCAACGGTTACCGAGATATTAAAAAATCTAAACACAGTACGTTGTATTGTGTGGCTCCAATGTTAATCTTATGGAGGATAGGGAAAAATTAATATTTCCCATATTAATGAATATTTTTGGATAAAACTTGATATTTAGCTTCATGTGGTTGAGATCTATCCATTTATGCTTAAAATCATAGTTTATGTGTTTATCATGTCAGCAAAACTGCATACTCTTTTCCCATAATAATCATATAGGGAATAGGCAAACTCCTTTATTTATGGACAGATGTTGATGAAAGTTGGTATAAATATTAAGATAAAAATTATTTATGGTAGAAATGACTACTTTCAGTGTTCCTCACAGCAGCAAACCTGCACACTCTTTTCCATGTTAATCTTATGGAGAATAGGCAAATAATTCTCATGTTTATGGACAGATTTTTATAAAACTTGTCATATATTATTATTATATTATTGATTTGGAAATTCGCTGAGTACGCAGGTCTGCTGCGACGGGGGTATTTTCATTATCATTTCATTATCACGTCTTATCATTATATATTATTATCTGAATATTTATGTATTATGTATATTTATGTTTATCTCTTAATTAATATGGTTAAAATTATGTCAACTTATATTCCTATTTTAATGACGTTTGCTACACAATTGTTAAATATTGTATATGGCAATAAAAGGATTATTATTATTGTTATTATTATTGTAATTTTTAGATTTTAAATCAGATAATACACGACTGAGTGTAAGAATGCTATAATTTTAGGGTGAAATTAATTACAGTCTAAACATTATTTCGTCCAACTCTAATTTAAACTGTAAATTATGGGTAAGGTGAAGAAAATATTTTCCTCTATTTTTTGGAGTAGAGTTTAATCCTCCGCAAGAACCCTTCTTCTACCTACGCGACTCGCCCCCTCCACGTTAGACAATACCCTACACAATGGGCCCCTCTGGCCATAACGGCTGCACGTTATTATACCTCAATAACCGCAACATAATTAAACTCAATTCTAGGAAATATGGTATGGACGCGTGTAAAAAACTGAGCCTGGAACCCGCAGAGCAGTATGTGCAGTTAAGTGTAGTGTGAGGGGGGAGGGGTTATTGCAACCCACTGTACTACCAAGGAAGCATCTGCACTATGTGTATTGCCCTTGAGAGGTACTGCACGCAGTGCATTGCCCTTGAGAGTAACTGCATGCAGTGTGTTGCCCTTGGGAGCTATTGCACGCAGTGTTTTGCCCTTGAGAGTAACTGCATGCCTTGTATTGCCCTTGGGAGCTGCTGCATGCTGTGTATTGCCCTTGGGAGCTAATAAATGCCGTGTATTGCCCTTGGGAGCTGCTGAATGCTGTGTATTGCCCTTGGGAGCTGCTGCACGCTGTGTATTGCCCTTGGGAGCTGCTGCATGCTGTGTATTGCCCTTGGGAGCTGCTGCATGCTGTGTATTGCCCTTGGGAGCAACTGAATGCTGTGTATTGCCCTTGGAGCAGTGAGTTTCCATTAAGTAGTTTATGCGTCATAGAGTTTATTACCTACAATTTAAGTCTTCAGTATGTTGAGCTTGGTGAGTATTTGTGGAATAATTTAATTTACTCATAAAATAAACATTATGGGTGGGTGCTGTCATTTTTTTTGTTTCATGAAGGAGTACAATTTATATGATTTTCATCAAAATCATTAGAGCCGTTTTTAAGTAATTTTCATTTTACATATTTTTTGGGAGATTTATGGGTATAATAACCAATCAAAAATTAATAAATAAAAAAATATTCGAGATACCATGGATTGTTACCTACATAATGTCCTACATATTGTCCTGTAATCCAGCTACTTGGAGGTCACGAATTGTGGATAGTTGTGAGAGATGGTCGGTGGATGTAGTGTTCTCTTGTGTGTATTAACATCCGCACTATTGAATACTACGTTAATCTGCAAAGATCATCCTCATAATTAGACCAATTCATAATTCAGAGGCCATGGTTCGGATTCCACGTTAAACTGTAGGTCCATTGGTTGCCATAGGCTGTTGGGCTATTAATTAACAGTCCTGTCTAAGGAACGTGTTAGCCTTAGTCAGTAACAAGACTACAAGATCGGGCCACAATCATCCTACATTCATTCCTCATTCATACTTGGCTTAAAATACCTACCTGGGTAGGTCGCCATTTCAGTTAAAAGTATAAAGTATAAGTACTGAATTTCGTAAAAATGTGTCCAATAGTCTCGTCCCTAGGCTTCTGAAAATCCCCCCCACACACACATACGGACTAACCAGACAGACATCGCTCTAAATAAACGATATCAGTGGACTGACACAAACTTTCTCCCTTAAGTCATTTTAAACGACAATTTTTAATAAAACCATCATATTCTTTAACAAATACATATATAAAATACAAATATCATTAGATAATTTATTATTTTAAACATAATCATTCAATTTCTAAAAATGACAACAAGAGAAATAAAATAAAATTAATTGTTAGAATTTCATGGGGGCCCCCATAACAAGTGTTTTTGAGTGATTTTGTTAGGTGATATGACATTACGCTGCATACTAAGTTTCATGGAAACCCGATTGGGAAATAAGAAAGAAATTGATTTTTGAAAAGAATTGAAGTACTAATTTGTTTAGTTTTCAAGCTGGTTTTAATAGTGGTAGTCAAATTCTACTCTGCCTTTATTTATTTCGCAAAAAATAAAAAAAATAAACTTGTTTACTTAAAAAGTTTATAACTTTTAAACCCCCGATGTTTTGACAAATGCGGGTGGAGTCATATGGTTTATATCATAGAGGACTATAAATCATATAAATTTCATTAAAGTCGTTAGCCGTTTTTGAGAAATGTTCATTTTACGTGTTTTTTGGGGGTAAAATCTATAATATTATAAAGAAGAGGTGATTTCTGTATGTTTGTGTGGACGCGAAAACTACTGAACCGACCAGTTTGAAATTTAAAACAAAGGTTCATTCTTTATTCATTTCCATGAACGTCCTTAGTTTTAATGTTTACATTTTCAAAGAATGAAAACATTAAATTCCTTGAATGTCAACAACTGTGAACAATAATTTGACAGTTCGGGAAGCAGAAGACACAGTTGCTGTAAATACTTTGGTATTGCCCTTGCATGCAGTGCTATGCTACGCTATAGTTATACATGTTTCAATGTTGACAGTTTCGAATTTCACCACCTGTTTTCACTACTTTTTCCAGTCCAGGAAGAAGGAGAAATAAAGTTCATTTTTACAGATAAACTGCTGGTTCGAAATTAATATTGCCGAAGATGGTAGAATTTAAATTTTTCCCAATGTCCGTTATTCCTTATCCTTTCCCAATATTACTTAACAGGTGGTACTTTGTCATGTTGTAGACGCTCGTGTTTATAAATATTTGAGATCGTGTTTAGTATAAAATTATACTGTAAATATCTCTTTTAATGTGAATAGTATTTTACCTCAAATAAAGCATTTTTTCTTAATTATTATTAATGTTTCAGAATATTTATTTCATACCGAATTTCATGTAAATCGGACCAATAGTCTCGTCTATAGGCTTCTTCACATCACACACGCGCACGCACACACACACACACACACACACACACACACACACACACACACACACACACATGGAGAAACCACTTTAAAATCACTTATTTCGATTCAGGGGCACTAAAATGGACATATCCAATAGAAATCCAAATTTGGAAATGCTGACGAAATCAATACCTTTCATACAACCGCGCGATAACAGGCACATTTCGCACTTTAGGCAGAACCTATAAACAGTACATATCCGCACTAGGGTGGGTACGATCTCATATCTATCATAAGGTGGATGAGGAACCGGCCAAGTAATCCAAGTAGTGGTGCATTATTGGAGTAGTGCTTTTTGAAAATGCTTTTTAGCACTTTCAAGGCTCATTTAGGTTGGAACATTAATATCTATGTAGTCTAATATAACGCCAGTTTTGTTAAATGTAATTGCACTTTGTACCCTATAGCGAACATTTAATGTGCCTTTCGAACTGCTCAACTATTAATCTCTAACAAATATTAACTTTGGGGTTACCGTTAATGTTACTCTGAAATGTTATATGGCTTTATAGTTATTATATTTATTTTATGACGTCCTATGAACATGATTTAGAGTGAATTTTTCCATAAAAGATTTTTGCGTAAGATTATATTGATATTTTAGTGTTTCACGCCATTTAACTCGTGATTTATCGCCATATAAATATGAAATGATAAATATATATAGCGGTGAAAATCATCTGGACGGGTGCCAACCTTCCGCATTGCGACTTCCCTTGTTTCTCTTTGTGGGGTATTGCGATTCATATAGTAAAACCTCAGTAAATAGACACTTTGTGGACCCAGAGGTTGTCGAGTTATCCAAAACATTGTAATTTTTCATGAATTTTTAATTAATTGGTACATAAAAGACTCGATTTTCTCATATAAATTTATTACAGTGCAATCCTTGTGAGTATTAATGTTATATACTGTTTAAACAGTATTTTGTAAAATGCCAAATAGTCAATAAAATAAAAAAAAGACAAAAATTTAACAAAAAATTAAAAATAGAATATAAATTTATATTTATGAACTGGAAAATTCTCTAAAAATTCTTTTTAATAGACAATTGGTTTTCTTTCAATAATATAATGTTCTGCGAATAAGTAAAAGACAGCGAATGACCCCACCACAACTATGCCCATAATATTTTATCTACAGTACTTCTGTTTTTTAAACAGACCAGAGGACCTAGAAGATTGAAAAAAAATGCTTAGAGGACAGAAAGGAGGGTAAGAAAGTTGTTTTAATAAACAGCCATAATACGGTTTTTTGTAGATGGGTGGACACTTTAAATTTTTCGAGTTTCAAAATTCATCGAGTCCCGGATCGGGCGATGTGGCCAGAAGCGCAAATGGAAGCAACATGTATATCAAGCAGAAACATAATTCGAGAAATTTAGAATATCCTACGTTTTAAAACCTTAACCATCAACCATCATAGACCTGAGTCCTATGCGGTTACTTAAATAAATTAAGTCATTATAGTGGCGTGTGTGCTTGCTAATAGGCCCATGATCTGAAGGAATCTGGTGATAGCAAAATAATCTGTTGGAATCATATTCCGAAAAAGTATCAATAATAAAGATATACGCATTAAAAATAGGACAATGTTTGCTATAAGTTAGTTATTATTGGGCCCTTAACGATTCTACTTTCTTTAAAAATGTTAAAACCTGTTAAAAGAGGATTTTCAGCAGCGCCGCTACAGATACGAGCTATCATAACGAGGTGAGTTATCACAGTCCCATGATGGACGGCGGTGCTGCGGTGGCGAACGTTCACACCTTCCCCAAGTCATCCGCGTCTCCTGTACGGCCAGAGGCGAAGCGCAGGACACGCTAATTAATGGGATTAAGATTTGCTGATCTCACAGATATCTGCAGTTATTGACCGCGCAGTTATTTCTTTGTGTTTCCCTACCATTGTTGAGGCTAATGTTCCGTGAAACACAATCATAGCACCAAATGATACTTTTAATAAAAAGATTTAATATATTTTTTATGTGAATAAAAATTATAGTTCGGTATGTAGATTTCTTGAAACTATGATTTTTTGGTTATTTTTGCGTCTATACCCTAAAAATGGTGAAATGAGTCTTATGTCAATTTATCTCCTTTCCATGAGGCTAAATATGTATCGTCTTCTACGTAAAAATAACACCACCCACTACGAAGTATTTTTAATTATTACGAGTATTTGCCTGTTGGACAATGTTCCATATACATTACACTGGTTCATTCTCTATTAAAATAGTACAATAAGCTCACAAAAATCAGGTTTTGAGCGTTGTTAGAGTGTTGTTTTAAGCGTTGTATTACTACTCAGCTCACTTTGTTTTATTTTTCCAGTGTATTAAAGTGATTTTAAAACTTTAAGTAAAGAGCTACTTTACCATGAAATATATTGATAATAATTTTCAATAATATAATTTTTAATAATGACTGAGGCGGTGGCGTCGTCCTGTAATCCAGCTATTGAGTGAATTTAGAGGTCACCACTTGTGGATAGTTGTGAGCGATGGTCGGTGGGTGTAGTGTTCTCTTTTGTGGATTGACGTCCGCACCATTGAATACTACGTTAATCCGCAAAGACTATCCTCATAATTAGACCAGTTCGTAATTCAGAGGCCGTGGCTCGGATTACACGTTAAAATGTAGGTTCCTTAGTTCTTGTCATCGGCTGTTGGGCTATTAATTATCCGTAGAGTCTAAGGAACATGTCAGGCTTAAACAGTAACAAGACTACAAGATCACGCCATAATCATTTTACACTCAATACTTACCCATACTTGGCCTAAAATGCCTACCTTGTAGTAGTCACCATTTTCATAATCTAATCTAATCTATGTTTATAAACATAAATTATTGATTGTTATGTTTAAATGTTATTTGTTTAATGCTATTTATAAATTATAATACATAAAACATTTATCCTAATATAACAAATTTTTATAATTGTAGAGTGAATATCATGTCAATTTATGATTCGTTTCTACTGCTATGTAGTAAAAAAAATTTAACACTTTATTAATACTCTTTAATACTAATACAATCTATTAATACTCCATTTATTTTTTTAATTTATGATGAAATAATAGAGTTATAAGTTCCTGGGCTGATAAAAATTAAAAAAATATTGAATATTCCAAGAAGAAAGAAGTTCTAGGTTCAAATGTTATTTTATTTCTAGTATAAAATATTAAAAAATTAATATTGTTGTAAGACATTTTTAAAACTTATGATCAAATAATTGAGCTAAGTACTTATTTTCATTAATAATTCCACGATTTTAGGTTTTATTTTATCGCTTCCTAACACTCATACAACGGAAGTGCTTACAACGAGTAGTGAAATAAAACTCTAAGAATAACAGTCATGTGTGTCTGAATAATTCAAAACTGCGGACAAACAATATATCCGTTAGCCATCAGTCAGGCTCGTAGAAACTCTCACCACAAATCTTGCGTAAATAGAATATAATAGGTGCGAGGAGTGATCCTTGGGGGACACCCACAGCGATAATGAGGAGATATGGCGGTATTGTTGGTCGTTCTCACCACGAGTAACTGAAGACGATAAACAATCTTCATTACAACTAGCAGCTGCTGAAGATGACACAAAGGTGAGATAAGGAGTGACCACTTCTGATGGAAGTGAAGGTGATGCAACTTCCACACAGAA
This sequence comes from Nephotettix cincticeps, assembly GCA_023375725.1. NCBI lineage: Eukaryota > Metazoa > Arthropoda > Insecta > Hemiptera > Cicadellidae > Nephotettix > Nephotettix cincticeps. The sequence goes on along the minus strand of CM041786.1, from coordinate 99,174,151 downwards.
CACAAGTAAATTCTGTGTGTTCGTTCTGATGCCTCACAACAGCAGATATATTATTTCGTTAGTGAGACGTTTATAACATTTTTACTTTTTAGCGAATTTCCCATAGGGAAGAAGCTATTACCGTAGGTCTCATGGTAAGACTTAAGCCCGGGACCATGTTATTTTTTCGTCTTTAGGTGCCCAGAGTCCAAAAACAATAGTCGTTAAAATTTATTTATATATATATATATATATATATATATATATGTATATATGTATATATGTATATATATATATATATATATATATATGTCTGTGATAACGATAACTCTCGTGAAAATGGTCCGATCAAGATCAAATTTGGTAGAGACGTGTATTCATTCCTACAAATGCTCGGACGAGTTCGTAAACCAGACATATCGGTCAATAGGAACGGGTAGTTTGGGGGGGTTTTGTACCCCAAAATGGGGTTTTTTGCGTTTTTCACATGTAATTTTTAAAAATATCTAATTTTATCTTTCACCATTGGAATCAGCTTAAAACCCTATATAATTTAGTACCTTAAAGTTTTTCCCTATCTCCAACGGTTATCGAGATATTAAAAATTCTAAACACAGTACGTTGTATTGTGGGGCTCCAATGTTAATCTTATGGAGGATAGGGAAAAATTAATATTTCCCATATTAATCAATATTTTTGGATAAAACTTGATATTTAGCTTCATCTGGTTGAGATCTATCCATTTATGCTTAAAAATCATAGTTTATGTGTTTATCATGGCAGCAAACCTGCATACTCTTTTCCCATGTAAATTATATAGGGAATAGGTAAACTCCTTTACTTATGGACAGATTTTGTTGAAAGTTGGTATAAATTTTAAAAATAAAAATTTTTGATTGTATAAATGCCTACTCTCAGTGTTCCTCACAGCAGCAAACCCGCACACTCTTTCCCATGTTAATCTTATGGAGATTAGGCAACTAATTCTCACGTTTATCGACAGATTTTGAACAAATTTGTCATATATCATTATTATTATTATTATATTATTGATTTGGAAATTCGCTGAGTACGCAGGTCTGCTGCGACGGGGGTATTCTTGTTATATCTTAGGTTGTTTTAATTTAAACTATTTTACAAAGATGTAGTTTAAATAATCACTTTTCTAGTACAAATAGTATATGATTATCGTCCACTACTTGGTCAATTCTATTTATTTAATTTTATTGCATGATTTCTATCTTTGAACTTGAATTTGGATCGTAAACATTAAAAATTTTACTCCAGAAATACTGCGCACACTTCATAAATATCTATGTTTTAATTGATTAGTGTGTTCATGGATTTGTGTCATTTTTATGTAGCTTTAAATAGAAAATTGTTATAAAATAGTCAGTACCGTCGTTTTTAAAGGAAAATCTTAAGTTTTTTCTCTCATTTTAAAAGCAACTACTAGGTTGACCTCGGTCTGGGCTTTGAAAGTATAAAATAAAATAGTGCTTAAAATGTACCTAGGGAGACCACTTTACAAAATGTGGAATTACATCGGAGTATAGGGGGGTTTCTAGTTTTTGGACCTGTCATACGAGTCATTTTATTTTTCCAGGTGCGCATATCCAGCACCTGCCCTGAGACGATGCTTGGTAATGGACGTTTATCCACTTCCGGTCATTCGTCCAGGTCTGCTATCCGGTCTGCTGCAGCAGTCTGAACTAGGCAGTAGAAAGACCATCAAGGAGCCATTTAAGATTGTGTATGACAATTGCAGTATTAACACTGTCTCAGTACTGAAACGGTTTTCAAGTGAACCTTTAAAATTTCTATAGTGGTTTTATAATGCAGATAACTTTTTGGATTTCATGAATAGTTTACCAAAAGTACAGAATAATGCTGTTTATAACTTTTATCTTTGGCGAATTTCCTATGGAAAATCGAGCTATTCACATGACTCGCATAGTGACTGTTAAGCCCGGGACCACGATAGAAGTTCATAACTCGACCCCCTGAACACGTTTTGGGAGGTTATTCAAAAATTAAATACATATATATATATATATATATATATATACAGTATATATATAATTGATGTATCTACTATAGCTAAAATTGTTTCAATTTTTAATGTCTAAATGTATAATTGATGAACGAAACAGTGAAATATACATACATTTGTAAATATATAACCTTATAGGAATGATTGTATGAACGTACGATAGCGTCAGCGACGTCAATGTACCGACTTCTTCTCTATGAAGCACGAGTATAGTGCTCATACTCAACACTTTCGACACAAAGGATGACAATACATGAGAAGAGATGAGCTGTGGTATACATGAGGTCGGCAAGGACCAAGGTTCCGTAACCGATACATAAAGGTGACAATAGATATAAGGAGATGATAACCTGTGGTATACATGAGGTCGGCAAGAACCAAGGTTCCGTAACCGATACATAAAGGTGACAATAGATATAAGGAGATGATAACCTGTGGTATACATGAGGTCGGCAAGGACCAAGGTTCCGTAACCGATACATAAAGGTGACAATAGATATAAGGAGATGATAACCTGTGGTATACATGAGGTCGGCAAGAACCAAGGTTCCGTAACCGATACATAAAGGTGACAATAGATATAAGGAGATGATAACCTGTGGTATACATGAGGTCGGCAAGGTCCAAGGTTCCGTAACCGATACATAAAGGTGACAATAGATATAAGGAGATGATAACCTGTGGTATACATGAGGTCGGCAAGGTCCAAGGTTCCGTAACCGATACATAAAGGTGACAATAGATATAAGGAGATGATAACCTGTGGTATACATGAGGTCGGCAAGGTCCAAGGTTCCGTAACCGATACATAAAGGTGACAATAGATATAAGGAGATGATAACCTGTGGTATACATGAGGTCGGCAAGGTCCAAGGTTCCGTAACCGATACATAAAGGTGACAATAGATATAAGGAGATGATAACCTGTGGTATACATGAGGTCGGCAAGGTCCAAGGTTCCGTAACCGATACATAAAGGTGACAATAGATATAAGGAGATGATAACCTGTGGTATACATGAGGTCGGCAAGGTCCAAGGTTCCGTAACCGATACATAAAGGTGACAATAGATATAAGGAGATGATAACCTGTGGTATACATGAGGTCGGCAAGGACCAAGGTTCCGTAACCGATACATAAAGGTGACAATAGATATAAGGAGATGATAACCTGTGGTATACATGAGGTCGGCAAGGACCAAGGTTCCGTAACCGATACATAAAGGTGACAATAGATATAAGGAGATGATAACCTGTGGTATACATGAGGTCGGCAAGGTCCAAGGTTCCGTAACCGATACATAAAGGTGACAATAGATATAAGGAGATGATAACCTGTGGTATACATGAGGTCGGCAAGGTCCAAGGTTCCGTAACCGATACATAAAGGTGACAATAGATATAAGGAGATGATAACCTGTGGTATACATGAGGTCGGCAAGGTCCAAGGTTCCGTAACCGATACATAAAGGTGACAATAGATATAAGGAGATGATAACCTGTGGTATACATGAGGTCGGCAAGGTCCAAGGTTCCGTAACCGATACATAAAGGTGACAATAGATATAAGGAGATGATAACCTGTGGTATACATGAGGTCGGCAAGGTCCAAGGTTCCGTAACCGATACATAAAGGTGACAATAGATATAAGGAGATGATAACCTGTGGTATACATGAGGTCGGCAAGGTCCAAGGTTCCGTAACCGATACATAAAGGTGACAATAGATATAAGGAGATGATAACCTGTGGTATACATGAGGTCGGCAAGGTCCAAGGTTCCGTAACCGATACATAAAGGTGACAATAGATATAAGGAGATGATAACCTGTGGTATACATGAGGTCGGCAAGAACCAAGGTTCCGTAACCGATACATAAAGGTGACAATAGATATAAGGAGATGATAACCTGTGGTATACATGAGGTCGGCAAGGTCCAAGGTTCCGTAACCGATACATAAAGGTGACAATAGATATAAGGAGATGATAACCTGTGGTATACATGAGGTCGGCAAGGTCCAAGGTTTCCGTAACCGATACATAAAGGTGACAATAGATATCAGGAGATGATAACCTGTGGTATACATGAGGTCGGCAAGAACCAAGGTTCCGTAACCGATACATTAAAGGTGACAATTAGATTATAAGGGATGATAACCTGTGGCTATACATGAGGTCGGCAAGGTCCAAGGTTCCGTAACCGATACATAAAGGTGACAATAGATATAAGGCGAGATGATAACCTGTGGTATACATGAGGTCGGCAATGTGAAACCAAGGTTCCGTAACCGATACATACATGAGGTCGGCAATGATAACCTGTGGTATACATGAGGTCGGCATGAACCAAGGTTCCGTAACCGATACATAAAGGTGACAATAGATATAAGGAGATGATAACCTGTGGTATACATGAGGTCGGCAAGGTCCAAGGTTCCGTAACCGATACATAAAGGTGACAATAGATATAAGGAGATGATAACCTGTGGTATACATGAGGTCGGCAAGGTCCAAGGTCCGTAAAAATAAAAAAATAACGATAACCTCGTGTTCCTGTAACCGATACATAAAGGTGACAATAGATATAAGGAGATGATAACCTGTGGTATACATGAGGTCGGCAAGGACCAAGGTTCCGTAACCGATACATAAAGGTGACAATAGATATAAGGAGATGATAACCTGTGGTATACATGAGGTCGGCAAGGTCCAAGGTTCCGTAACCGATACATAAAGGTGACAATAGATATAAGGAGATGATAACCTGTGGTATACATGAGGTCGGCAAGAACCAAGGTTCCGTAACCGATACATAAAGGTGACAATAGATATAAGGAGATGATAACCTGTGGTATACATGAGGTCGGCAAGAACCAAGGTTCCGTAACCGATACATAAAGGTGACAATAGATATAAGGAGATGATAACCTGTGGTATACATGAGGTCGGCAAGAACCAAGGTTCCGTAACCGATACATAAAGGTGACAATAGATATAAGGAGATGATAACCTGTGGTATACATGAGGTCGGCAAGGTCCAAGGTTCCGTAACCGATACATAAAGGTGACAATAGATATAAGGAGATGATAACCTGTGGTATACATGAGGTCGGCAAGAACCAAGGTTCCGTAACCGATACATAAAGGTGACAATAGATATAAGGAGATGATAACCTGTGGTATACATGAGGTCGGCAAGGTCCAAGGTTCCGTAACCGATACATAAAGGTGACAATAGATATAAGGAGATGATAACCTGTGGTATACATGAGGTCGGCAAGGTCCAAGGTTCCGTAACCGATACATAAAGGTGACAATAGATATAAGGAGATGATAACCTGTGGTATACATGAGGTCGGCAAGGTCCAAGGTTCCGTAACCGATACATAAAGGTGACAATAGATATAAGGAGATGATAACCTGTGGTATACATGAGGTCGGCAAGGTCCAAGGTTCCGTAACCGATACATAAAGGTGACAATAGATATAAGGAGATGATAACCTGTGGTATACATGAGGTCGGCAAGTCAAGGTTCCGTAACCGATACATAAAGGTGACAATAGCTACAAGGAGATGATAACCTGTGGTATACATGAGGTCGGCAAGGTCCAAGGTTCCGTAACCGATACATAAAGGTGACAATAGATATAAGGAGATGATAATGCTGGGAAAAAAGTTATAAGATGCAAGTGACAGTTATATTTTTGAAGAGAATAAGGTATTATATAAAATTATAAAGATAAGTTAGCAAAATGATAATGACAATATGTAGGGGAGTATCGCACGGACACGGCAAAAATATTACTCACTTTCAGCGATACTAGTTTTATAATAAAAAAAACATTCGAATTGACAAGTTTTTGCAACTGCTGCAATAAATAATATAAAAAATATTTGTAATATAACGTACGAAAACTATATTATAATTAGTGAAATAACTAATATACTTTTAGCTCTGTCACGAAATGGAATGTCCCGTAATATAGTATTATAAACAAAAATATAAATAAACCTACATTGTATGTCTTATACAATTAAATTGTAACAAATAAAACAAAGTGTATGACAGTATATTTCTTTCAATTGATTCTGCCCTCAAGAAGGTATGTATGGGTTTAAAAATAAGACCGATACAATTCATAATATTGTACTCCTAAACATAAATCAAACTAGATAGAAGACAGTTCTTAGACGGTTAGTAATCTCACAATTGAGAAAGGAATTGAGTATCATGCATTGTGCTTTGTTATTCTTCGTATGTCTTCGCCTACCGCCTCCTTCGTTCTCTAGCACTTTTCTCATCAATGCATACGAAAATAGGGAGGACAGCAGTTGCCAAAAGTCCGGACCACGGGTGTTGACACTTTTATAGCCTCCTACGATGACGAATGGGATAGGTGAGGTTGCCAAAAGTCTTTGACTCGTTTCGCCTTCCCCACCTAATTTTCCCCGTGGGGGGCTGATGTGGGGGCAAAGCCATATAACAATACCCCCGTCGCAGCAGACCTGCGTACTCAGCGAATTTCCAAATCAATAATATAATAATAATAATATACGACAAGTCAAGTGGTCAAAATCTGTCGATGAACGAGAATTATTTGCCTATTCTCCTTAAGATTAACACGGGAAAGAGTGTACAGGTTTGCTGCCACGATAAACACATAAACTATGATTTTTAAGCATAAATGGATATATCTCAATTACATAAAACTAAATATAAATTTTTATCCAAAAATATTGGTTAATAAGTGAAATATTAATTTTTCCTTATCCTCCATAAGATTAACATTGGAGCCTCAAAATACAACGTACTGTGTTTAGATTTTTTAATATCTCGGTAACCGTTGGAGATAGAGAAAAACTTTAAGGAACTTAATTGTGTAGTTTTTTAAGCTGATTTTAATGGTGAATGATTAAATCTAAAAATGTTTTAATTACATACGAAAAACGCAAAAAACATTTTGGTACAAACCAAAACTACCCGTTCTCATTGACTGATATGTCTGGTTTACGAACTCGTCCGTACATTTGTAGGAATACACGTCTATACCAAATTTGGTCTCGATCGGACCATTTTTACGAGAGTTATCGTGTTCACAGACACACACACACACACACGCACACACACACACGCACACACACACACACACACACACACACACACACACACACACACATATATATATATATAAATTTTAACGACTATTGTTTTTGGTCTCTAGGCACCTAAAGAAGAAAAAATAACATGGTCCCGGGCTTAAGTCTTGCCATGAGACCTACGGTAATAGCTTCTTCCCTATGGAAATTCGCTAAAAATATACCATATGTTTTATTATTTATAACTCATTATTCATTATTATAAACACCGAGCTGGGTTGTCATCATTCGACCACAAGGTGACGACAGGTGAGGACGGCGCTATGCGTCCCTGGGAGCTGGACCTTAAGAGTTGGACCAACCCTTCCCTGGCATTCGGACTGGATTACATATGAGGGATTATTGACTCAAAAGTGAAAAAATATTATGGAGATTTGGATGACCAATATGATAAAAAATACATTTTTTATTATCGAAAAAACATTTTTCCTTGTTATTCCGAATAAAATATGTCAAATTTATTACTCTGCGATAAATATTAGCCGTGATATAAACACTTTGGTAAAACGTCACTTCGCCGATTGCTGATGATGGTGTACAATTCAAGATCTGCATGTTCCAGCTCACTGTCCGTTTCCTGAAGATGCCTTTATTCACATAAAAAACTAATTTTTCTCAAAAACTATAAGACATATTGCAACAAATTTTTGTTTGTTCAAAAAACTGAATTGGATATTTTAACAAGGGAGTTTTCAATAGGAAAATTTTAATCTGAATGCTATTTCAATAAAAAATTTTAAAGGAATAAATGTCTTTAAAAACATAAATAATTTTAACACAAATAATAAAACCGTACGTTAAAATGTTGCCAGAAGTACATAGAAACAACTGGTAAAACATATTTAGTCTATCTCTTATGGTTTTTGAGCAAAAGGAATTGTAATATTAGAAAATTAACATGTTAAGAATAGTCACCCGACTCCCCTTTATCCGCTGTTATTAAATACGCATTTGTGTATGCTAGGAGGACTGTCTAACCTAACCTACATAGGTTAAGGGTGAAACGTATGTTTCCAGTGTAACGAAATTGATGACGATGTTGTATCAAACTTGAAGAGATTGTTTTAAGATTCTAATAATAAGATGTGTAATAAGGTGGTTTTCACACATGCTGTATCAGCGTTACGGCTCTCGCACGACCGGTTGTCAATTGAAGCTGGCGCTCCGTACCGTAACCCACCGCGGGCTCAACCGCAGTAACTGTACAACAGCTTTCTATTTATCTCACGTAATGTTATGCAAAAGGAACTAAATCACTTAAAGCCTTTAGATTCATACATTTTTATGTGTAGTATATACATTGGACTATGCTGAGTGTAAATAATAACCATCACAACCATAGTAAATAAAGGTCTGCAACAAATACGGAAAGAATGTTAGTATTTCATTTTTATATGAGCTTTTAAAAGGAACTTTCGCACTTTATATATTGATTTCTAATTAAAAATGTTTGTATTTACTTCCCTGAGGTCTTCGCGCTATGGTCTGCTATATAATTTTTTACAGTGTTTATCTTTGTGTTTTTAATAGCTTTTAGTAGTAAAATGCATTGGTTTTTTCATCGAAAAAGGGGGTCATGGAAGGATGATAGATTTCAATATTATCTTGTCTTAAATAGCGTAGTCTGTCGTCTGTTACTGTTGTGCAGCAAATTAGTTTAGTGGTTATAGTTTTGTTTTAGATAGTTTTTAGTGGTGGAATGCATTAATTAGTCAATACTTTTTGTTGCCACCACCATGAAGAATATTTCCGATCCATTAATGTAGTGAAATTGCTTAAGGGAGATTACGTGATTTTTGTGATTATCATATTTTTGTCGCTTAGGAACGGTTTATATTAATTTGATCTTTTTCAAACTATACATAACTATAATATTTTTGGTATCAGCATTAAATTTTTAAGATATTGAATATTTTAATTTTTTTAAGTGTGAATAATAATAATCCTCATACTCTTCATATAGTCCTTAAGAACCTCGTAGTGCTAACGTTTTTTTATATTGTTAGTTCCGGCGATCCTCATAATCCCCATAATCCTACCTGTCTCCCTAGTCTTCATAATCCCACAGCTTATTCAATTCTCATTTTATCGTAGTTTTCACGTTCCTACCAGTATTCAGAGCCATCACGGTCCTCAGAACCACTACAGTTCTCATGTATTGTATAGACTTTATGTTCCTCTGGTAGACATAATTCTAACAATCCTCAAAATCCCCAAAGACCTCATGATCCTCACAATTCTCACGATCACCTAGATCTTAATAATCCTAAAACCTTTACAGTCTTCATAAACTATATCTTCATCCTTATTTTAATCAAAATATAATATACATTGAGGAATTATTTTTATTTGTTTTATACAAATTAGTGCCAGTTTACCAATACCATATATTTTTCTACAACCAAGATAATAGCTATTCGACCAATTATTTTAACAGACAACTATTACGCGTGTTCAAAACAAAGCTTGAGTGGAATGAACCTTTGAACGTCATTTGCTGTCAACCTTTTCTCTGAAACAAAACAAAACCCTATCTACATCGAGCCGAGCATATCATACGAAGCATTTTATTACTTTTTTGTTCGATCTGAAATCTGCGATGCGCGATAGTAATGTAGATGGGCGGGGCGAGCAGGTGTGGCCGACGTAATTGCCGCGGGCTGCCGTCAGGCAGCAGCACCGACGCTATCTATCGTCGTCTCGTCACACTACGGCTGCCGCGGACGCGTGATTGAATACATTTCGGCTCCAATGGCCGTCAAAGTGTTTACACCAGTTTTTAGACTATCTACGATCAGGCGGCGCGTTATCTTGGATCAAATTGCCTTGTACAACAAGATTGTAACTAGGTTCTAGGATTTTTATTCAGTGTGATATTTTACAGTGTGATATTTTATTTTAAAATATTCAGTTAATATTTTACAAACCTTTTGCAAAGGAAAGAGAAAGGAGCACTTAAATGTGGTTAATTCATATTATAACATTTAAGATTTCATCTCTACCGTAGAGAAGAAACAATCAAATGTACTTTCCTACTCTAATGGAGTTGAGTGGACCTAGATTATCACTACGCAATTCTAACCAAATATAAGTAATGTGCTTCAGGTATGTAGATAATTTTTTCTGTGGTAACGATAAAAATATAATTAATGAGTACACCTTAAAAATAGATATCAGGCACAACAGCCCTTACACCCAGTGAGCCCTCCCTACGTCATCGTCATCGCTAGCCGTAAATAGTGCGACATCGAAAGTTACCTCTGTTTACCCATCTATGATCCTACAAATAAATGTAAATTCATCCGTAGTTTTTGTCGATTCAACATTTTTAAATATTCTTCTCTTGAATTAAACCATTAAAAAGAATTAATACTATTTTTTCCAATGTTGTCCACTGTATCTGCTGTCGGCCTGTAGCCTATCTTATTAGGCAGCAAGGCGGGGGAGGTCAGCAATTGCACACTTGTCTAGTGCAAGGAAGCCCATGTTCCATAACAACTACAAATTAGTTGTTTATGTGTAATTGCTAGTAAGTTAAATTATTTACTATGATCATAGAATATAACGTAATATGAATATCTGCAAAATCGATTGCAATGCAGATTTAGAGGAGTGTTGAGTGTCAGTGGGAGTGAAGTACACGACAAGGGGAAACATCTGACCCAAGACCGAACAGTCAGTGAATGCTTCATCATCACTCATAGCGTACCGACACAACAGCAGCCTGTATCGCAGACCATCGTCAGTCTACAATAGAGTGTTGAGTGACAGTGGTGGTGAAGTACGCGACAAGGGGAAACATTTGACCCAAGACTGAACAGTCAGTGAATGCTTCATCATCAATCATAGCGTACCGACACAACAGCAGCCTGTATCGCAGACCATCGTCAGTCTACAATAGAGTGTTGAGTGACAGTGGTGGTGAAGTACGCGACAAGGGGAAACATTTGACCCAAGACTGAACAGTCAGTGAATGCTTCATCATCACTCATAGCATACCTGTATCGCAGACCATCGTCAGTCTACAATAGAGTGTTGAGTGTCAGTGGTGGTGAAGTACGCGACAAGGGGAAACATTCTGACCCAAGACCGAACAGTCAGTGAAGGCTTCATCATCACTCATAGCGTACCGACACAACAGCAGCCTGTATCGCAGACCATCGTCAGTCTACAATAGAGTGTTGAGTGTCAGTGGTGGTGAAGTACGCGACAAGGGGAAACATCTGACCCAAGACCGAACAGTCAGTGAATGCTTCATCATCACTCATAGCGTACCGACACAACAGCAGCCTGTATCGCAGACCATCGTCACTGGCCAGTCTACAATAGAGTGTTGAGTGTCAGTGGTAGTGAAGTACGTGACAAGGGGAAACATCTTACCCAAGACCGAACAGTCAGTGAATGCTTCATCATCACTCATAGCATACCTGTATCGCAGACCATCGTCAGTCTACAATAGAGTGTTGAGTGTCAGTGGTGGTGAAGTACGCGACAAGGGGAAACATTTGACCCAAGACTGAACAGTCAGTGAATGCTTCATCATCACTCATAGCGTACCGACACAACAGCAGCCTGTATCGCAGACCATCGTCAGTCTACAATAGAGTGTTGAGTGACAGTGGTGGTGAAGTACGCGACAAGGGGAAACATTTGACCCAAGACTGAACAGTCAGTGAATGCTTCATCATCAATCATAGCGTACCGACACAACAGCAGCCTGTATCGCAGACCATCGTCAGTCTACAATAGAGTGTTGAGTGTCAGTGGTGGTGAAGTACGCGACAAGGGGAAACATTTGACCCAAGACTGAACAGTCAGTGAATGCTTCATCATCACTCATAGCGTACCTGTATCGCAGACCATCGTCAGTCTACAATAGAGTGTTGAGTGTCAGTGGTGGTGAAGTACGCGACAAGGGGAAACATCTGACCCAAGACCGAACAGTCAGTGAATGCTTCATCATCACTCATAGCGTACCGACACAACAGCAGCCTGTATCGCAGACCATCGTCAGTCTACAATAGAGTGTTGAGTGTCAGTGGTGGTGAAGTACGCGACAAGGGGAAACATCTGACCCAAGACCGAACAGTCAGTGAATGCTTCATCATCACTCATAGCGTACCTGTATCGCAGACCATCGTCAGTCTACAATAGAGTGTTGAGTGTCAGTGGTGGTGAAGTACGCGACAAGGGGAAACATCTGACCCAAGACCGAACAGTCAGTGAATGCTTTATCATCACTCATAGCGTACCTGTATCGCAGACCATCGTCAGTCTACAATAGAGTGTTGAGTGTCAGTGGTGGTGAAGTACGCGACAAGGGGAAACATCTGACCCAAGACCGAACAGTCAGTGAATGCTTCATCATCACTCATAGCGTACCGACACAACAGCAGCCTGTATCGCAGACCATCGTCAGTCTACAATAGAGTGTTGAGTGTCAGTGGTGGTGAAGTACGCGACAAGGGGAAACATCTGACCCAAGACCGAACAGTCAGTGAATGCTTCATCATCACTCATAGCGTACCGACACAACAGCAGCCTGTATCGCAGACCATCGTCACTGGCCAGTCTACAATAGAGTGTTGAGTGTCAGTGGTGGTGAAGTACGCGACAAGGGGAAACATCTGACCCAAGACCGAACAGTCAGTGAATGCTTCATCATCACTCATAGCGTACCTGTATCACAGACCATCGTCAGTCTACAATAGAGTGTTGAGTGTCAGTGGTGGTGAAGTACGCGACAAGGGGAAACATCTGACCCAAGACCGAACAGTCAGTGAATGCTTTATCATCACTCATAGCGTACCTGTATCGCAGACCATCGTCAGTCTACAATAGAGTGTTGAGTGTCAGTGGTGGTGAAGTACGCGACAAGGGGAAACATCTGACCCAAGACCGAACAGTCAGTGAATGCTTCATCATCACTCATAGCATACCTGTATCGCAGACCATCGTCAGTCTACAATAGAGTGTTGAGTGTCAGTGGTGGTGAAGTACGCGACAAGGGGAAACATTTGACCCAAGACTGAACAGTCAGTGAATGCTTTATCATCACTCATAGCATACCTGTATCGCAGACCATCGTCAGTCTACAATAGAGTGTTGAGTGTCAGTGGTGGTGAAGTACGCGACAAGGGGAAACACCTGACCCAAGACCGAACAGTCAGTGAATGCTTTATCATCACTCATAGCGTACCTGTATCACAGACCATCGTCAGTCTACAATAGAGTGTTGAGTGTCAGTGGTGGTGAAGTACGCGACAAGGGGAAACACCTGACCCAAGACCGAACAGTCAGTGAATGCTTCATCATCACTCATAGCGTACCTGTATCACAGACCATCTTCAGTCTACAGTGGTGGTGAAGTACGCGACAAGGGGAAACATCTGACCCAAGACCGAACAGTCAGTGAATGCTTTATCATCACTCATAGCATACCTGTATCGCAGACCATCGTCAGTCTACAATAGAGTGTTGAGTGTCAGTGGTGGTGAAGTACGCGACAAGGGGAAACATTTAACCCAAGACTGAACAGTCAGTGAATGCACATCACAAAAATTATAGACCAAAGTCTACAATAGAGTGTTGGTGTCATTAAGTACGCGACAAGGGAACATTAAGACCGAACAGTCAGTATGCTTTATCATCACTATGGTGGAGTATCAGACCATTTATTATGACATATCCTTAGGCTCGATATTACGAGACTACAATGTAGAAACATGTGGTTACAGAGATGATTAACTCGAAAAATTACCTAGGGACCTTTATCAATTTTGCACGATCAATCCTTCCTTTTCTGAGACGAAATTTTCTGAAAAATATTAATTGTATTATCACGAGGGATACTTACACAAAAAGGGAAAAGACACTTCAAAAAGCAATTATCATGAGGGATACTTACACGACTTGCAATGGTTTTGACGTGGAAAACCAACAAGAAATGCCCATTTGGCATGTTTGGTCATTTTAACATATTGAAAAATGAACGCTTTACCATAGAATTTTAGTGTTAATGTTTTAAAAGAAAAAAATTGTAAAATTAAAATAAACGTAACATCATATTTGTTCATTTGCTTGTTTTATATTTAGCCTGTAATTGATTGATTATATAATAACTAGCGTTAGCGAACTTCGTACCACCTAACACTAATGTATACAATTTATAGAACTTTTCAAATCATTTCATCACAGCTTATAATTTTGTAAACACTAAATTTATAAAACCTGACAGTGCACCATTTTCTATCCTATGGGTCGGAGACCTTTGCTATATTCATTTCAATTCGATTCTAGTGGCCTGAATCAACTTATAGGCTAGTAACATTAGTGTCACCTTTGAGTACAGCATCTTTCAAGTGTATGTAGTTATCAGCCTGAAGTTTCTTCTGATTATTTCATATGAAGTTTAACCTCTCAGTTTCAATTTTGACGTACATGTCAACCATATATTGGTTTAATATAATAAGCCATGGAAATGAAGCAAATAATTTACCTCCTCTTTAATGACCATTAAGCGATGGTAGCAAACAGTAGAACATTGCTGCAGGAATTGTTTTCGAAAAAGGGGACTTTGTAATTGGGTCAGTTTGAGGGATGGAAATGGAGTAACCATCCTCACCATAGCAAAATATCAGAGGATACTGCAAATTATCATACGATCTGTGAGTTTCACTAATACGCTGCAGTCTATCCGATCTACTCTTTATTATAATGTCTCTTTTTTCAAACTCTTGGCCTACAATAACTGCACCAACTTCTTCTGTTACTGGTTCATTACACCTGCCTCTATGGGCATTGACAGGCTTTTTATCCGCATGAATGACCATTTTGAACTGTCTACTTGGTTCTGTCTCACTTTCAATGGCACATTTAAAATCCATAATATATAGTTGTTACAATTGTGAAGCATATTCTGCAATTGTTGGGCCAATGCTGGTTTGACTCCTGGTACATTCTTACAGCGTGCAGTTGTTTCCTTGCTGTCATCACCGATAAAATACAGTTGTAAAAACTGATGGTCGTCATTGTTGGATGAAGGCAATAAGCTACCAATTAAATGGTATATTTGGCCTTGTACTTTAAATGTTGGCATTAACCCACGTTCAACGATTTACTTAGCTCCAAAAGATGTCATTTGTAAAGCACTGTTGTACGCGCATTTTTTGGAGCTATTACGGAAATGCTCACTTTCGGGATGGTTACAAACAATGAGGCTATGAAGTGGTTCAGGTCGCTTTTCAAGATGAATTACGCAAACTCTCCCACTGCTGCACACAACCCCTTTGACTCGCTTTTCCATTTTAATGCCTTACAATAAATGCATACATTATTCTGGGCTTCAATCGCAGTGGTCCTATCTCATTCATAACAGATGTCATGGTCATATTTGAATCCAGAGTGGTGTTTGCAGTCCGCAGTTTGTTTTTACGATGCTGGCGTTTTTCGTTATTTCTGTCATATTTTGAAACTGCAACCCTGTTTACTTCTGGATTTTTGCCTGTGTTTCTTTTAACAGCCACTAAATTTACCTTTGGGGTTTCTTGCGTGTACTTATTAACTGCAGCTTGGTTGACTTTTGAATATGTCTTTTTATACTTAGCTGCAAACTCACGTAGTTGTTTTAAACGTGGCAAATCCGAGAATCGCCCTCTCCGCTTGGTTCTTTTCTTGTTTACATCTACATTGTCTTCCTTATGTTGCTTCATAGGAAGGTTCTTCAGGTTATAAAGACAGTTTTCATTTTAAACCCTCAGGTGTTAGTTGCAGTGTTTGTTCGGTGCCGTGTTCATCAAAGTTTACCATCTATCTTTCATTGCTTGGTGATCTTCCGTAGATATGAAAGATAGAGGTACCACTAGTGTAGTTAGCCACACCATCACGTGGAGACACTCAGCCACCTGACCAGGTCTAGAAATGATACTGATTTGATTTGCCCTATACTACTGTAGATATGAAAGATAGAGGTACCACTAGTGTAGTTAGCCACACCATCACGTGGAGACACTCAGCCACCTGACCAGGTCTAGAAATGATACTGATTTGATTTGCCCTATACTACTGTAGATATGAAAGATAGAGGTACCACTAGTGTAGTTAGCCACACCATCACGTGGAGACACTCAGCCACCTGACCAGGTCTAGAAATGATACTGATTTGATTTGCCCTATACTACTGTAGATATGAAAGATAGAGGTACCACTAGTGTAGTTAGCCACACCATCACGTGGAGACACTCAGCCACCTGACCAGGTCTAGAAATGATACTGATTTGATTTGCCCTATACTACTGTAGATATGAAAGATAGAGGTACCACTAGTGTAGTTAGCCACACCATCACGTGGAGACACTCAGCCACCTGACCAGGTCTAGAAATGATACTGATTTGCCCTATACTACAGTAGATATGAAAGATAGAGGTACCACTAGTGTAGTTACCATCACGTGGAGACACTCAGCCACCTGACCAGGTCTAGAAATGATACTGATTTGCCCTATACTACAGTAGATATGAAAGATAGAGGTACCACTAGTGTAGTTAGCCACACCATCACGTGGAGACACTCAGCCACCTGACCAGGTCTAGAAATGATACTGATTTGCCCTATACTACAGTAGATTAACTAAACTGAACACCACAATCTTGTGTCGATGTGAAGATTATTACCTTAAAGGTTTTTGAGTTTAAGTTGAATTTCCAATTTCTCAGCTGGTTGTTGGATCATTCTTTTTTTTAACACGAATTAATTAATCTTCTTAACTGCTGTTCAGAATCAATTTTAAAATTTAGCCTTGTCTGTGCGTTAAATGTTGCTACCTCTTTTCTGTATATTTCCCGTCATTGTTTACGATTTTTCTTTAGTACTATATTTTTCTATTAAATAGTTATTAATAATATATATGCATATTCTATAAATTCATATTCGGCTCTGTCGTATAATAGTAAAAACATCATATTTCATGTTTATTAAGAAGGTTGCAAGATATGTGCGATAAATTGGAATAAATAGCTGTATTATTAGTAACTTAAAATAAATTACTTATTCATTATATTATGCATTTAAAAATTAATCTAATATGTTACAGGGATATATGGAGGTTTATTACTCGTAAAAAAGATATAAAAATGCATTTGTACACAATATTCCGTTATCTGAGACTAAATAAGACACCAAAACAAGAACAAATAAATAAATAGAGTAACAAAAAACTATTCACAGAAAACCGGTGTAGACTTTAGCATGGCAAAGCGGTAAATGTGAACTGATGTAAACTCTACCATGATCTGGCGGTCAAATGTGAACCGACGTTGGCCCTACCATGATCTAGCGGTCAAATGTAAACTGATGTAGGCTCTACCATGACCTGGAGGTTAAATGTGAACTGATGAAAGCCCTACTACCATTACTAGGCGGTCAAATGTGAACCGATGTATGCCCTACCCCAACCTGGCAGTCAAATGTGAACGGATGTAGGTCCTACCATGACCTGGTAGTAAAATGTGAACTAATGTAGGTGCTACCATTACATGGTGGTCAAATGTGAACTGATGTAGGTCCTACCATGACCTGGTGGTCAAATGTGAACTGATGTAGGTGCTACCATCACCTGGTGGTCAAATGTGAACTGATGTAGGTGCTAAAATCACCTGGTGGTCAAATGTGAACTGATGTAGGTCCTACTATGACCAGGTGGTCAAATGTGAACTGATGTAGGTGCTACCATCACATGGTGGTCAAATGTGAACTGATGTAAGTGCTACCATCACCTGCCGGTCAAATGTGAACTGATGTAGATGCTACCATCACCTGCCGGTCAAATGTGAACTGATGTAGGTGCTACCATGACCTGGTGGTCAAATGTGAACTGATGTAGGTGCTACCATCACCTGGTGGTCAAATGTGAACTGATGTAGGTGCTACCATCACCTGGTGGTCAAATGTGAACTGATGTAGGTGCTACCTTCCTGGTGGTCAAATGTGAACTGATGTAGGTGCTACCATCACCTGGTGGTCAAATGTGAACTGATGTAGGTGCTACCATCACCTGGTGGTCAAATGTGAACTGATGTAGGTGCTACCATCACCTGGTGGTCAAATGGGAACTGATGCAGGTGCTACCGTCACCTGGTGGTCAAATGTGAACTGATGTAGGTCCTACTATGACCTAATAGTCAAATGTGAACTGATATAGGTGCTACCATCACCTGGTTGTCAAATGAGAACTGATGTAGGTGTTACCATGACCTGGTGGTCAAATGTGAACTGATGTAGGTGCTACCACCACCTGGTGGTCAAATGTGAACTGATGTAGGTGCTAAAATCACCCGGTGGTCAAATGTGAACTGATGTAGGTCCTACTATGACCAGGTGGTCAAATGTGAACTGATGTAGGTGCTACCATCACCTGGTGGTCAAATGTGAACTGATGTAGGTCCTACCATCACCTGGTGGTCAAATGTGAACTGATGTAGGTGCTACCTTCCTGGTGGTCAAATGTGAACTGATGTAGGTGCTACTATCACCTGGTGGTCAAATGTGAACTGATGTAGGTCCTACCATGACCTGGTGGTCAAATGTGAACTGATGTAGGTCCTACTATGACCTGGTAGTCAAATGTGAACTGATGTAGGTGCTACCATGACCTGGTGGTCAAATGTGAACTGATGTAGGTGCTACTATGACCTGGTAGTCAAATGTGAACTGATGTAGGTGCTACCATGACCTGGTGGTCAAATGTGAACTGATGTAGGTGCTACCATCACCTGGTGGTCAAATGTGAACTGATGTAGGTGCTACCATCACCTGCCGGTCAAATGTGAACTGATGTAGGTGCTACCATCACCTGCCGGTCAAATGTGAACTGATGTATGTGCTACCATCACCTGGTGGTCAAATGTGAACTGATGTAGGCCCTTCCATGACCTGGCTGCCTAGGATTGAAAAGCAAAAGATAAATTTAACTTACACCAGTTAATTGGTTTGTTGCAGTGGCTTCAAGCAATATGTTTTTTTCAAGCAATATATTACGTTTTCTATCAAAACACGAAAGATTTTTGGCGACACTTTTTTCTGCTTTTATTTCGCACAGTTATTTTACCCTTTAGTTTTTATAATTTTTTTAGTAATTTTTGATTTATTACATGTATAAAATCAATATTTATGCAAAACCTCTATTCACATATTGTTCACCATCATGTTCAATCAACAACTGTTCGACGGTCATCAACAGATGTTTTGATTTGTATTGTTTACATTTTCATTCTCCATAAGCGTAATGTTAATTTTTTAGATTTTAAACTTAATATTACAAGAAAACCGGAATTTTCCTGGACATTAGACCTATCTAGAACTTATTTTCTACTCAGAAATTAGTTATTTCCAATATTTAAAGACAATTGTCAGAGTCGTTTTCGAGATCCGTGGACACTGCAGCGGAACCTCCAGGCCGTCTAATGATAGACAGGAAGTAGCTCTGGGCAAAAACCAACCAGGGAACATTCCCGCAGTGTATTACTGTAATAACTATTAAAATTTGCAATTAATGTTGATGAACAATATAACATCACCTTATTTGGAAGCTATCGAAACTCCTGACTGTATTCATTGTTTGCACTTGATGAATCGAACTTAAAACAGAGAATCTACCTTGATAAATGGGGGCCTCTTTTATTCGAAATACTTGATAATTCGAAGTTTCCCCCTTCCACTGTATACAGGACAAAGACACTAAGTCTAGGAATTATATTTCAACCCAAAATAAATACAATATAATTACAATAATTAATACAATAACTAAATACAATAATTAAATACTATAAAATTTGTTTCAAATATTCTCTTTGTAAGCATCATTTCCAACCAACCAGAAAAGTATTATACTATTTCATTTCACTCGAAACCCCCCGTAGGTACTTTTTACATCCGGTAACAATCATAACTCTCATTACACTTGAACGATTTTTATCTATCGATAGCTCATAAACCTCAGTTAAATTATCAACAATTAGATTATTGATTGTAAAAAAAATAATTATTTCATCAGAAGATATACGATATCAAACAGATGAAATACAGTATTAATATTGGCGACAGTCCAGCTGTGTTCTCGCCCATATAGTGCAATGCCCCACCCGCCACCTCCCGTCCGATCAAGTGGAGAGTGCTCGTGTACTGTACCCATGCACTCCAATGTATCTCTTCTTGTGCGGTCTAACTATCGGATGGTAAATTGCCCGGACAAGTGCTGACAAGTCCCTGGCCTTACTGTTTTATAAAGAAAAACGCAACTGTATACTAGCATGTTTCACTCTGACACATATTCACAGCTGGTAAGGAAGGGATACACGACACTTTGACCGTGTGGAGGGGAGAAAGCCAATGTTTACACTTGACAATGTCCTCAAGGTCAGCAATGCCACCGATCCACCTGTTGTAGAGCCTACCGGAAGTTCAGGCTGCGGCCCCGACGCAGGAAGCGCAGGTGACACCCGATGGGAACTACGAGTAGACAGACCTAGTAATGCCACTAATTGACCCTCACAGGATGGAACTGTACCATGTGTAAACCATCGTGCAACCATATTTAGCCTAATGTAATGCTACGGCATTATAATTTATGATTTTTCCGACACCGTTCAAAATATTAAAAACTGTAAAAGTACATATGTATACTACATGCTTATATGAACTTTGTTGTACATAAATAAATTGTTGTTTATAAATTTAATTGTTTTATTTTTTAATTATCGAAAGTAACTATAATTTTACACCAGAAGACAAGACGATATAATTAATTTGACGTAATAGTCAACGATATAAACGAAACAATATAGTTGAATACATCTAACAAAAATATCTAATTAACTCCCTGAATAAAGTGGATAACCAAGTGATATCCATTAGAAGTACGTTCACACGCTTCTGTTTTAACAAAATGAATGGGAATTAGGTTCACACGCTTCTGTTGTAACAAAATGAATGGGAATTAGGTTCACACGCTTCTGTCGTAACAAAGTGAATGGGAATTAGGTTCACACGCTTCTGTTGTAACAAAATGAATGGGAATTAGGTTCACATGCTTCTGTTGTAACAAAATAAATGGAAATTAGGTTCACACGCTTCTGTCGTAACAAAGTGAATGGGAATTAGGTTCACACGCTTCTGTCGTAACAAAGTGAATGGGAATTAGGTTCACACGCTTCTGTTGTAACAAAATGAATGGGAATTAGGTTCACACGCTTCTGTTTTAACAAAATGAATGGGAAGTAGGTTCACACACTTTCGTTGTAGCAAAATGAATGGGAAGTACGTTCATACGCTTCTGTTGTAACAATATGAATGGGATGTACGATCACACGCTTCTGTTGTTACAAAATTAATGAGAAGTACTCACACGTTTCTGTTGCTTTTTTATCCTTCCATTATTTCAAACCTCCATGTTAAAAAATGAATACACATTGTTTAAGGAAAAGATTGAGAAAGGAAATTAATTATAAAAATCTTTAAAAAATTCATATTAGCATATTTGTTTTTATTAATAACTAGGCTACTGGTTGTTGTTGATTTATCATACTCGTCAATGTCACTAAATATTAAATTTCACCAATAAAACCCCTTTTTCCACAAAGATGGCATTGTTGACTTGATACAATACTAGACGCTGAGGTAGAACTTGGTTTGGATATGAATTCCTTTGGTTCCACTGACGTGTAGACTAAAATCTGTAAGCCAAAGAGCCCAGAGAAACAGGGATGCTGATATACTCAAGCTGATGGCCCGATGACGCGTCAGTAGTTGAGTGCTTCTCCGCCAGTGTCGCTGCAGTCGCTCTCGCAAGCGTCTCGCCCTCGCAGTCTAGCAGTCACTAGTCAGAAGCCGTTCGCTTGTCGTCGCATACGTCCTTTGCCTCGTGTAGTGGATTCGCGTCGCGTCCACAGTGAAGTGATAAACTATTGTCTGTTCTCCCAGGATATTTTGTATCACTTTTTGTGAGGTAGGAGAACCACATTGTGTTATTAGGGGTTAATTTTTAAGTTTTTAAATAGTTGCGGCTTAATGCGGGCATGAAAATATTAGTTGCCAACAATTCATTACCCCAGACATATTTATTATATATCCTTAAATTAATAAATGCTCGATATTATTTTTTTCTTTGTAAATTTTTTACGCATAGTTAAAAAAATTAAATTGACGCGTATTTTTAAATGATTAGTTATCGTTAATCTTCATATTAGATACGATTAGATTATTGAAATGACTACCTATCCAGGTAGGTATTTTAAACCGAGTATGAATGTTACGTTTAGTCATCGATTATTATTTATTTCTATTTAAAGTTACAATGAATGAAAGTAACTAAAATTAACACCTAGTGAAAACTCGGATTAACCCCATAATTCTGCAAAGAAGCCAGTTTTTTTAATTAATTATGAATTTCACGGGATTTAATGGCAATTACCACCCAAACAGCGGTCTATGGCGTCATGGTAGAGCCTTAGAACCGCAGACACGAGACACGACGTCCCTGTGAACATGCGCGAGTAACACCTGGTAGCTTGGAATAGATTACCATCGTTCAGCTTCCTCTGATCGTTGGGCTACATATAATTGGTGATTCTGATCAATGAAATGATAGTCTCTATCAGTAACAAAGCTTCACAACACCGCAATCACCGAAGTCACATTCATCCTTACATGTATTCAGGTTAAAAATTCAGGAAAATCAGGCCCCTGTCTCAAGAATTAATATAATTGATGGTTTAAGTAGTGAAGAATTTAAAATATTTATGATGAAAAGAAAATGTATTTAAAAGGTTTAAAGCAGGGTTTATAAATAAATGTAAACAGGATTCTGTGTAATAAAGTAAAATTCTTTTACTTTATTTTTAATTTAATTTATTTTTAGTTTATCTATGCATTGTGGGAATTAACTGTATTACAGATACTGTAGGCTACTTCCACACATTTACGGTATACTAAGACTCTGTTGGTAGCATCGCCCATAATTCTTGTTTATTTAAAATAGTTCTATGTTCTTTTTTTCTGGTTCATTTTCAAAAGTCTGAGAGCTAAGGATTACGTTTAACTATCAGTGTGAAACATAAAACATTATAGACATTTTAAAACATTAGAGACTTCGTCGGCCATTCGACAACTGTCCGCTATCGATGCTTTTACAGTATATGTCCTAATAAAGTGTTGTTGAATGTCAGAGATGGCTTTCAAAATAATACAAATTAAAACTAATTTGTTTCCAATGGTGTGTTTTGAGTAATACCTAGAAGATAGTACCTATAAGATTTCATTTGTCTAGCCTACTTATCATCCTACAATAACCTATCTCCCAATCTCACCCCCAAAAAGTCGATACAAGTCCAATAATTTGAAAAGACATCATCATATATTTGGACGATAGCTCTCACTAGATGTTTCTTTTGATTTATTTTGAATCGGTAGTTAAAGTTATTTTTTTTATTGGGAAATAATGTCAACAATAAACGATTGAAGAACTCGGAGAAAATCTAAAATTAGATAGTACCCTATCACTGTTCTCTGTATGTAAGTTTTGTAACTGACGCAGTTTATTATCTCAAGTATCATATGCTAATAATGAAGAAAGTAGTACCGTTAAGTAGTACCGTAGAAATTGTTGCCTAATCATGCCTAGGATGTACGATGAAGATCCCTAGTCAGTAGAAAAACGTTCTGTTCTGGAGATCGACCCAAGACAGAAGCCAATCACTCCAAACACCGCGTTCTCTCCACCCAGGCTACATTTGCATAGCAAATATCCAGTCCTGGTATGCCCTCGTGACTTTTACTTCCATACAATATTTGATCTTTTCTCTTCAGGCTTACGCTGGCTCATACCCTATTCTTTCGTTTGAAATTATTGTGTTATGTTTCGGTTGTGGTTTGTCATCAGTTTTGTCACTTGTGAACGGCTGATGTCTCACCATACGATGTAATTAATATATTACGAGACCTAGAATTATATCAAAGGAGTGCCATAAGAGACAAAACTGTTGTAGGAGAAATGTGCTGAGAAGATAAAGATTAGCTGCAATGATTGTATAATCACTGTAATAATAATGAATTCCTAACATTTTCTAACACAGAATCAAATGATAAAGCACTTTCATGTGAAAAAAATGTTGGAGACCCCACAACATGTATGTATTTTCCTTGACGATTTACATTACTAGAGTTCTAGTGCGAGCAAGAACTCCAGCTACGATTTAAATGATATTAGGTATGAATCAAGTCGTTCGTAGACGTTATTAAAGGTAGTATTTGAGAGTGATGTTTTGGTTTCTGTATTACGTTTTTATTTGTTGTTTGCTATAATTTATTATGCGGGGTTGTGTGCACAACCATGATAATGGTTTGGTAGAAGTTGTTGTTTCGCGACGTTCCAATATTAAATGTAAGGTTGTTGGTTTCGCAGACGTTCCAATATTATTATGGGTAGTATTGGGTAGAAGGTTGTTGGTTTCGCAGACGTTCCAATATTATTATGGGTAGTATTGGGTAGAAGGTTGTTGGTTTCGCAGACGTTCCAATATTATCATGGGTAGTATTGGGTAGAAGGTTGTTGGTTTCGCAGACGTTCCAATGCCATTATCGGTAGTATTGGGTAGAGCTCTTTCCAGGTCAGTATAAAATATACTCATTAATAACTGCCAATACAACATTTCCTATAAATTAATTCTCGTGTTCGAGATGGTAAATATTTATCACTAGGTAAATAATGTCCTAGAGGGTTGTTCGTCCTGTACAAACAGACCTGAATCACGTTTTCTGAACGGCTGAGCAAACACTTTCAAAATTCTAGAGATTTGTTAGAGATTAAACATCTAAGAAGTTAGTTAGAGTATTGTTTTCATCCGGATGCCCGGTTATTGGAAGACGTCTATTTGAAGTTCTGTAACTCATGCGATGTTAACTTTCGTAGTTTGATTGTATTGCTTGGATCTATTGGAGCTTACCTAAAACAGTGAAACGCTCCTAATACAGATTCAATTAATTTATACAACTCAAGACAACAAGAGAAATACATATTCCTTGGATTCCTCTCACCCCTTCTCCACTTTCACGCCTTTGAACAATTGCAGGTTTCAAAACGTGTCGTAAAAAGCAAATGCTCATTAAAGCCAACTCCGCGTGACGAGCGATTGGAGCAATCTTGCTCTTGTTTGAGCCGAGCGGAATGTTAACAATGATGGGCCAAGGTGAAACTCGCTCGTGTGACTCATCGCGACGCGACACACGTGAGTACAATGCGTTATGACATGCACTCTCTCAGGTAAGTACCGATGGAGTTCCTTATGATGTGAGAATAAAACTACACCTGTATGTAATAGTGAATGGTTTTGCTATGTTACATTATTTCTAAATAATTATTGTATTTGAAAATTCAAATAATGCACTCGTTTAGTTTTGGTTATGGAATCGTGTTAGCTGCTTACAGTTTATATTTTTTTAACTCCAAAAGTATTAGTATTATTAGTATTATAGTAGTTTTGCATTAGTAAATACGACGTACTCTATTTTCAAACCAATTATTTGTTTGTTTTAAATTGATAGATGAAAAATAGAGTTACAGATTGATATTTTATACCATAATATAGCAGAGCTCAACAAATTTCAGAAGGCCATTGCACTATCGTTCTACTGAACTCTTCTCAAGCCTATGGATATTTACTCCTTACAAAGACACCCTATTAGTCACCTCTTGAATTTAAAAATGTGGTTATTAATTAAATGCTGATTGGTATGGTGACGTCTCACGGTTGTGCAGTGATCAACGGCTGATTGGTATGGTGACGTCTCACGGTTGTGCAGTGAACAACGGCTGATTGGTATGGTGACGTCTCACAGTTGTGCAGTGATCAACGGCTGATTGGTATGGTGACGTCTCACGGTTGTGCAGTGAACAACGGCTGATTGGTATGGTGACGTCTCACGGTTGTACAGTGAACAACGGCTGATTGGTATGGTGACGTCTCACGGTTGTACAGTGAACAACGGCTGATTGGTATGGTGACGTCTCACGGTTGTGCAGTGATCAACGGCTGATTGCGTCGTTATAACCCGTGCGCACTGCGTTTGTCACGCTAATGCTTGCGATATACGAGGCGCTGCACCGACCGTGCTGCCAGCCCACAAAAGAACTTGTTTAATCGGCCGTGATAAAATATATACCGGTTTGGAGTCTAACTGGCCCCCGCATAAAGTATGCAAAAGTGAGGATTTATATTCATTACGGCCCGCAGGACGCTGACCCAGTCGGGTGTCGATGCCCTTGCGGTGCCGATGTTTAGAAGAGAACTAGTTTGTTAATAAGACTAGCCAAATATACGAACAACAGGTGAATTAAAGAGAAAAAAGAGCTGAAAAGGCGTTGTGTATTAAATTAAAAATTATGAATATTGGTGTCTACAGTAGTTACTAGAATATATAATAGTAGTTCTGTCTACAATGGGAATACGATAACTTTAGCAAGCCTTTATATATTCCACATTAGTACCCTGTAGAGAGCTCTTAGTAGATACTTATCTAATTATAAACTTTCCACCTACACGATATTTTATGAACTAAAACCTTAAAAAGAATAAACAATTATTTTAAAGATTTATAAACAATAGGTAGATTGAAAAATAGTATCGGGAGACCGAGCTTTGCTTGAAGAGAATAATATATGGAACGTTTCTTTCTAATTAGCTTAGTAAATGAATGCTTAATTTTTAAATTTTAAAATAAAGCATTAATTTACAAATTTTACTAGGAAAAATAAAAATAACCTAAATTAGCTGTTTTGGTTAACTGCGGGTATAAAAAAAGGTTCATAACGATAATTTGGATACTACTGGACGAAACCTGTATTTCCCTCAGCTTTAAGACCTGCTCCAATCGATTTCTCGTGGCCAAAATACCCTTTTATTAGAGTATAATATTTTTTTATCTGATTTTTTAAGCTATTCAAACGAAATTTAACACAGGAAAAATAGCACGAAATATATGATTTGGAACATCTTACATGAGATGAAGATTTTTTTTTGTAGTGAAGTATAAACATTGCTTGTTGACAAATCGCCATGTAGGCCCTAAATCACATTCAACAAGCGGTTATTTATTAGGCAAAAATCTTTTGGTTCCTTGGAACGCGTTCAGTGTCAGTGTTGTTTGGTGAGTAGGTAAAACAGTTACGATGGCTAAACAACTAACTGGCCTCTGCAGAGAGCCGGCGTCTACTCCGGTTGTTGTCCGGCAGTTGGAGTGGTCCCACTTCACGATGCGCATGTTTAAGTCACCAACCAGTTTATTCGGAGATGGCATCGACCTCGGCTCCACCAATTGCCAAAACGCCATCGCATCTACGTCCGCCGTCTGCACGTTTCTCGTGATCGAATAAAAATAAACGCGCTACAATATACGAGATCGTGAATATTCCAGCGGCCGTTTGTCCGTCCGTGAAACTCGATCGCGATCGGTAGCCGAGGGTCTCACCCGCCTCAAGTGGCAATCCGCAGTCCTTGGGGCCCTCCCAGATAATCGGTAGCCGAGAGTCTCACCCGCCTCAAGTGGAAATCCGCAGTCCTTGGGGCCCTCTCAGATGATCGGTAGCCGGGAGTCTCACCCGCCTCAAGTGGCAATCCGCAGTCCTTGGGGCCCTCTCAGATGATCGGTAGCCGAGAGTCTCACCCGCCTCAAGTGGCAATCCGCAGTCCTTGGGGCCCTCTCAGATGATCGGTAGCCGAGAGTCTCACCCGCCTCAAGTGGCAATCCGCAGTCCTTGGGGCCCTCTCAGATGATCGGTAGCCGAGGGTCTCACCCGCCTCAAGTGGCAATCCGCAGTCCTTGGGGCCCTCTCAGATGATCGGTAGCCGAGAGTCTCACCCGCCTCAAGTGGCAATCCGCAGTCCTTGGGGCCCTCTCAGATGATCGGTAGCCGACAGTCTCACCCGCCTCAAGTCGCAACCCGCAGTCCTTGGGGCCCTCTCAGATGATCGGTAGCCGAGAGTCTCACCCGCCTCAAGTGGCAATCCGCAGTCCTTGGGGCCCTCTCAGATGATCGGTAGCCGAGAGTCTCACCCGCCTCAAGTGGCAATCCGCAGTCCTTGGGGCCCTCTCAGATGATCGGTAGCCGACAGTCTCACCCGCCTCAAGTGGCAATCCGCAGTCCTTGGGGCCCTCTCAGATGATCGGTAGCCGACAGTCTCACCCGCCTCAAGTGGCAATCCGCAGTCCTTGGGGCCCTCTCAGATGATCGGTAGCCGACAGTCTCACCCGCCTCAAGTGGCAATCCGCAGTCCTTGGGGCCCTCTCAGATGATCGGTAGCCGACAGTCTCACCCGCCTCAAGTGCAATCCGCAGTCCTTGGGGCCCTCTCAGATGATCGGTAGCCGAGTAGTCTCACCCGCCTCAAGTGGCAATCCGCAGTCCTTGGGGCCCTCTCAGATGATCGGTAGCCGA
Organism: Nephotettix cincticeps; assembly: GCA_023375725.1. Taxonomy (NCBI): domain Eukaryota; kingdom Metazoa; phylum Arthropoda; class Insecta; order Hemiptera; family Cicadellidae; genus Nephotettix; species Nephotettix cincticeps. The sequence goes on along the minus strand of CM041786.1, from coordinate 99,145,481 downwards.
CAGTCTCACCCGCCTCAAGTGGCAATCCGCAGTCCTTGGGGCCCTCTCAGATGATCGGTAGCCGACAGTCTCACCCGCCTCAAGTGGCAATCCGCAGTCCTTGGGGCCCTCTCAGATGATCGGTAGCCGAGAGTCTCACCCGCCTCAAGTGGCAATCCGCAGTCCTTGGGGCCCTCTCAGATGATCGGTAGCCGACAGTCTCACCCGCCTCAAGTGGCAATCCGCAGTCCTTGGGGCCCTCTCAGATGATCGGTAGCCGACAGTCTCACCCGCCTCAAGTGGCAATCCGCAGTCCTTGGGGCCCTCTCAGATGATCGGTAGCCGACAGTCTCACCCGCCTCAAGTGGCAATCCGCAGTCCTTGGGGCCCTCTCAGATGATCGGTAGCCGACAGTCTCACCCGCCTCAAGTGGCAATCCGCAGTCCTTGGGGCCCTCTCAGATGATCGGTAGCCGAGAGTCTCACCCGCCTCAAGTGGCAATCCGCAGTCCTTGGGGCCCTCTCAGATGATCGGTAGCCGACAGTCTCACCCGCCTCAAGTGGCAATCCGCAGTCCTTGGGGCCCTCTCAGATGATCGGTAGCCGACAGTCTTACCCGCCTCAAGTCGCAACCCGCAGTCCTTGGGGCCCTCTCAGATGATCGGTAGCCGAGAGTCTCACCCGCCTCAAGTGGCAATCCGCAGTCCTTGGGGCCCTCTCAGATGATCGGTAGCCGACAGTCTCACCCGCCTCAAGTCGCAACCCGCAGTCCTTGGGGCCCTCTCAGATGATCGGTAGCCGACAGTCTCACCCGCCTCAAGTGGCAATCCGCAGTCCTTGGGGCCCTCTCAGATGATCGGTAGCCGAGAGTCTCACCCGCCTCAAGTGGCAATCCGCAGTCCTTGAGGCCCTCTCAGATGATCGGTAGTCGACAGTCTCACCCGCCTCAAGTGGCAATCCGCAGTCCTTGGGGCCCTCTCAGATGATCGGTAGCCGACAGTCTTACCCGCCTCAAATCGTAACCCGCAGTCCTTGGAACCCTGATGACACGACACCAGTGTGTGGCTGTGTTATCGGTTTAGCTGATGTGACATGTGCGCCCGTTACCTGAGAAAGCTGACTCTTTGCTCAGGGTAGACGCGTCAAAACATTCAACTACCTGTATATCGAATTCCCAGGACTGACTCGTATTCCTATCCGACAACACTTACCGTCCCTGTTAGATACGTTTCATATCACATTTACGTCAGTTGCCCAGAATAGGTGGGAACTCTTTCGCTCTCATATCAGCCATAAATGCATTGTCTCGGAGATAGGGAATCAATTGTTTGATTTGAGCTGAACACTGCAATAGAAGTGTCGATATAATTCTTACGATAAGATAGAGCGGTTGTGTACATTATACTCCGACTAGGGAGAGTTCGTGCAAGTGACAAGGTGAAGTGTCAAGTTTAATGGATAAAATTCTAGGTAATAGTTATGTCTTTACGATGGGTAACATTTTTTAATCTCAAACAATTATGAGTTAAAACTACTGTTTCAATAACAGGATTCATCAGGTTATTTCCGATCTTTATGACATATTCATTTAGCTGACACATTATGTAGCTGTTACTTTTACGCGCGAATAAATATAGTTTACTCGTGATATAATTTAATACTTCGACATACGACAAACATCGTTGCCAAACAACGATGCCGGCATGATGTTTGTGCGCATGCAAGCAGAAGGCGCGGCGGCTCGGAACGCATCTGTCTACTCTGATGGTCCAATCCATCCTAGGATCATCCCGAGCAATCATCTCCTTCAGTGACAGAAATCTTCCGTCACCGTTGAAGAATCAAGGACAGTTCAACTAGCCGGAACAAATTTTCCTCTTATAATAACAACGTCTTCAATCCTGCATTAACTTGCTCAGAGTTTCTCTCTTATTTTCTAGATACAGTTCAATCACCGCTGTGAAGCCTCCTAGAACGAAATATGCTTGAACCTGGAAAATAGCATGCGAAATATTGTTCTTAGAAGTCTAAATCTTTGTTATTCTTAGATAAGATTGTATAACAGAATAAGATCTTGTAATAACAGGAAATTAATTCAAAGATTTATTCTAGAAATAATTTGGAAATAAAAAATTAATATGAATGTACAAGTATGAAACACAAGTATACAAGTATGAAAAGTGGGAAAAATCACTGACGGGAAGGAAAATATAATAAGTTTGCAAATCCGAGAAACCGAATTTTTATTATCAATATACTTTCGTATTTTTTCAGCTCGTTTTATTTACTGTTGGAACTTCTTCTTGTCCATATTGACATTCTTATTATACTCGAAGCGTTTGAGTTCATATTTCAAGGTGAATATGGACTAAGAAATATTATAAATGGCAGTAGTCGTTATGTTCAACCTAGGACGTTAAGCTACTTATTCACCAATATAAACTTACAAAACAATGATTTACCTAATCTAAGTATTTAAAAATTGTCAAACTATATTTTGTAAGATTGTAATGTAATTTGATTAAACAGTTCAGCAGCATCCTCGAGGCTTAACTGCTTACGATTGGCACAGATATCTTTATCAGGCAGCTATCTGATTTGGTAAAGACCGAGCTTTCATACAATGTTGGCGCCTCTGATCTTTAATTTGTGTCCAATCTATCTTTTTTAACAATGCTCTATTTTTCCCTCGCATAAAGGCATCAGCACACTTCCAAGGTTTATACACGGCAATTCCACAACTGTTTTATTGTCTAGCTGTAATGCACAAAGATTCATAAGTAAAAATGAAATTAATATACGGTAAAATATTTTTTACAGTATAGTTCAGAGTAACATGATTTTTTAAAACGAGTAAATTTTAAATGTTTAATATTTTCCATTTAACAACCTGTTTTATATACGTATTTCCACACTTGGATATTGATATTGGATATTCCCATTAGTAAGTTTAATTATTATTAATGAAAACAACGCATACTATAATTAATTGTGTGTATGATTTTACAAAGGTGTACGAAAGTAAAAAGGTGTCACGATTAACTCGGGCCACATAGTTTGGTCAGTGTCTAACGAATATAACTCGTACCACATAGTTGGGTCGGGGTCTAACGAATATAACTCGCACCACATAGTTGGGTCGTTGTCTTACGAAAATAACTCGTACCACATAGTTTCGGTGTCTAACGAATACAACTCGTATCACATAGTTGGGTCGGTGTCTTAACGGATATAACTCGTACCACATAGTTGGGTCGGTGTCTAACGAATACAAATCGTATCACATAGTTGTGTCGTGTCTAACGAATATAACTCGTACCACATAGTTTGGTCAGTGTCTAACGAATATAACTCGTACCACATAGTTGGGTCGGGGTCTAACGAATATAACTCGCACCACATAGTTGGGTCGTTGTCTTACGAAAATAACTCGTACCACATAGTTGGGTCGGTGTCTAACGAATACAACTCGTATCACATAGTTGGGTCGGTGTCTTAACGGATATAACTCGTACCACATAGTTGGGTCGGTGTCTAACGAATACAACTCGTATCACATAGTTGGGTCGGTGTCTTAACGGATATAACTCGTACCACATAGTTGGGTCGGTGTCTAACGAATATAACTCGTACCACATAGTTGGGTCGGGGTCTAACGATTAACTCGGGCCACATAGTTTGGTCAGTGTCTAACGAATATAACTCGTACCACATAGTTGGGTCGGGGTCTAACGAATATAACTCGCACCACATAGTTGGGTCGTTGTCTTACGAAAATAACTCGTACCACATAGTTGGGTCGGTGTCTAACGAATACAACTCGTATCACATAGTTGGGTCGGTGTCTTAACGGATATAACTCGTACCACATAGTTGGGTCGGTGTCTAACGAATACAAATCGTATCACATAGTTGGGTCGGTGTCTTAACGGATATAACTCGTACCACATAGTTGGGTCGTTGTCTTACGAATATAACTCGTACCACATAGTTGGCTCGGTGTCTAACGAATATAACTCGCACCACATAGTTGGGTCGTTGTCTTACGAATATAACTCGTACCACATAGTTGGGTCGGTGTCTAACGAATATAACTCGTATCACATAGTTGGGTCGGTGTCTTAACGGATATAACTCGTACCACATAGTTGGGTCGGTGTCTTAACGGATATAACTCGTACCACATAGTTGGGTCGGTGTCTTAACGGATATAACTCGTACCACATAGTTGGGTCGGTGTCTTAACGGATATAACTCGTACCACATAGTTGGGTCGGTGTCTTAACGAATATAACTCGTATCACATAGTTGGGTCGGTGTCTTAACGGATATAACTCGTACCACATAGTTGGGTCGGTGTCTAACGAATATAACTCGTATCACATATTTGGGTCGGTGTCTTAACGGATATAACTCGTACCACATAGTTGGGTCGTTGTCTTACGAATATAACTCGTACCACATAGTTGGGTCGGTGTCTTACGAATATAACTCGTACCACATAGTTGGGTCGGTGTCTAACGAACATATCTCGTACCACATAGTTGGGTGGGTGTCTTAAGAATACAACTCGTACCACATAGTTTGGTCGGTGTCTAACGAATATAACTAGTACCACATAGTTGGGTCGTTGTCTTACGAATATAACTCGTACCACATAGTTGGGTCGGTGTCTTACGAATATAACTCGTACCACATAGTTTGGTCGGTGTCTAACTAATATAACTCGTACCACATAGTTTGGTCGGTGTCTTACGAATATAACTCGTACCACATAGTTGGGTCGATGTCTAACGAATATAACTCGTACCACATAGTTGGGTCGGTGTCAAACGAATATAACTCGTACCACATTGTTGGGTCGGTGTCTTACGAATATAACTCGTACCACGCAGTTGGGTCGGTGTCTTACACATAACTCCTGCTACATAGTTGGGTCGGTGTCTTACACATAACTCCTGCTACATAGTTGGGTCGGTGTCCTACACATACCTCCTGCTACATAGTTGGGTCGGTGTCTTACACATAACTCTTGCTACATAGTTGGGTCAGTGTCTTACACATAACTCCTGCTACATAGTTGGGTCGGTGTCTTACACATAACTCCTGCTACATAGTTGGGTCGGTGTCTTACAAATAACTTATGCCTTGAGATAAAGACCAGTTGGGTCTTTATCTCAAGGTTATCCAACTGGTCTTTATCTCAAGAATAAGAATGAGTTTTACTAACGTATTCCATTCAAAACATGACAATTCGCGTTCGCGTTTGATCATGTAAACACCCGTCGTAGTTTGCAGTTTTCTAGTCGCAAGCCGTAGTTATACGCAGCGTTCCTGACACGTCGTAAACGGTGTCTCGTCTCGTTCCCAGGTGCTTGGCGGCAACACTTATCCCATCCTAGAATTAATATTCCACGTAATAACGTGCTATGATCAGCTGAGCGGTCGACCATATGTTCCGTGACCCTGGCGCGCATCATAACGGGATTCTCTTCCTTTTTGGCGGCAAAGATCGGTGCATAATTGCAACGGCTGGCTATCACGCTCCCAGCTGTATCCTTTATCTCTTCCTCTACGCGGGTTTCTATCCGCCGCCGCCGTCGGATATTGTTAGGGACATCACTTTACAGACGTTACTGCCCTGGCTTGACCTGGGCTGAGTAGACGGATAATCATGATAATAATTGATAATATCAATAAATAATTCCGAGAATAATCGCTACCATGACGTCCATCCTCTTTGAAAGGTCCTGACGCAAATTTTGTGCAAATGACATTGGATTTAAAAAGAACATATGTTAGTTAAGTAGAATTGATACAATGATAATTTTGATCAAAAAATAATTTTGTTCGGTTAATTTGTTGATCGCCTTGTAAACCGTAATATAAACTACATCCAGGAGCTTTCATTATCTGGCAGACCTTTCACGGTTGTAGGAAAACTACAACATAAATGAGGTGGAGTTTATTGTTCGTTACAAAACCTTCAGTAGTACTGAATTGAATATTCGATTTTGTAAAATGTTGAGGACCTAAGTTTCACATGTCAAAGGTAATTTATTTTGAATTATTTGAGTTGTTTGTCCTTAGTGCTAACCCTCTTGGTCCGAAGCACGCTTAAAACGCCATCAACCGCCTCGCCGGCAGACATCACTGCGGCTATTCAGGACAATACACGTATTTGCCCGCAGTTCAACTCTAATTTTCCACGTGGCTGTTTCCCTGCCACGTTGCCCAACGCTACGTGAGCTGCTCGTCGCTTTCTATTGAATAATCGTTACATGTGCTTAGCCCCCTCCACTGCCGTTGGTGTTATTACCGGCGCTGACCTCTGGACGAGGACTGGCTACTCTGGCGTCGCCGATCAATTAGGCCTGTAGATCTGTAGATCACGGTATTATGTTTTGTTTGTGGGGTTGGGGAAATTAAATTGCTTTGTTTCTCTCTCTATATATATTTTACGTTTAGTCTAGACTGTGGAAGTTTTCGTTTAACGAAACCATTCATATCTATTAATTGTTAGATTTCAGTAGGTATTAATAAATTTAATATATACCTATTTTTAGTAAGAATTGTGGTGAATAAAGTAAAAAGAATATTACTTTATATCCTATTAATTATTTGTATGGGGAAAAAATTAGAATGTATATATTAGTGAGTTATATACAGTTAGTTTATAAACCTATGGAAATTAGTGATCTTAAATATATATATTTTACATTAGTGTAACCCTCACAGTTTGTCCTCGTGTCGGGTGTATAAGTGAGTCTAGTGATGTGTAACCCTCACCAGTTTGTCCTCGTGTCGGGTGTATGGAGGAGTGAGTCTAGTGATGTGTATTCAATTTGTCCTCGTGTCGATGGAGGAGTGAGTCTAGTGATGTGTAACCCTCACCAGTTTGTCCTCGTGTCGGGTGTAAGGAGTGAGTCTAGTGATGTGTAACCCTCACCAGTTTGTCCTCGTGTCGGGTGTATGGAGGAGTGAGTCTAGTGATGTGTAACCCTCACCAGTTTGTCCTCGTGTCGGGTGTATGGAGGAGTGAGTCTAGTGATGTGTAACCCTCACCAGTTTGTCCTCGTGTCGGGTGTATGGAGGAGTGAGTCTAGTGATGTGTAACCCTCACCAGTTTGTCCTCGTGTCGGGTGTATGGAGGAGTGAGTCTAGTGATGTGTAACCCTCACCAGTTTGTCCTCGTGTCGGGTGTATGGAGGAGTGAGTCTAGTGATGTGTAACCCTTACCAGTTTGTCCTCGTGTCGGGTGTATGGAGGAGTGAGTCTAGTGATGTGTACCCTCACAGTTTGTCCTCGTGTCGGGTGTATGGAGGAGTGAGTCTAGTGATGTGTAACCCTCACCAGTTTGTCCTCGTGTCGGGTGTATGGAGGAGTGAGTCTAGTGATGTGTAACCCTCACCAGTTTGTCCTCGTGTCGGGTGTATGGAGGAGTGAGTCTAGTGATGTGTAACCCTCACCAGTTTGTCCTCGTGTCGGGTGTATGGAGGAGTGAGTCTAGTGATGTGTAACCCTCACCAGTTTGTCCTCGTGTCGGGTGTATGGAGGAGTGAGTCTAGTGATGTGTAACCCTCACCAGTTTGTCCTCGTGTCGGGTGTATGGAGGAGTGAGTCTAGTGATGTGTAACCCTCACCAGTTTGTCCTCGTGTCGGGTGTATGGAGGAGTGAGTCTAGTGATGTGTAACCCTCACCAGTTTGTCCTCGTGTCGGGTGTATGGAGGAGTGAGTCTAGTGATGTGTAACCCTCACCAGTTTGTCCTCGTGTCGGGTGTATGGAGGAGTGAGTCTAGTGATGTGTAACCCTCACCAGTTTGTCCTCGTGTCGGGTGTATGGAGGAGTGAGTCTAGTGATGTGTAACCCTCACCAGTTTGTCCTCGTGTCGGGTGTATGGAGGAGTGAGTCTAGTGATGTGTAACCCTCACCAGTTTGTCCTCGTGTCGGGTGTATGGAGGAGTGAGTCTAGTGATGTGTAACCCTCACTAGTTTGTCCTCGTGTCGGGTGTACGGAGGAGTGAGTCTAGTGATGTGTAACCCTCACTAGTTTGTCCTCGTGTCGGGTGTATGGAGGAGTGAGTCTAGTGATGTGTAACCCTCACCAGTTTGTCCTCGTGTCGGGTGTATGGAGGAGTGAGTCTAGTGATATGTATGTTCACCAGTTTGTCCTCGTGTCGGGTGTATGGAGGAGTGAGTCTAGTGATGTGTAACCCTCACCAGTTTGTCCTCGTGTCGGGTGTATGGAGGAGTGAGTCTAGTGATGTGTAACCCTCACCAGTTTGTCCTCGTGTCGGGTGTATGGAGGAGTGAGTCTAGTGATGTGTAACCCTCACCAGTTTGTCCTCGTGTCGGGTGTATGGAGGAGTGAGTCTAGTGATGTGTAAACCTCACCAGTTTGTCCTCGTGTCGGGTGTATGGAGGAGTGAGTCTAGTGATGTGTAACCCTCACCAGTTTGTCCTCGTGTCGGGTGTATGGAGGAGTGAGTCTAGTGATGTGTAACCCTCACCAGTTTGTCCTCGTGTCGGGTGTATGGAGGAGTGAGTCTAGTGATGTAAACCTCACCAGTTTGTCCTCGTGTCGGGTGTATGGAGGAGTGAGTCTAGTGATGTGTAACCCTCACCAGTTTGTCCTCGTGTCGGGTGTATGGAGGAGTGAGTCTAGTGATGTGTAACCCTCACCAGTTTGTCCTCGTGTCGGGTGTATGGAGGAGTGAGTCTAGTGATGTGTAACCCTCACCAGTTTGTCCTCGTGTCGGGTGTATGGAGGAGTGAGTCTAGTGATGTGTAACCCTCACCAGTTTGTCCTCGTGTCGGGTGTATGGAGGAGTGAGTCTAGTGATGTGTAACCCTCACTAGTTTGTCCTCGTGTCGGGTGTATGGAGGAGTGAGTCTAGTGATGTGTAAACCTCACCAGTTTGTCCTCGTGTCGGGTGTATGGAGGAGTGAGTCTAGTGATGTGTAAACCTCACCAGTTTGTCCTCGTGTCGGGTGTATGGAGGAGTGAGTCTAGTGATGTGTAAACCTCACCAGTTTGTCCTCGTGTCGGGTGTATGGAGGAGTGAGTCTAGTGATGTGTAAACCTCACCAGTTTGTCCTCGTGTCGGGTGTATGGAGGAGTGAGTCTAGTGATGTGTAACTCTCACCAGTTTGTCCTCATGTCGGGTGTATGGAGGAGTGAGTCTAGTGATGTGTAAACCTCACCAGTTTGTCCTCGTGTCGGGTGTATGGAGGAGTGAGTGAAGTGATTTGTAACCCCCCTGTGTTTAACCTGTGTCGAATTTGTGCAGGAGGAAGTGTACTCATGTGTAACCCTCACTAGTGTGTCTTCGAGTCGGGTGCGTGCGGGTCTGATTCTGTTTCGAGGTCGAGACTTTCTCCGTCGACCGCTTCTTTGCATATCGACTCGCTGTGTCCCGTTTCGCGGTCAGTCCGGACAAAAACTCAATTAATTGTAGCTTAGCTCATTTTCACCCAGTGACTCGCGTCATGGCTGTCCCAGTAGTCCTGATTGGTTCCGGGGGAATAGTTTGCAGGAAAAACATTATGACTGCACATTTTATGTTGTGTGTTTTTGGTCGTTGAGCGGTTTTATGAGCTTCGACTTCGGCCCGTCGATTGCTTCAGAAGAACCAAGATTTGACCTGTGTAAACTAGGCTAATAAATAACATGCTGCGAACGGAAGAGGTCTTTTTGTATTCATTGTAGAAAAATCAGCAATTTGTTAAAACTTTACTTAAGAATACCGAAAGGAAATGTAGGTGCACGTAGCAGCGCTAGTGGTGACGAATGTTTAAAACTTCTCCTCCGGACTGGTCCTTTTGCAGTTTTGTCAGAACTGTTAACTCATCTGGTGTCGATTTATATCACAGGTGTACGAGAAAAATAGAAGTTTATTGTGATGGAATGACGAAAAATCATGTTTATTATTAATATGTTACGGTTCAAATTCCGGTTCCTCCAGACAGCTGTGATTCACCTAACATTGTTATTAACATGGAATTTGTTAAGTTTTAACTATGTGTCAGTGACAAAGCCCACTTGTTGTTTTATATTACTGTATTATACTTTTCACATTTTTCCGTTATGTGGTATGGTTTCTATCAGTGATTTTCTCTCTGTTCCCCCGGGTGGGGTTGAGGCGCGAGGGCGGACGTCCGACCACGCCTAAGCAGTAACCCGTTGTGACTACCCTCGCCCTTCTACTCGTATATTTACGCCCTTCATTAAACTCTAGTGCCTCACAACCGCAACCCTTCCCGCCCTTCGCACTTCGTTATTCCTTGTCCGCTACTACTTTGCCGCAGTATATACCATTTTTTCGATTAAAGTATACATATCTTTTTTATACTTAATTATAGACCTAATAGCCCAACTACAATCTGACAGTGGACAGTTACAAATAAAATTAATGACTGTTTTATATTTACGTTGAAATAAGTATAATTATACAACTAACTAAGAATCTGGCCATGTGAAGCACAGTCTAATATTTTATAACAAAATCAGATCTTACGGTGCAAAAGAGGTGCACATGGGCCAACGGAATCCCATAGGCTAGGGCAAACAAAGTCGTGTAGTCTTCTGTTGAAAGTCAAAATTAGGACTAAGTTTTATAACAATTCAGAGATGTTGGATATTCCATTGATTAATGTAAAAAGAATCGTCAGATTGATCAATTTCTTATTTCATGAAACTGTTTGAAGTCAAATAATACAGTAAATCAATGTATGGAATATGCAATACATAATAACATTTGTAAAACAAAAATAGGAGAAATTTCAATTGTAGCTTCGGAATTAACTTTGAAATTCTTTATACTAATTTTCTTACCAATAGTATATTCTGTATTTAAATTTTAACCACTGTACTTACTTTGGTTATGCGTAAAAATAAAAAGTCGGATTTATTTATTTTTGTAATGTGCTTAACTCATAATTATAGGTTTATCGGTTCGAACCCTCGTGCCATTGCTGTTGTTATCTAAAATTATTGTAATAAAATTTTATAATAGAAACATAGTTATAAGATACTAACTAACTATTAAAAGGAGTTAAATTAATAAAAGATCTAAATTGGAGACCTTCAATCATATCGAAGTTATCTGTATGCCGTATGGTAAATAACATTCTAAAACATTAGTAGCATATTCCCACAAGTCATTGTATTTTGTTGAAAGTCAAAATTAATCAGCTGGTTTATACATATTTGCAAAGAGACGATGCCGTATCAAATGTTTTAGTTCCGGTCATTGCCGCAGAATTACTTGGCGTGCGGTAGGTCAGATGGTTTAATTTGCTGTCCCAGTTGTTAAAGCTTTTTTGAGTAGTCAAAAAGTGAATGGGGCAAACTGTAGGCTAACATGTATAACATAAGTTCCAATAATCTTCGTGTGACATTGTGTTAGTTGAACAAATACATAAGTTGTCAAATTTGTGTAACCTTATTTCATAATAGTAATTGAAATTTTGTTTCCTGAACTCCAAGTTTGTATTGAAATACTTATTGTTATCTTTTAGTAATAAAATAGTTAGTTTGTTCCAAATCAAGGTCATAAAATGGGGGGTACAAAAAGGGTAACTCGTTCCAGAAGCTATCTGAGGACAAGGCCATAAAATAGTTGGGTTTATGTTGGTAGGACTTGTAGTAAGCGCGGCTGGAATTTTGTGGCACAAATAATAGTAAACCACTAAACTATTTTATTGCCTGTTACAATGATATATCGATAGTCCCAATGGAATTGAGTGTCATCATTCTACCCTTTGTCTTAAAACTACTTTGTGAAATTCTACATAGAAATGTTTATTTCTATTGAAGTAAACGATGGCTATTTGAAATGTACAATGACTAGAGTAGTAGAGTTGTATAAAATTTGTTTTAATATTTAGCTTTTACATTGTTGCGATTGTGCTCTTACCTCAAACTTCTATATAATTTCAAACCAACATGTAGTTGAAATGACCAAAAAGTACTGTAGATACAAGATATTTTACACTTACAACTATCCTTTCATTTACGCACCTTTAGTATATGGTAAAAATGCCTACTTTTACTGTTCCTCAAAGCAGCAAACCTGCATACTCTTTCCCATGTTAATGTTATGGAGAATATATTTAGATTTAGATTACTTTCCTTTTCAACACCTCTCTCTTACTTGGTCTCGCGGTGTTTATATAAGCTATATACGATGAAAGTCACGAACGTTCGTTACATCTTGAAGAGTTTGGTCAGTGAAGGCAAGGGAGTCGGAGAAAATATTGGATCTGAATAAAAAATAATGAAAAATGAATGACCACAACACATACCATTATGTGTCTTGTAAAATACCTTATTCTCTCCTAGGTGTTATTAATAAGAGTGCTTAGAATTGAGGAGAAATATTTGATAGAAGACTAATTTGGTGAAGATTAGGCAAACAAATTAATTTGTCTTAATGCACATCCATGTATTAATCACCCACAATCACAGTTTTAAAAATCATTTTATTATAAAATATGAATAGATAGTACATTTTTAAAGTCTGAGGAGTACTAAATCATATTGAATAGATAAGTTTGATGGATGTTATCAAGAAGCTGACTGTTTTGTAGATAATCTAAATGACTATTATTTGTTAGATTTGTATGTATATATGTTTAATGTAACATGATTGAGCAATATTTTGAACGAGTCGTTATTAAAAAATCTGAAAAACTAGAATACACTTTTTATTGGAAAAATCGTTCAAGGAAGTCCAAAATACAGACACTTTGAGACACAGTAAATACATCACTTTTATATGAAGTTACTAGTAAAAACTATTTTTCCTAATATTTCAATAGAGTTTACCAATCTCATGTGAACCTGACAACTCAACGTAAAGATTTATAATTCTAAAGATAATGTCTCTGATGACACCCAAAGAAGTCTAGTTTCCTGTTCCTAATTATGTCTCTTAAGACATCTAAGGAAACCTTTACCTTTTCATTCCCCTCTATAGATTAGACAAATGAAGTTTTATACTCTCTTGATCTAAAGCAGCAATGATACGTCCATGTTAAGTTATGGAAAATATTTTAGATTAGACTTTTTCAATCTCAGTATATAAATGTTTTTTTGTTAGATCATAAAAGATTCATGAATTATGTTATTTTTTTTAGAGAATAAAAGAATGAAGACAATGTATGTTAAAACAATTAATTTGTTTTGCTACAACCATATCACCCATGTACTAGGATTCTATTTTTATATAAATATATTGAAAAATAACAATTTTTAAAGTCTATTTTTTTGTCTGAAATAACTGCATTTGTTTATGACAAAACATGATGAATTTAATTTTTCATAGATATTTTTCCCTAGAAAATCTATCAATTATCAGTTTTTGTATGTCAGATTATTATGATAGTGTACATATTTTATTATTGTAAATACGATATTGAATATTTAAAAATAGAAATCTATATTATAAAATTACAATATGTAATATTGATTGTATTCAAATCTTGAGATCTAGTAAGGAGTCCAAAATAGCAGATATCCAAAACACACACACCCCACACAACACACACACACCAAAAAAAAAAACACAAATGCACAGTCAATCACTATGTATCTGGCTGTCAATTTAACAATTTTACGCGGACAATCGACAAAGATTTATAATTCAAAATGTCTGATGACACCCAAAGAAGTCTAGTTTGAAATTTCTTTCGGACATAGAGCGACCTGTTGTATAAGAGTCCTCTATTAAGATTCAGCGGCGGTAAGTTTTTTTTTTGTCCCCCAGTTTTGACGGACAAGGAGGCAGATATATCGAACGCACACTACAAAGCGGAAGTTGGACTGTTTCCAAATCAGCAAGACGAATCGTTTCGTCAAGCTGCTCGGATGTTTTTGGCGGGGTCATTCTCCCCAGAAACAATAACAAGCGTCGGCCTTGGTCCGGGGTCCTCGTCCGCTGTCGACGAACGCCATAAAACGACCCATGTACTGTATTCAGATAATTAATATCTATAATTTAATGACTATTAACGTTTAGTTACAAAATATATTAAAACATGATATATTACAAATTCATTTCAAGTATTCATGTCAAATTTTAGAAAATATAATTTATAAAAAAATCAATTTTTTTAAACCATATATGACGTGCTAAAAAATTTTACATATTTATATTTAATTGAAATAAAATTCAATATTTCATATATAAATATAAATTTTTAATATTTTTCGTAATATTAATATGTGGATATTTTAATCGTAAAGCTTTAACAAGAACTCCGCAAATGAGCGCGCGCACACACACACACACACACACACACACACGACACATCACACTCTAAAACAATTTACGCGATCAATCGACAACGCCACATTCACCTTCACACAACCACCCCAAGTAACATCCACCTACTTCTCCGCCAACCCACTTTCCTCGGCTTCCTCGTAACCGTATGAGTGTATTAGAGTCCTTTCTAATTCAAAATTCAGCCGGCGGTAGTTTTTTGGCTGCCCCCAGTTCCGTAGACGTGCCCCATCCCACCTTCACTTTCGAGAGCATGTCATATTAATATGGCGACAACGCACACTCAAAAAATTGAAACCACAATAGTAAAAACAAAAATCAAAAAAAAAAAATAAAAAAAAAAAAAATAAAAAAAAAAAAAAAATAAATAAAAAAATGAAATCTCAAATTTAGACTTAAAAAAAAAAAAAAAAAAAAAAAAAAAAAAAAAAAAAAAAAAAAAAAAAAAAAAAAAAAAAAAAAAAAAAAAAAATAAAAAAAAAAACTCATCGAGTAAAAAAAAAAAAATTACCAGGATTAAACATTAAATATAGTTAGTTACATGTTAGGCCTAAAGCGGAGTTAGTTACATTTAGTCGTATAGTTATTTACATATTAGGCCTAAAGCGGGGCTAATTACATTTAGTCATATAGTTAGTTTCATATTAGGCCTAAAGCGGGGCTAATTACATTTAGTCATATAGTTAGTTTCATATTAGGCCTGAGGCGGGGCTAGTTACATTTAGTCGTATAGTTAGTTACATATTTTCACTAGTTTTTCTTCACGTTTTGTGTTGTCACACAATTATTTTGTCAACTAAAATAAAAGTTATGTCCACTTCGCATTATTCCTTTTTGTGAATATTGGTTATTTGGAAAACGAGTTCTCTCTATTTTACGTATTAATGCAATAGGTTTTATTTTAATATCAATTGTTTTGATGAGACTTTTTAGTTAGTTTATTCAAACTTCATCCATCAAAAAAAATTATATCGTGCTTAAATCAAGTTCAAAACTTAAAGTTTTATTTAAAATATTTACACAAAACGCAACTGCTGTTTTAAATAAAACTCTGGTTTATACATGCTGTTTTATTGTGTAGTCCTCTTGTATACAAGTCTCATCTGTAAATCAAACATATATTTTGTGGAGTGAACAAATAATTTTCGTAGTTGTCTCAAAATTAAGCAGCATTATAATGTGTTAGTTTAGGATTTTGCACCGTTGTCTAATATAGATAAAAAATGTAAAGGTTATCAGGAAATATCTCATCTTATTGCATTATCTCACAGCGAAACATTATCATGTTTCAATTTTATCTGGTTATCAGGAAATATCTCATCTTATTGCATTATCTCACAGCGATACATTACCATGTTGCAATTTCCTCTGGTTATCGAGAAATATCTCAACTTATTGTATGATCTCACAGCAATATATTATCATGTTGCCGTTTTCTCCTGTTATCAGGAAAAATCTCATCTTATTGCATGATCTCACAGCGATACAATACCATGTTGAAATTTCCTCTGGTTATCAGGAAAAATCTCATCTTATTGCATGATCTCACAGCGATACAATACCATGTTGAAATTTCCTCTGGTTATCAGGAAAATCTCATCTTATTGTATGATCTCACAGCGATACATTACTATATTGCAATTTCCTCTGGTTAACTATAACACATGGGTTGTCACTAAATTTTTAACATCTCAAAATTACCCACCCGTCTAATTTCGTGGCCGCTACTTAAATTATTATAATCTTTATTTCTTCATTCAGAATCGATTTTAGTGCCTATTTATTTCGAATTTAAGGAGATAATCCAAACATTATAGTTATAAATAATAGCACAAGGACTCGTGCAGGATCTGGAATCCCGTGTAAAGACCAAATTATGGAGGAATTGTGATCATTCCAGAGCCATTTCTGCCTAATGGCAACATTAAGTCTTCTGTTTTATTGCTTTCGCCGTTACTCCGTCGATTCGCCTTCGCTTTCGCGTGTCTCTCTCTTCCGCCGATGTCTCCGGTAAGGTATTGCAGTATTGTGTTGAGAAAGGAACAACAAGTAGGTACAACAATCCGTTATATAAGTTATTCCCTTGGAAAATAACGACAAGTAATAAGTGGCTATTTTTCTTGTTACCGGGTATTATAGCGATCTTCTTTTTATAGTATATTTCTATATAGAGTAATATTTTATAGTATACTAGCAGTAAACCTGTCCTTTTTACGGGTTGTAGGATTCAGTTTAAAGAAGAAAGATTATCATACCAAAATGTAAACTTGAAATCCTAAAGAAATCAATACAAAGAAAATAAATCAATACCCAGCTTTATTAGTTAGTATTACTTTACAATTAAATAGATTAGAACATTATTATACCCTTTTATAATTAGTTATACGTTAAAATGACTTTTTTAATATAGTATGATTTCGAAATGGATTTAAGATCAATGACCAATATAAACTAACTAATATTGATTTGACAGCTATTTGTTAGCGAATTTCCCATAGGGAAGAAGCTATTACCGTAGGTCTCATGGTGAGACTTAAGCCCGGGACCATGTTATTTTTTCTTCTTTAGGTGCCCAGAGTCCAAAAACAATAGTCGTTAAAATTTATATATATGTGTGTGTGTGTGTGTGTGTGTGTGTGTGTGTGTCTGTTAGCACGATAACTCTCGTAAATATTTCCCATATTAATCAATATTTTTGGATACAACTTGATATTTAGCTTCATGTGGTTGAGAACTATCCTTTTATGCTTAAAAATCATAGTTTATGTGTTTATCATGGCAGCAAACCTGCATACTCTTTTCCCATATTAATCATATAGGGAATAGGCAAACTCCTTTATTTATGGACAGATGTTGATGAAACTTGGTATAATTGGTTAAAATAAAAATTATTTATGGTATAAATGACTACTTTCAGTGTTCCTCACAGCTGCTAACCTGCACACTCTTTCCCATGTTAATCTTATGGAGAATAGGCAAATAATTCTCATGTTTATGGACAGGTTTTTTTAAACTTGTCATATATTATTGATTTGGAAATTCGCTGAGTACGCAGGTCTGCTGCGACGGGGGTATTTTTATTTCTATTAAATCTTTAAACTACAGGGACAGCTAATCAGCTGTCTCTGTAATAATCATTACCAGTAGGTTATTCATTGAAAACTGAATCAAAATGCGAGTATTATCACGTAAAAGTGGGTTTTTAAATGTTCGTTATTTACTTTTCTAGGGGCGGCCTGCAATTTTAAGCATTTATAAACCTTCTCTGAAATGTAGAGAATACATGAAATAAGTTTCATTGTAATCAATTCTCCCGTTTTTCAGAGAAGACGGCCTAAAATGCCTCCTGGAGCGTCACAGAAAAACAGACAAAAATTGAGATAAGACCGGTTTCGGTTTCTCTAACGCACGAAAAGTAAAAATAACTAAAAAATGAATAATTCTGAGCAATGTACAGACAAAACTCTAATTTTATTTACATAGATTTATAGAATATTTCTTGGTATTAATATCATATTGTTTATGTTATATTGAAGGCTTTTTTACAATCCTTGCTAGTTATTTACGAGACAGTTTTTCAAGGGCAGTTATGTTTTATTAAACAAAAGTAGTCTGTGTCTACTACAGCCCAAATGATGTAAACGCCCATCATTTAGCTTTTTACAGCTTAAGTATAATCTTGAATAAATGAAAAAGCTGGATTTCAAAAGAAAATAATTTGTTACCAGTTATTTTACCGTGTAAAATTGTAAAGGCGTGGTAGAATGTACAAAAAACATCGCACATAGCTTAAGAACTTAAAAACATTACTTTACCAAACGACATCTCCATAATAACTTTATTCGCTGACCTTAAGCTAGTCCCTAAAGGCGTGACCAGTTAGCGCGGAAGGTAAACTTCCTCAATAACACCGACCGGAATGGCTCGCCGGGGCGACGTAACCGGCGATATACTACTACAGTACTATAGGGATGTGCCAAACTCTCGCGAATACGTGTGATTCAGTGTTACATGCATGAGTATCAGATGTTTGGGTGGAAGGTAAACTTCCTCAATAACACCGACCGGAATGGCTCGCCGGGGCGACGTAACCGGCGATATACTACTACAGTACTATAGGGATGTGCCAAACTCTCGTGAATACGTGTGATTCAGTGTTACATGCATGAGTATCAGATGTTTGGGTGGAAGGTAAACTTCCTCAATAACACCGACCGGAATGGCTCGCCGGGGCGACGTAACCGGCGATATACTACTACAGTACTATAGGGATGTGCCAAACTCTCGCGAATACGTGTGATTCAGTGTTACATGCATGAGTATCAGATGTTTGGGTGGAAGGTAAACTTCCTCAATAACACCGACCGGAATGGCTCGCCGGGGCGACGTAACCGGCGATATACTACTACAGTACTATAGGGATGTGCCAAACTCTCGTGAATACGTGTGATTCAGTGTTACATGCATGAGTATCAGATGTTTGGGTGGAAGGTAAACTTCCTCAATAACACCGACCGGAATGGCTCGCCGGGGCGACGTAACCGGCGATATACTACTACAGTACTATAGGGATGTGCCAAACTCTCGCGAATACGTGTGATTCAGTGTTACATGCATGAGTATCAGATGTTTGGGTGGAAGGTAAACTTCCTCAATAACACCGACCGGAATGGCTCGCCGGGGCGACGTAACCGGCGATATACTACTACAGTACTATAGGGATGTGCCAAACTCTCGCGAATACGTGTGATTCAGTGTTACATGCATGAGTATCAGATGTTTGGGTGGAAGGTAAACTTCCTCAATAACACCGACCGGAATGGCTCGCCGGGGCGACGTAACCGGCGATATACTACTACAGTACTATAGGGATGTGCCAAACTCTCGCGAATACGTGTGATTCAGTGTTACATGCATGAGTATCAGATGTTTGGGTGGAAGGTAAACTTCCTCAATAACACCGACCGGAATGGCTCGCCGGGGCGACGTAACCGGCGATATACTACTACAGTACTATAGGGATGTGCCAAACTCTCGCGAATACGTGTGATTCAGTGTTACATGCATGAGTATCAGATGTTTGGGTGGAAGGTAAACTTCCTCAATAACACCGACCGGAATGGCTCGCCGGGGCGACGTAACCGGCGATATACTACTACAGTACTATAGGGATGTGCCAAACTCTCGCGAATACGTGTGATTCAGTGTTACATGCATGAGTATCAGATGTTTGGGTGGAAGGTAAACTTCCTCAATAACACCGACCGGAATGGCTCGCCGGGGCGACGTAACCGGCGATATACTACTACAGTACTATAGGGATGTGCCAAACTCTCGTGAATACGTGTGATTCAGTGTTACATGCATGAGTATCAGATGTTTGGGTGGAAGGTAAACTTCCTCAATAACACCGACCGGAATGGCTCGCCGGGGCGACGTAACCGGCGATATACTACTACAGTACTATAGGGATGTGCCAAACTCTCGTGAATACGTGTGATTCAGTGTTACATGCATGAGTATCAGATGTTTGGGCGGAAGCACACCACATTTCTTATCAGCTTAAATCTACCGGACCAAGTGATATCCTATTTTTTATAAAATAATTTAGTTTTCGTCATAATTATTTCTTGGAAAAACAGTTGTTTTCCCTTAAATGCGATTAGATCAAAAATACCTAATCACTCGTTGTTATTCCGTCCTAGGGTGAAAAATAAATCAGCCGATGTGATCTCACCCTCGGCTGATTTTTTTTCATCCTTAAAAAACGTATTTTCCTGCCTAGGTCGAAAACATATCAGCTGATGTTTAGTTCATGAATAAGTCATTAGAAGATAATTAATAAATCTCAGTCAGTTGTTCGTTTGAAACAGCAAGAATAAGGTGGATTTAAACAAATTGTTGGTTTTATAAAATAATTGTGAATACGTGCTTATTTTGTAGTAAAATATTTGGATTTAATATAAGTCCTTTTTTATTTGTATCAGGACGAATTAAAAATTGTCTCAAAAAGATAAATTCATTAAACTTCCTAACGGATTCGATATTCATTGCCAAAACACGCCTTTTATAAAACAGAGGTTCATCTATTTTTTATGTAATGTATAGTTATTTTTTTAGTCTACCGTTGATAATAAATAATAATAATATTAACAATAATTGATAATCATAAATAACCTCAGAAACATAATATTCCGCATTACAAAAAGGACGTTCATAACAACTGGGGTAGGTATATACAGGTAAAACACTGTGGACAGGACAATACAGGATGTGAGGTTTCAGTGGGCTGAGGGCTCACTGCAGCTGTTATAGGACTGTGTCCTCTTCAGTCAGATTGTGCAGAGAAGACAGTAGGCCTACAGTATAGTACCGTAGCGGCGCGAGGCTAGGTGAGCCAGAAGTTACCGCTCGTGATCTAAAACGAGCGCTGGCCACCGGTTTCAATCTAGCAATATTTAATTATCTTCGCCAGAGCGTGAACCCTGAGCTACTGTGACGGTATATCACAATTCTTTTCAATAATTTTTAAACGTGAACACGCTTTATCTTGCAAATGAAATGACCCTGTCATATAGTTAGCCCGTATTAATAGTGAATGAGCCCGAGGCGTGTGATATTTGCCTGATCTGTAAATCACTTGTGATCATCGAAGCAACGGGAACGTGAAATGCCAGCGGAGATGGGAGACACACTGCTGGGCTGATGTTGTAGTATGGCGAGAGGTAGGGGCCTAGTAGGCTATCGCACGCGATTCAAGGCGAGGATTAGTGAAGAGGTCTATCAAGTGTGAAATACCAGCGGAGATGGGAGACACACTGCTGGGCTGCTGCTGTAGTATGGCGAGAGGTAGGGGCCTAGTAGGCTATCGCACGCGATTCAAGGCGAGGATTAGTGAAGAGGTCTATCAAGTGTGAAATACCAGCGGAGATGGGAGACACACTGCTGGGCTGCTGCTGTAGTATGGCGAGAGGTAGGGGCCTAGTAGGCTATCGCACGCGACTCAAGGCGAGGATTAGTGAAGAGGTCTATCAAGTGTGAAATACCAGCGGAGATGGGAGACACACTGCTGGGCTAGTATGGCGAGAGGTAGGGGCCTAGTAGGCTATCGCACGCGACTCAAGGCGAGGATTAGTGAAGAGGTCTATCAAGTGTGAAATACCAGCGGAGATGGGAGACACACTGCTGGGCTGCTGCTGTAGTATGGCGAGAGGTAGGGGCCTAGTAGGCTATCGCACGCGACTCAAGGCGAGGATTAGTGAAGAGGTCTATCAAGTGTGAAATACCAGCGGAGATGGGAGACACACTGCTGGGCTGCTGCTGTAGTATGGCGAGAGGTAGGGGCCTAGTAGGCTATCGCACGCGACTCAAGGCGAGGATTAGTGAAGAGGTCTATCAAGTGTGAAATACCAGCGGAGATGGGAGACACACTGCTGGGCTGCTGCTGTAGTATGGCGAGAGGTAGGGGCCTAGTAGGCTATCGCACGCGACTCAAGGCGAGGATTAGTGAAGAGGTCTATCAAGTGTGAAATACCAGCGGAGATGGGAGACACACTGCTGGGCTGCTGCTGTAGTATGGCGAGAGGTAGGGGCCTAGTAGGCTATCGCACGCGACTCAAGGCGAGGATTAGTGTAGAGGTCTATCAAGTGTGAAATACCAGCGGAGATGGGAGACACACTGCTGGGCTGCTGCTGTAGTATGGCGAGAGGTAGGGGCCTAGTAGGCTATCGCACGCGACTCAAGGCGAGGATTAGTGTAGAGGTCTATCAAGTGTGAAATCATTTTTGTTTTTATCAATGGCGAATGGACGGCTTTTTACCAAGGGCGGTAATACATGATGAATATGAACCGAGTCATAATTTCTCGGTTGGTATTTCGGCGATTCTATTTTATCCTTTTGTTTGTATAAGTGGATTGTTTAGTACAAGACAAACACCAAAGTGTAAGTTTAATCACAGCAACGCTTTTAAAATACCATCTCATAGATTGAGTTAGCACCGAATTTGCTCATTAAAGTGCCCGCCTCAAACGAATCTTTGGGAAAACTTTCGTTTGAGCTGTGTTGTCTTTGTAATACATATGTTGCCCCTTGTAGACATAGTCCACATCGAAGTAGTTTTTGAGATACATTTTTAGATATACTTTTATTTAATGCTTGAAATGTAATTAGCAACACGAGACAGTGTGCAGGAGTGGCTCTAACCCAGCCACCGGGGCCACTCAATACACTTTCTACCGTCCGTAACCCTGATTCCTCAGTCCAGTCCTTTCCATTTCCCCACTGACGACCCGTGTCCATCGTTCCACGTTATATCGACCGAGAAAACGCGGTTAATACTATAGCAACACCATAGATTACTGACATGTTTATTGATGCTCTGATTCCCTCTTGCATTTCAAAACTAAAATGATCCTGTTTTAAGAAAAAGTTATACTGTACCCTATAAATAGGTTTATGTGTTCACGGTGAATTCCACCTTAATGAACAGTAATATCGATTTATGTTTTTTTAATTTTTTTGTATATACACTATCGCAAGTTAAAAATAATTTATTGTAATGATCATTATTGTATTTATTAAGTAACGTAAATAGATTTTGGAAGATACTTACTGACTTTATAATATTATCGGATTCTATAATGCATCACAAAATCACAGAAAACAAAACACACAACAAGAAAATAAAAAATATAAAAATTACCACACAGCAAAAACAATAAAAATACAAAATAGGCCTAGTAGTAAAAAAACTAATTCTTAAGAATGTGACCACGTGTCAAAAACAAAATACATGTAAAAATACATGTAAATGTAAGAAAATGTTAAAAAAGTAAATAAGAATGAATTAATAAAAATGTTATGAATCCCTCCATAATATTTTCAAAAAAGTCATGAAGTGTTAAATTTGTATTTACTTTTCTACGCCGGGAAATACACTATCATATTAACTATAACCCAATTTGAGTTAGGTAAACTGTTGGTCTTGAGGTCAGAGGTCGTCGGTAATCGAAGTGACCTGCAAGTGAAAGTGGACCGCGATCCACCCTCCCAGCTGTGGAACCCGCAATGACTATAATAAACAATGTATATAAGAGTAATGAAGTCAATGATTATTGTGTATAAGATCTTGTAGGTTTATTTATAACATAGACTAGCAAAAAACTTTTAACTTCAGTTCAATCAATAATCTGAGACAGACTGTGAATTTATTATCTATTTATTTTTTTATAGATGGGCATTGATTGTTTCAAACAGATTTTATAGTTAACAGATGAATAATTTTTTATTTTAAGGTATCACGAATAATATTTTTAAAAGTCCCATTTCATCATACTTCATGTACTTATATAAAGTAAGCAGAATTATGCTTATGGGAATTACCATAGTTATTATTTCTGTAAAAAGCTCTTGTAGTATGTGAGGTACCCCCAAAACTATTTTTAAATAATATCCGAGCATGTGACCCAAATAAACTCGGCCGCTAGTCATGTGACCATCTGCTTTAATATTCCTAGAATAATTTCTGATATATTTAGCGGCCACTTATTCAAAACACGACTTGATTCTAAAATGGGCTTCGGTTGATATCGAGCTGGCCGGGGTCCACTGGTGTCTGACGTCTCCACACATCAGAGGCAGGGGACACCTGGGGTCCCGCCAAGCGATGATATAGCCTCTTGTATCTCATCAACGTGCTCGGCGATGCTCTGCTCTGAGCGATGGACGAAGGTTGATATCGAGCTGGCCGGGGTCCACTGGTGTCTGACGTCTCCACACATCAGAGGCAGGGGACACCTGGGGTCCCGCCAAGCGATGATATAGCCTCTTGTATCTCATCAACGTGCTCGGCGATGCTCTGCTCTGAGCGATGGACGAAGGTTGATATCGAGCTGGCCGGAGTCCACTGGTGTATGACGTCTCCACACATCAGAGGCAGGGGACACCTGGGGTCCCGCCAAGCGATGATATAGCCTCTTGTATCTCATCAACGTGCTCGGCGATGCTCTGCTCTGAGCGATGGACGAAGGTTGATATCGAGCTGGCCGGAGTCCACTGGTGTATGACGTCTCCACACATCAGAGGCAGGGGACACCTGGGGTCCCGCCAAGCGATGATATAGCCTCTTGTATCTCATCAACGTGCTCGGCGATGCTCTGCTCTGAGCGATGGACGAAGGTTGATATCGAGCTGGCCGGAGTCCACTGGTGTATGACGTCTCCACACATCAGAGGCAGGGGACACCTGGGGTCCCGCCAAGCGATGATATAGCCTCTTGTATCTCATCAACGTGCTCGGCGATGCTCTGCTCTGAGCGATGGACGAAGGTTGATATCGAGCTGGCCGGAGTCCACTGGTGTATGACGTCTCCACACATCAGAGGCAGGGGACACCTGGGGTCCCGCCAAGCGATGATATAGCCTCTTGTATCTCATCAACGTGCTCGGCGATGCTCTGCTCTGAGCGATGGACGAAGGTTGATATCGAGCTGGCCGGGGTCCACTGGTGTATGACGTCTCCACACATCAGAGGCAGGGGACACCTGGGGTCCCGCCAAGCGATGATATAGCCTCTTGTATCTCATCAACGTGCTCGGCGATGCTCTGCTCTGAGCGATGGACGAAGGTTGATATCGAGCTGGCCGGGGTCCACTGGTGTATGACGTCTCCACACATCAGAGGCAGGGGACACCTGGGGTCCCGCCAAGCGATGATATAGCCTCTTGTATCTCATCAACGTGCTCGGCGATGCTCTGCTCTGAGCGATGGACGAAGGTTGATATCGAGCTGGCCGGAGTCCACTGGTGTATGACGTCTCCACACATCAGAGGCAGGGGACACCTGGGGTCCCGCCAAGCGATGATATAGCCTCTTGTATCTCATCAACGTGCTCGGCGATGCTCTGCTCTGAGCGATGGACGAAGGTTGATATCGAGCTGGCCGGGGTCCACTGGTGTATGACGTCTCCACACATCAGAGGCAGGGGACACCTGGGGTCCCGCCAAGCGATGATATAGCCTCTTGTATCTCATCAACGTGCTCGGCGATGCTCTGCTCTGAGCGATGGACGAAGGTTGATATCGAGCTGGCCGAGTCCACTGGTGTATGACGTCTCCACACATCAGAGGCAGGGGACACCTGGGGTCCCGCCAAGCGATGATATAGCCTCTTGTATCTCATCAACGTGCTCGGCGATGCTCTGCTCTGAGCGATGGACGAAGGTTGATATCGAGCTGGCCGGGGTCCACTGGTGTATGACGTCTCCACACATCAGAGGCAGGGGACACCTGGGGTCCCGCCAAGCGATGATATAGCCTCTTGTATCTCATCAACGTGCTCGGCGATGCTCTGCTCTGAGCGATGGACGAAGGTTGATATCGAGCTGGCCGGGTCCACTGGTGTATGACGTCTCCACACATCAGAGGCAGGGGACACCTGGGGTCCCGCCAAGCGATGATATAGCCTCTTGTATCTCATCAACGTGCTCGGCGATGCTCTGCTCTGAGCGATGGACGAAGGTTGATATCGAGCTGGCCGGAGTCCACTGGTGTATGACGTCTCCACACATCAGAGGCAGGGGACACCTGGGGTCCCGCCAAGCGATGATATAGCCTCTTGTATCTCATCAACGTGCTCGGCGATGCTCTGCTCTGAGCGATGGACGAAGGTTGATATCGAGCTGGCCGGGGTCCACTGGTGTATGACGTCTCCACACATCAGAGGCAGGGGACACCTGGGGTCCCGCCAAGCGATGATATAGCCTCTTGTATCTCATCAACGTGCTCGGCGATGCTCTGCTCTGAGCGATGGACGAAGGTTGATATCGAGCTGGCCGGGGTCCACTGGTGTATGACGTCTCCACACATCAGAGGCAGGGGACACCTGGGGTCCCGCCAAGCGATGATATAGCCTCTTGTATCTCATCAACGTGCTCGGCGATGCTCTGCTCTGAGCGATGGACGAAGGTTGATATCGAGCTGGCCGGGGTCCACTGGTGTATGACGTCTCCACACATCAGAGGCAGGGGACACCTGGGGTCCCGCCAAGCGATGATATAGCCTCTTGTATCTCATCAACGTGCTCGGCGATGCTCTGCTCTGAGCGATGGACGAAGGTTGATATCGAGCTGGCCGGGGTCCACTGGTGTATGACGTCTCCACACATCAGAGGCAGGGGACACCTGGGGTCCCGCCAAGCGATGATATAGCCTCTTGTATCTCATCAACGTGCTCGGCGATGCTCTGCTCTGAGCGATGGACGAAGGTTGATATCGAGCTGGCCGGGGTCCACTGGTGTATGACGTCTCCACACATCAGAGGCAGGGGACACCTGGGGTCCCGCCAAGCGATGATATAGCCTCTTGTATCTCATCAACGTGCTCGGCGATGCTCTGCTCTGAGCGATGGACGAAGGTTGATATCGAGCTGTCCGGGTCCACTGGTGTATGACGTCTCCACACATCAGAGGCAGGGGACACCTGGGGTCCCGCCAAGCGATGATATAGCCTCTTGTATCTCATCAACGTGCTCGGCGATGCTCTGCTCTGAGCGATGGACGAAGGTTGATATCGAGCTGGCCGGGGTCCACTGGTGTATGACGTCTCCACACATCAGAGGCAGGGGACACCTGGGGTCCCGCCAAGCGATGATATAGCCTCTTGTATCTCATCAACGTGCTCGGCGATGCTCTGCTCTGAGCGATGGACGAAGGTTGATATCGAGCTGGCCGGGGTCCACTGGTGTATGACGTCTCCACACATCAGAGGCAGGGGACACCTGGGGTCCCGCCAAGCGATGATATAGCCTCTTGTATCTCATCAACGTGCTCGGCGATGCTCTGCTCTGAGCGATGGACGAAGGTTGATATCGAGCTGGCCGGGGTCCACTGGTGTATGACGTCTCCACACATCAGAGGCAGGGGACACCTGGGGTCCCGCCAAGCGATGATATAGCCTCTTGTATCTCATCAACGTGCTCGGCGATGCTCTGCTCTGAGCGATGGACGAAGGTTGATATCGAGCTGGCCGGGGTCCACTGGTGTATGACGTCTCCACACATCAGAGGCAGGGGACACCTGGGGTCCCGCCAAGCGATGATATAGCCTCTTGTATCTCATCAACGTGCTCGGCGATGCTCTGCTCTGAGCGATGGACGAAGGTCGATATCGAGCTGGCCGGGTCCACTGGTGTATGACGTCTCCACACATCAGAGGCAGGGGACACCTGGGGTCCCGCCAAGCGATGATATAGCCTCTTGTATCTCATCAACGTGCTCGGCGATGCTCTGCTCTGAGCGATGGACGAAGGTTGATATCGAGCTGGCCGGAGTCCACTGGTGTATGACGTCTCCACACATCAGAGGCAGGGGACACCTGGGGTCCCGCCAAGCGATGATATAGCCTCTTGTATCTCATCAACGTGCTCGGCGATGCTCTGCTCTGAGCGACGGACGAAGGCTTCTTGGGTTATACTGTATTTAGCATTTGCGACCAACTAATTATAGAACTAATTCTAATTGGATGGTTTCATAAGTTAATAAGGATTCAAGTGCTGGGGCTATGTCGGTATCCGATTACAAGCACACCATTGATGCCAACCAATATAAACCTTTCTGGAGGGAGGTATTCAAGAACCTTACATTCCTTGAACCATCCCTTGATTAATTAGATAGGATCAGCTGTTAAGACACTATGACCCAATCTCTTTACAAGTGTAAAAATATGTGTTAAAATTATAGGGTTAATTTGAGGACATGTAACCATACACAGAACGAGTCTGTATCTTAGCATTGGTATTTTAGACAGCTGATCTGTGTTACCAAACTAAGGTGATGGTTTTAGGAAATCTTTACCTTCTTACATTCCTTGAACAGCGCTGGTGGTCAGTTCAGGTTATCAATTTATTTTGGAGACGAATACCACTCACTGTTCGTTCCGTAAAAATGTTGAAATATCAATTTACCTCATAACAACTAATGCTCCTTGCATGCCTGTTTAATAGTTTGTGGTTTGTGTTGTTCCCGGACATGTTGTTTCCCTCCACAATCCAGGTCAGGCACGAGTACTGTCAAGGTTAGAGGCATGTTGCGCTAACACCAGATGCATGTTGCACCACCCGCGCCCCTGACCGTCGGCGTCGCCTGTTGCTGTTGCCCCATCGTCGCGCTGCCCCCGGTAGGCGTAGTCTGGTAGGCGTAGCCCATGCCCTCGACCTCTGACTCGAGTCACATCCGCAACCTCACGGTTCCATATGGTTAGAAGTGGATAGGCGGGTCACCCTGAACCGACCGGATGAACGTCTTGGATCCTTTTATAGGAATCCGTAGTAAATACATTGAAGGCCAAAAAGTAAAAATATAAATATAAATACAAAATATAAATTGTAGTAATATATACATACAAAATTAATGAATTAATTAATCTTCACCGATAGTTTCTATGTGTAGGAATTTTATAAATAGAAAAATACGGAAGATTGTTTATATTTGATACAGTAACGTATAATATAGGCCTGCAGCTTGTGAGTGATTCAGTGAATCATAGTTTCCTCTAATTACATCTATTGTTATGTATTCGTAGATTTTCATCACTATTTGCCGTACTTTCTCTAATAATATATCTTGTTCATGTAAATTTATGGGCCAAATCCTTTTTCATAAATTATATTAAATTGTTCGTCATGATTCTATTTTCTAATATAATTTGTTCACGCTGTAATTAAAATAGAATTAGGTATCCCAAACGACCGAAATTCGGTGTATTATTTTGTAAACCTTAAACACCTATTAGCGCCGTTTTCAGACCATAAATATCGATGAAGAGATAAAGTTGTCAGGCGTTGTTGCCGAGGGCATCAATTTACGATCAGCGGGAGACCTCAGGATTCGACCTGGGGCCTGGGCCCAATATTAAAACCGTGAAAAGACCTACAATTTATAACCCTGTGGAGGTGTGGGGCAGGTCAGGGTTGGTATCACGGCTTGTGGCCTCAAATAAACATTTTGACTTCAATGAATATATTCAAACAATATTTTATAGTATATCAAGGGCTCGTAATCTTACTACAGGCTTCCGACTAACCAACTTACTCGAAACAGGTGGTTGAAATGCCGCCAAGTTGAGATTACTGTTCTGGTACTGAATGTTTATTTCACGCAGAATATGAATTTCTCTAATATTTACTTCTCATATTTAATGTAAATTGAAAGAAACTAATTTAATCAGGATACATGCCCTGATTAAATTAGTTTGTGAATCCACGAATAAGCACATTCTAGACAATTTGACAACTAATTTTGTTGAACAATCATACGGCAGTCATGTTGTCTATCGATGTCTACGAACGTTGTGTGTTATGTGATGTTCGCGTTAACGAACGCAGCATAGTAGCGATTTATTTTAACAATTACTGAACAATTAAGCTATGATAGATTTCGAAGTACTAGAGACTAGTTGCTTAACTTAGTTTTAGTCACATTATGATACCGATATTTATGTTAAACTAATATTATTGTATGTTTTGTTTTAGGTTTGTAGCCTATGATTAATTTTTGCGATTGTGCTACTACGTACGATATTGTGAGTAAAGTTGAATATAGACCATCATTAACAAGTCTTAAGCTGGCAAAAGTAGTGTAACCATTTCTTGAAAATATCATTTTCCAAATTATTTTCGTGAAGTAATTAAAGTTCTGATCTTGAGATGGACAATCCGGGGCTTTCTAGATATGTGAGAGTAGTGAATATCCAGGCTCTAATTATGGTCCTGGACACTTTCACGACTCACAAACCCACATCCTGCAGCAACTAACAGCTGATCACGGTCAAGGTCACATGATTCCTGGTTAGTTACAACAGCTGACCTGTTACCAGCTGATTGTCTACTTCAGTTATGTCGTTAGTGGTTCTTGCTCGTCATTGACGACCTACTTATCGAGAAATAGGCCAAGGAAATTTTGAAATAAATTAAAGATTTTGTACTACAGACAGTTCCATTGTCGACTGCTTGACGTTCTTGTAGAAATCCGATTACGCGTGGCAGCGATAGCAAATACATCAGTCCAATGAATGACGGTAAAACAGAGTAAACTAATTCTCTCATCCAGCAACGATTTTTATGACAATTTTGATTTATTTTTTACTTACGCTTTATTTCAAAGTCTACCCAGTGCCAGTGGCTGTTTTTCTCAGGTGGCGGATGCCAATCCTTCTTCTGCATACTGAAACAGTTTCATTTTATCTTCTCTAGTGCGCAATTTATTATTAAAACAACCTTAATAAACGTTCAACCGTTGGCATACGAAAACCATCAAAACGCGTTTTCATGACAAATGTAACTTTTGTTTTGGTTGTTTGGCAATTAAAATCCAGTAGAGCCAATAGACAGTATAAGTATAAGTAGGCACACGGAGCATTTGATACAGCTGAAGCAGACAGGTCTCGGTTGATAAACAATGGCGCATGTAGTGTAGGGCCTACACTGTACAGTACAAACTGCGTGGTCCTGCGTCCTGTGCAACTCGGCAGTCGGCGCCTGTGGAGTGTGAAGTGTGTAGACTGTGGAGAGTGTGGACCGTTCTCCAACATTGCACTGGTCACTTACCTCTCTCACTCTCTGTTAACATATCAAGGTCAATGCCGCAACCGCATCTCTCTCTCTCTCTCTCTCCCTTCCCCTACATTCTCTCAGTTTCTCTCCACTCTAGGCCTACTCTTCCCTATTCACCATATTTCTCACGAGCCACATATG
Source organism: Nephotettix cincticeps (assembly GCA_023375725.1). Classification (NCBI taxonomy): domain Eukaryota; kingdom Metazoa; phylum Arthropoda; class Insecta; order Hemiptera; family Cicadellidae; genus Nephotettix; species Nephotettix cincticeps. Next base: position 99,114,468 of record CM041786.1, on the reverse strand, counting down.
AATAATGTTTTAGGTTATTGTAGCCGTATGATTAATTTTTGCGATTGTGCTACTACGTACGATATTGTGATAAAGTTGAATATAGAACTACATCATTAACAAGTCTTAGCTGGCAAAAAGTAGTGTAACCATTTCTTGAAAATATCATTTTTCCAAATTTATTTTCGTGAATAATTAAAGTTCTGATCTTGAATGGACAATCCGGGGCTTTCTAGATATGTGAGAAGTAGCTGAATATCCGAGGCACTAATTATTTTGAAAAAATATTGGGCTTGAAAAGAAATTAAAGAAAATAAGTAATATAATACTAGTATCAACGTAATTGCAAGACAAAATGTACACAATTACGCTATCTGTTGAGATATTTTTCACTGAGCATCCCCCAGTACTTTAAAAATATAAAAATATGAATTTCCTATAAAATTTTCCAACTAAAACTGAATAAACAATTTGCCAAGCATTACAGTTAGTAGTGAGCAGATTCCTTGCAGTCAAAACCACTCACTTTGTAGCCCTACGGCTGCGTCCATTGTGAATCGCTCACGTGCACCATGACTAGTTTTTATCAGTTTTGACTTGGACATTTCATTAATTTGCTCATGTTTCTGTCACAAAGTTAAAAGTGCTGTATGCAGTATTCATAAATTATAAACGTTTAGGCCGTGTGTTTATAGTTATGTATTATAACTTTAACGAAAGTGTTTATGCAATACAAGTACCTACATTTTCAAGAAAATATTTCCAAAAATATGGAAAACCGTTTTTATATAGTTTGGGTCGAATAACACTTCACAGTTACTCGACTTATTGGTTAATGTCCTAATATATTATTATGAACCGAATAAATTAAAAACAGACTTATATTCCGTTAAAAATATTTTGATCTCAGTATCATATATTTTGGAGTGCAGTCATTTAAGTAGATACGGGCTTACACTCGAAAAATACATTATGCGAAATAAAAGTAAAGCTAACTAAAATAAACCAACTAAAGTTGAATTAAGTTTGTTTATTTCAATTAATTTACTATAATCCATTTACCAAAGTTAGTCATGGGACCGCGTGTTTCATTTACAACTAATGTTAAATTACTCGAACATGTTGACAATGATTATTTAAAAACTTAAATAACATAGATTTACAACATTCCAGGACTTTCTCGGAATAATATTTTTATTTCGTAAAACATCGTTAATGCTCATTAGCTATACGAGTATTTCTAAATGCTTAACGTGGTTTGATGTATATCAGTACTACTCGTTTCCTGAATAAATTATAAAAACTGGTTCCTAATGAACGGGCCACTGAACTTCAACAGGAGATTTGAGATTTGGAATTTAAGTTAAGTCTATTAAATGTTGAGTTGATGAGAGGCACATCCACCTCAGATTATTTTATTTTGTGTATTTCTACACCAGAGGCATTTTTAATTTTTTGATGGGGTCCAAACCCCGGTCTTGTTACTACCTAACGTCGACCTGTTGTTAGAAAGCATCATTAATTAATAGCCCAAAGACAAATGGCGACTGGGTCCAGATTTGACCCTTGCAGGATTCGATCCGGCTAGCGTCAATCGATAAAAATAATTAAATCAAAGAATCCACCAGTTACATACAAATTAATTCCATTAAACATAGTTCATTTTTCCGTAAACAAATATTAATCATGGAAACGAAAAACATTCGCTTGAAAACTATTTCACAGTAAATACAATTGGGGTTCTATAAATTTTAAAGTTACAAACGGTAACTAATTCAATCGCAGCAACTCAATTCAGCAATTCGTGTTTTAATTTTTTAGTTATCTGGGAGATCCTTGAAAAGCTTGTGCATATTTTTCGTGTGATATGGTTAGTGGCATTAAATGTTGCTAATTATAAACAAATTCGTCCGGAAGTTTTAAAATTTTTTGGAACTGTAAAATTACAAATAAATAAAACTATACACAGGGTGTTTCGCATAGTGTACTATTTATGGGCCAGTATGAAATACAAATATCAGATTAAAATCATCTATAAGTCCTCAGATTATACACTGAGTCGTAATTTGGTTTCTAAAATTGATATTTATTTATCCAAAACTATTAAACGAGATTTTAGAATTTGTCAAGTATTTTATAATAATACATTAGTAATAATGACTTTTTTCTAACACAATTTTAAAATGGCAGCTGTTAACGATTTATAAACAATAATAATCTTAAAACTGGTATTATTGTAAAAAACTTTGCAAGAATACATTTTTTACCTTAAGAAAAATCTAAGGAATACGTCATTATGATTATCAAATGAAAAATAAACAAAATAAATATGACACTTTTTGGTGCGAGGTAGATGGCAACGGTTCAATGTAGATGTTTTTCAGGCAATATCATAAACATAATAAAAATGTTTGTGTTTACTACCCTGTGGGAAATAGGTTAGATAATGGATAAAATGTCTAAAGGAAATGGTCTCAGTTCATCTAAACAGTCTACAAATTTATATTACAAATTTAATACAATACCCCTTTCTTTCTAAGTTTCTATGGAAACCTGTTACATGTTTTCCATCTTAAAAATCGCCAACACCCCCCCCCCAGAGCTAAGACATATCCTTGTCAAAAGGGGGTTACATTCATAATTATTGTTTATATTTATTGTGGATCAATCAATTGTATCTAATAATACACCATTGGTATATTTGTCTCATCGGAACAGCAACGATTTTCCAATTTTAACCGAACATCAATTCCCCTTGAAGGGGGCCAGTTTTGTGGCGTAACAATTACTCAGTCATATAATACACGGTCCAGGTCCAACGGCAGCACAAGTCTCCCGTTACGCCTAGAGGGCTGAGGGACAGGTTCGGGGCGGGTGCGACAGCCGCGCCTCTCGCGGGAATTTCCCGTAATTAACATTCGGCACGTAACACTAGAGAAGAGCGATTCGGGCCTCCTGAACATAATCTCGGTAAACTGCTGAGTTACTCAACCATCACCAATGAAAACACCCAATAGAAATGGATAAATTCATTATCGATTCTGTTTAACCCTTTAGCGAATTTCCCATAGGGAAGAAGTTATTACCGTAGGTCTCATTGTAAGACTTAAGCCCGGGATCATGTTATTTTTCGCCTGTTCGTCGTTCGTGGTCAATAGAAACGGGTAGTTTGGGGGGGTTTGTCCCCCAAAAATGGGTTTTTTGCATTTTTCCCATGTAACAAAAAATGTATACGTATATCAGCTCTTGTACGCCTTAGTGGTGAGTGTTTGGCGCTGACCGGTGCAACGGTGCTGGCGGATGTGGACTGTGTTGCTCAGTCTTACGTGTCCTTAACGTATATCAGCTCTTGTACACCTTAGTGGGTGGTGTTTGGCGCTGACCGGTGCAACGGTGCTGGCGGATGTGGACTGTGTTGCTCAGTCTTACGTGTCCTTAACGTATATCAGCTCTTGTACACCTTAGTGGGTGGTGTTTGGCGCTGACCGGTGCAACGGTGCTGGCGGATGTGGACTGTGTTGCTCAGTCTTACGTGTCCTTAACGTATATCAGCTCTTGTACGCCTTAGTGGGTGGTGTTTGGCGCTGACCGGTGCAACGGTGCTGGCGGATGTGGACTGTGTTGCTCAGTCTTACGTGTCCTTAACGTATATCAGCTCTTGTACGCCTTAGTGGGTGGTGTTTGGCGCTGACCGGTGCAACGGTGCTGGCGGATGTGGACTGTGTTGCTCAGTCTTACGTGTCCTTAACGTATATCAGCTCTTGTACGCCTTAGTGGGTGGTGTTTGGCGCTGACCGGTGCAACGGTGCTGGCGGATGTGGACTGTGTTGCTCAGTCTTACGTGTCCTTAACGTATATCAGCTCTTGTACGCCTTAGTGGTGGGTGTTTGGCGCTGACCGGTGCAACGGTGCTGGCGGATGTGGACTGTGTTGCTCAGTCTTACGTGTCCTTAACGTATATCAGCTCTTGTACGCCTTAGTGGGTGGTGTTTGGCGCTGACCGGTGCAACGGTGCTGGCGGATGTGGACTGTGTTGCTCAGTCTTACGTGTCCTTAACGTATATCAGCTCTTGTACGCCTTAGTGGGTGGTGTTTGGCGCTGACCGGTGCAACGGTGCTGGCGGATGTGGACTGTGTTGCTCAGTCTTACGTGTCCTTAACGTATATCAGCTCTTGTACGCCTTAGTGGGTGGTGTTTGGCGCTGACCGGTGCAACAGTGCTGGCGGATGTAGACTGTGTTGCTCAGTGTTACGTGTCCTTAACGTATATCAGCTCTTGTACGCCTTAGTGGTGGGTGTTTGGCGCTGACCGGTGCAACGGTGCTGGCGGATGTGGACTGTGTTGCTCAGTCTTACGTGTCCTTAACGTATATCAGCTCTTGTACGCCTTAGTGGGTGGTGTTTGGCGCTGACCGGTGCAACGGTGCTGGCGGATGTGGACTGTGTTGCTCAGTCTTACGTGTCCTTAACGTATATCAGCTCTTGTACACCTTAGTGGTGGGTGTTTGGCGCTGACCGGTGCAACGGTGCTGGCGGATGTGGACTGTGTTGCTCAGTCTTACGTGTCCTTAACGTATATCAGCTCTTGTACGCCTTAGTGGTGGGTGTTTGGCGCTGACCGGTGCAACGGTGCTGGCGGATGTGGACTGTGTTGCTCAGTCTTACGTGTCCTTAACGTATATCAGCTCTTGTACGCCTTAGTGGTGGGTGTTTGGCGCTGACCGGTGCAACGGTGCTGGCGGATGTGGACTGTGTTGCTCAGTGTTACGTGTCCTTAACGTATATCAGCTCTTGTACGCCTTAGTGGTGGGTGTTTGGCGCTGACCGGTGCAACAGTGCTGGCGGATGTAGACTGTGTTGCTCAGTGTTACGTGTCCTTAACGTATATCAGCTCTTGTACGCCTTAGTGGTGGGTGTTTGGCGCTGACCGGTGCAACGGTGCTGGCGGATGTAGACTGTGTTGCTCAGTGTTACGTGTCCTTAACGTATATCAGCTCTCGTACGCCTTAGTGGTGGGTGTTTGGCGCTGACCGGTGCAACGGTGCTGGTGGATGTGGTCTGTGTTGCTCAGTCGTAGGTGTCCTTAACGTATATATCAGCTCTTGTACACCTATGTGGGTGGTGTTTGGGCGCTGACCTCAACCTGCTAGTGGTCTGTGTTGCTCAGTTTACGTGTCCTTACACGTTAATCAGCTCTACTGCACGGCTGCTGAACGGATGTGGTCTGTGTTGCTCAGTCGTAGGTGTCCTTCGCCAATATAAGCTCTTGCACTGCTGTACTTTTTTATTTATAACACTCTTTCGCTTTTTACTGACTCGCCACCGAAGTACCAGTCACGACCCGAACACATGTTGCGCCCCGGAAGTCCCCTAATGAACTCATACAGACAATGTCGATGGTATCAGGATCGGGTGACCCCAGGCCAGCCTTGCGACTTTCTCGCTTACATAACAAACAAATTGAGACTAGATACATCAGCTGATGCAAGACGTGGCGTTCTCCACCGCGCAGGCGCAGTGCGATCTGTGGACCACAAGCATCAAGTTTCTCTGGGTGCTATCGACAAGAATAATCTCATCAATAACCTATTAAATTTTATCTAACTCTTATAATAATAAGAACTTTACAGTACACTACACTTTACAATACAGCGCAATCTTTGCTATCAATTTTTGTCTAAGATTTTGGTTTGGGTTGAATAAGACCCAGTTACGAAACATTTGAGAATTATTTTAGTACTTGAATAACGGAATGCATATAAACGTGTTTCAGAACATATCCCAAATTTATTCTCATAACCTACTTAAGGATTTTCTATACTAACTTGTAATCAGAATGTAAGAAGTAGCATATCATTCATAGTTTTTCCCAGGTACTCTGAAGTAGTACTACTCTTAAGCTAATAACAATTCCTAATGCAATTTTCTTGTGTTCTCTAACGTAAACAACAATCAATTAACAGAAGTCCAACACTTTATTTTATTTGTAATGATTTTTACTCTCGCTTGATGTAAAAACGTTTAGACCACTTGTGTTTGTGCCATGAATAAATTATGTAGTGCTTATACAATACTCCGATTTCTAGTTACATGACGCTCAAAGTCTAATAAATAATTGGAATGGTGAAGTCTTGTGAAGAAGCTTGTCTCGCATTCCTAGCTAGACAGGACGTTATCTCAGGAATGGGGAGTGCGTGTCGTGCTTTTAGCGGATTGACGCCACACCCGCCTCGTGGAACTATAAATTAGGGGTTATCTGGAAACGGAGACAATCCGGTCACCCAGACACAATGGTAACCCGATGGTATCAACTTCAGAGACAATGCCAATGCTGGCGCGGCGCGACGCAGTCTCTATATTCGTCAATGTCGAACGACGGGGTTGAGCGTATCTTGTGGACCAGACTCTGGGTCAATACGTAATAAAAATATCAGGATGATTCTTTGTCCCACTACAAAAATGTTTGTAGCAAATACATGACTTGTCGTATCAATTCATTAGATTATTTATAATTCAGTTAACTATACAAAATGACAAATAAAAATTATATTCTAAACAAAAGCGCTGCAGTAAAATTTAGACGCACATTTGCTCTTACGCTGCATACAATACTTTATGAAAAGACACAGATGCATACGTACAGTGGAGTTTGGAATCCCAGTTGGACAGACGACAATCGAATACAGGCGCAGACATGCATATACTCCTGCACAATGCAATAGGCCTACTTGAGAAGAGACTGATCTACAGCCCAAGCGGAGTAGTGCAACCCATCTGAGGTAGCAATGAAATGAAGTCGTAAATGTACTCCTGCAGAATACAATACTTGAGAAGAAACCGATGTACGGCCCAAGCGGAGTGGTGCAACCCATCTGAGCAGACAATGGAATGCAATCGTACATATACTCCTGCACAATGCAATACTTGAGAAGAGACTGATCTATAGCCCAAGCGGAGTAGTGCAACCCATCTGAGGTAGCAATGAAATGAAGTCGTAAATGTACTCCTGCAGAATACAATACTTGAGAAGACACCGATGTACGGCCCAAGCGGAGTGGTGCAACCCATCTGAGCAGACAATGGAATGCAGTCGTACATGTACTCCTGCAGAATACAATACTTGAGAAGACATTGATGTACGGCCCAAGCGGAGTGGTGCAACCCATCTGAGCAGACAATTGAATGCAGTCGTACATATACTCCTGCAGAATGCAATACTTGAGAAGATATTGATGTACGGCCCAAGAGGAGTGGTGCAACCCATCTGAGCAGACAATGGAATGCAGTCGTACATGTACTCCTGCAGAATGCAATACTTGAGAAGACATTGATGTACGGCCCAAGAGGAGTGGTGCAACCCATCTGAGCAGACAATGGAATGCAGTCGTACATGTACTCCTGCAGAATGCAATACTTGAGAAGATATTGATGTACGGCCCAAGAGGAGTGGTGCAACCCATCTGAGCAGACAATGGAATGCAATCGTAATAGTACTCCTGCAGAATGGAATACTTAAGAAGACACCGATGTACGGCTCAAGCGGAGTAGTGCAACCCATCTGAGCAGACAATGGAATGCAATCGTACATGTACTCCTGCAGAATGCAATACTTGAGAAGACACTGATGTACGGTCCAAGCGGAGTGGTGCAACCCATCTGAGCAGATAATGGAATGCAGTCGTACATGTACTCCTACAGAATGCAATACTTGAGAAGACACTGATGTACGGCCCAAGCGGAGTGGTGCAACTCATCAGAGCAGGTAATGGAATGCAGTCGTACATGTACTCCTGTAGAATGCAATACTTGAAAAGATACTAATGTTCGGCCCAAGCGCAGTTTTGCAACCCAGCTGGGCAGACGACAATGGAATGCAGACGTAGAAGTACTCCTATGCCCCGTGCAATGGTCAACAACCTAGACCACGCCTACAGCTACACTTCGCAGAAAACTCATAAACCCTAGACACTTTGATTAGATTTTGCAAATAAATTGCAGGTACAATACCCCGTGCGGCCGTTCGCCCGGACCGCGCCTCGTAAACGTCATATGGCCGTTTAACGATCGCGCGCCTTCTACATTTTTCAATTAATAGTTTATGTTCGCCTACAATCGTTCGTTGCGATAGAGATCTCGGTATTCGCTTTACTACAGCGCAGCTTGTGATGTCTTCGTCAGTGGTTGAGTGGATGCTGTTTTTGCGACTCGAATAGTCGGTAGAAGTAGTTCTGTAATAATAGCTCTGTACGGGCCTATTAGCCCAGGAGGGGGGATTTGCATGTGTTGTATGGCTCAAGATTATGAAGCAAAATTCCTATTTATGTCAAAATATAAACCGAAAATTAAATAAATAAAAATACAAAAATAAATATTCTGCGAAATTAGCCTATTTTGTAATTATGTTTGCTCCGATAATTTTTATCAACTAAAGTAATTAGGTTTACTGTATCATTAGTGGATTTCGGAAGACCAAGACTTCAAGTAAATGTACGACTCCCACGCCATTTGAAAATGAAGCAATGAGCCCTAAACCTCAGATTTCTGATATATTAGATACACTTTTACTGGTGAAGTTTTACTCAACAAAATGAAACTATAAGTTTGAGCTCACTGTAGTAGCTCATGATAATGTCACAGAGTAGATGGTTTTTCTAGAGAAAAATATTTATCAATACAAAATATGTCTGGTATCCCGGAGAACTAGCTAGTTGCAATCTTGTTAATTTATTTTCAAATGCCATGTGGGTTTCAGTATTCAAAAACCGTCTTCACAATTAGACTTAGAGGGGTGTTTTTTTATTTTAAGAAAAAAGATTCATTATGATGGGATTTCTCGTTTTCATGGTAAAGACAGACATAACTGTCCTTTGTGGATATTTAGGCATAATTTAGTCATGGTACAATATAACCAATGACTTTTGTGCGTCCGTTATTAATTAGTTCTGTTGTGTAAATATAACATAAGAAATTTTCTACATTACCAATACTGCAGTGCTTCAACTAGGCGATCGTTATAGGACCTCTCAATTCCATGACCTGAGAAATAGTCTACAATGCCTGTAGCGTTTTAACTAGTCGAACGTTATAGTCCCTCTCATTTTCATGACATGGGATATAGTCTACAATCCAAACAATGCAGTTCTTCAACTAGTCGAACGTTATAGGACCTCTCAATTCCATGACCTGAGAAATAGTCTACAATGCCTGTAGCGTTTTAACTAGTCGAACGTTATAGTCCCTCTCATTTTCATGACATGGGAAATAGTCTACAATCCAAACAATGCGGTGCTTCAACTAGTCGAACGTTATAGTCCCTCTCATTTCCATGACATAAAATAGTCTACAATCCAAACAATGCGGTGCTTCAACTAGTTGAACGTTATAGTCCCTCTCATTTTCATGACATGGGAAATAGTCTACAATCCAAACAATGCGGTGCTTCAACTAGTCGAACGTTATAGGCCCTCTCATTTCCATAACTTGAGAAATAGTCTACAATGCCTGTAGCGTTTTAACTAGTCGAACGTTATAGTCCCTCTCATTTTCATGACATGGGAAATAGTCTACAATCCAAACAATGCAGTGCTTCAACTAGTTGAACGTTATAGTCCCTCTCATTTTCATGACATGGGAAATAGTCTACAATCCAAACAATGCGGTGCTTCAACTAGTCGAACGTTATAGGCCCTCTCATTTCCATAACTTGAGAAATAGTCTACAATGCCTGTAGCGTTTTAACTAGTCGAACGTTATAGTCCCTCTCATTTTCATGACATGGGAAATAGTCTACAATCCAAACAATGCGGTGCTTCAACTAGTCGAACGTTATAGTCCCTCTCATTTTCATGACATGGAAAATAGTCTACAATCCAAACAATGCAGTGCTTCAACTAGTTGAACGTTATAGTCCCTCTCATTTTCATGACATGGGAAATAGTCTACAATCCAAACAATGCAGTGCTTCAACTAGTTGAACGTTATAGTCCCTCTCATTTTCATGACATGGGAAATAGTCTACAATCCAAACAATGCGGTGCTTCAACTAGTCGAACGTTATAGTCCCTCTCATTTTCATGACATGGGAAATAGTCTACAATCCAAACAATGCGGTGCTTCAACTAGTCGAACGTTATAGTCCCTCTCATTTCCATGACCTTAGAAATAGTCTACAATCCAAACAATGCGGTGCTTCAACTAGTCGAACGTTATAGTCCCTCTCATTTCCATTACCTGAGAAATAGTCTACAATCCAAACAATGCGGTACTTCAACTAGTCGAACGTTATAGTCCCTCTCATTTTCATGCCATGGGAAATAGTCTACAATCCAAACAATGCGGTGCTTCAACTAGTCGAACGTTATAGTCCCTCTCATTTTCATGACATGGAAAATAGTCTACAATCCAAACAATGCAGTGCTTCAACTAGTCGAACGTTATAGTCCCTCTCATTTTCATGACATGGGAAATAGTCTACACCCAAACAATGCGGTGCTTCAACTAGTCGAACGTTATAGTCCCTCTCATTTTCATGACATGGGAAATAGTCTACAATCCAAACAATGCGGTGCTTCAACTAGTCGAACGTTATAGTCCCTCTCATTTTCATGACATGGGAAATAGTCTACAATCCAAACAATGCGGTGCTTCAACTAGTCGAACGTTATAGGCCCTCTCATTTCCATAACTTGAGAAATAGTCTACAATGCCTGTAGCGTTTTAACTAGTCGAACGTTATAGTCCCTCTCATTTTCATGACATGGGAAATAGTCTACAATCCAAACAATGCAGTGCTTCAACTAGTTGAACGTTATAGTCCCTCTCATTTTCATGACATGGGAAATAGTCTACAATCCAAACAATGCGGTGCTTCAACTAGTCGAACGTTATAGTCCCTCTCATTTCCATGACCTTAGAAATAGTCTACAATCCAAACAATGCGGTGCTTCAACTAGTCGAACGTTATAGTCCCTCTCATTTCCATTACCTGAGAAATAGTCTACAATCCAAACAATGCGGTGCTTCAACTAGTCGAACGTTATAGTCCCTCTCATTTTCATGACATGGGAAATAGTCTACACCCAAACAATGCGGTGCTTCAACTAGTCGAACGTTATAGGCCCTCTCATTTACATAACTTGAGAAATAGTCTACACCCAAACAATGCGGTGCTTCAACTAGTCGAACGTTATAGTCCCTCTCATTTTCATGACATGGGAAATAGTCTACAATCCAAACAATGCAGTGATTCAACTAGTTGAACGTTATAGTCCCTCTCATTTTCATGACATGGGAAATAGTCTACAATCCAAACAATGCGGTGCTTCAACTAGTCGGACGTTATAGTCCCTCTCATTTCCATGACCTGAGAAATAGTCTACAATCGTCCTCGCAGGAGTTCTTGTTCCAGCGTGGTTAATAACCTCATAACCTTTACTTATTGTAAACATCATGTATGTCTGAATCAAAATTACATCTTCAGTTATAGTGAACAAATAGTAATTCTCTCTCTTGAAAAAAACAACATTTAGCTGCGGGTTTTAGCACAGTACGTTTAGACATTTTGATGGTGATTTGTGCTTATAATAATGATAATATTCAACATTTTTAATAACACATAATGGAGTGTGTAAATACATGGGTGTTATTGATTTGCTTATACCAATACCCCTACGTTAGTCGAAGGCGCGGCGGCGGGAGAGAGCGCACTACTTACTGTTCATGGGCCAACGCAACCAATAATAAAAAAAAATAATACAATAAAACAATAATAACAATAAAAACAATAATAAAAACGATTTGTTTTCATTTTTATCAGATTATTAAACGACTATGGATAGTGCAATAAACATTTAACCTCGTGTTGCCAACTCCAGAACACGGAATTTTCTTAATTCCTCACGGCAATAATTTTACTCTCACTAAATTAGTTTCAATTATACCTGCAAACAACCTTTCAATGCCCGCTGTGTTTACAATGTTTAAACCAAACTAGAGTTGACGACCACTAACACTGCTCGCTCGGTTAACTTTTCATCAAATTGACAGTTATGAAAATATACTGTTACGTTTATATAGTAGCTCATTCATTCATTTATTTTAAAATTAAATCTTAACTTTAGAGAGAAGATTATTTTTAATCCTCAATAGTTGTGGATTACAATACGTTGTACAATCGTTATGATGCAGTAACTATGAGAACACTTCGTATAAGATGATTAATATGATTATAATTTACCATAACTATTTTATAACAATGATGTGTTTTCACGTTAAAAAAAAGTACATACTTATGCTTTTATCGTGTCCACCACGGAAGGTTAGGCTTCGACATCGTTGTCTCCTCCAGTGCGTGAGTTGTTTACCCCTTTAGCTATAACTATTACCAAGTATAAAATGGATCTATTTGGATCACGATCTAAAGTTTCAAGACGTCCTTTCGATGCCTACACAAAATCATACTTTAGAAATAGGTTTGCCAATAATAGAGTTGCTAGTAGGTTAATTTATGATTACTATGATCTCAACTTAGGCTAGTAAAAAGAATTTAGGCTTCGACTCGTTGTCCTCCAGTGCATAGGTTGGCTTTCACAGAGTCGCTCTCACCATGCTGAGTTGAGATAAACCGACTACACTGACGTTATTCCTGCATATGAGTGACACGTCCAGACAGGAGTTCTCTGTCATGGAAAGTGGTTGTAGCTTTCACCATTGTGCGTGAGTTGCTGCTCCACCACCGGAGGCTTCGACATCGTTGTCTCCTCCAGTGCGTGAGTTGCTGCTTCCCACCACCGGAAGGTTAGGCTTCGACATCGTTGTCTCCTCCAGTGCGTGAGTTGCTGCTTCCCACCACCGGAAGGTTAGGCTTCGACGTCGTTGTCTCCTCCAGTGCGTGAGTTGCTGCTTCCCACCACCGGAAGGTTAGGCTTCGACATCGTTGTCTCCTCCAGTGCGTGAGTTGCTGCTTCCCACCACCGGAAGGTTAGGCTTCGACATCGTTGTCTCCTCCAGTGCGTGAGTTGCTGCTTCCCACCACCGGAAGGTTAGGCTTCGACATCGTTGTCTCCTCCAGTGCGTGAGTTGCTGCTTCCCACCACCGGAAGGTTAGGCTTCGACATCGTTGTCTCCTCCAGTGCGTGAGTTGCTGCTTCCCACCACCGGAAGGTTAGGCTTCGACATCGTTGTCTCCTCCAGTGCGTGAGTTGCTGCTTCCCACCACCGGAAGGTTAGGCTTCGACATCGTTGTCTCCTCCAGTGCGTGAGTTGCTGCTTCCCACCACCGGAAGGTTAGGCTTCGACATCGTTGTCTCCTCCAGTGCGTGAGTTGCTGCTTCCCACCACCGGAAGGTTAGGCTTCGACATCGTTGTCTCCTCCAGTGCGTGAGTTGCTGCTTCCCACCACCGGAAGGTTAGGCTTCGACATCGTTGTCTCCTCCAGTGCGTGAGTTGCTGCTTCCCACCACCGGAAGGTTAGGCTTCGACATCGTTGTCTCCTCCAGTGCGTGAGTTGCTGCTTCCCACCACCGGAAGGTTAGGCTTCGACATCGTTGTCTCCTCCAGTGCGTGAGTTGCTGCTTCCCACCACCGGAAGGTTAGGCTTCGACATCGTTGTCTCCTCCAGTGCGTGAGTTGCTGCTTCCCACCACCGGAAGGTTAGGCTTCGACATCGTTGTCTCCTCCAGTGCGTGAGTTGCTGCTTCCCACCACCGGAAGGTTAGGCTTCGACATCGTTGTCTCCTCCAGTGCGTGAGTTGCTGCTTCCCACCACCGGAAGGTTAGGCTTCGACATCGTTGTCTCCTCCAGTGCGTGAGTTGCTGCTTCCCACCACCGGAAGGTTAGGCTTCGACATCGTTGTCTCCTCCAGTGCGTGAGTTGCTGCTTCCCACCACCGGAAGGTTAGGCTTCGACATCGTTGTCTCCTCCAGTGCGTGAGTTGCTGCTTCCCACCACCGGAAGGTTAGGCTTCGACATCGTTGTCTCCTCCAGTGCGTGAGTTGCTGCTTTCCACCACCGGAAGGTTAGGCTTCGACATCGTTGTCTCCTCCAGTGCGTGAGTTGCTGCTTCCCACCACCGGAAGGTTAGGCTTCGACATCGTTGTCTCCTCCAGTGCGTGAGTTGCTGCTTCCCACCACCGGAAGGTTAGGCTTCGACATCGTTGTCTCCTCCAGTGCGTGAGTTGCTGCTTCCCACCACCGGAAGGTTAGGCTTCGACATCGTTGTCTCCTCCAGTGCGTGAGTTGCTGCTTCCCACCACCGGAAGGTTAGGCTTCGACATCGTTGTCTCCTCCAGTGCGTGAGTTGCTGCTTCCCACCACCGGGATGTTAGGCTTCGACATCGTTGTCTCCTCCAGTGCGTAAGTTGCTGCTTCCCACCACCGGAAGATTAGGCTTCCCCTGTAAACGAAAACCACATCAATCCGTCACCTACGACACGTTGCTTTTGTAATTATAACTGTGTAAATTTTAATTAAATATTATTTAATTATTATTAAATTTTTTACTGTATAACAGTATTAGTGAATATTACATAAATATAGGCATTTTGGCACATTTCAAGCTATGGTCGTATCCGTATAGGCCCCTAATGTAACTACGATTGTTCGTAACTTCCCCAAAGGATGTTTTGTATGTGGCAGTCCTTGGCCTTATGGTCCCGGAAGCGTGATGTGCACATTGACACCATTCCGCTTCGTTGACTTGGCAACGCTTATACTTTTTGTATGTTCTGAATAACATATGATAAAAGGACCAATTAATTATAGATGCAATATTTTTACACTATTACACTATTACAATGGTTCTTATCAGCTGTAATCGTAATTTTGACACGGGTATGTCTTAGCTTAGAGGTGGGGGTTTGTCAATCCGTTAGACCAAAATTTGAAACGTTGATGTCACAACTGGGACGGTGGCGACGTCCTGTAATCTAGCTACTTGGAGATCACGAATGTGGATAGTTGTGAGAGATGGTCGGTGGATGTAGTGCTCTCTTGTGTGGATTAACGTCCGCACTATTGAATACTACGTTTATCCACAAAGACCATCCTCATAATTAGACCAATACGTAATTCAGAGGCCGTGGTTCGGATTCCACGTTAAACTGTAGGTCCATTAGTTGCATCGGCTGTTGGGCTATTAATTAACAGTCCTGTCTAAGGAACATGTCAGCCTTAGTCAGTAACAAGACTACAAGATCGCGCCACAATCATCCTACATTCATTCCTCATTCATTCAGGTATACAAGTCAAGGTACACAATATCAACTCCTTCCTGCTTTAAATACTCATTTTGATTCTCATTTTTTTTAGAGAACTGCGAGTACAAGAGTAGTTTACCATTCGTATAACGCATATAAGGAAGGTAGATGTAAACGTATCTAACCTATTGTTGGTGGATGAGAGACAGCCCTGACCGTGGTGTGTGTGTGTGTGTGTGATCCGGCAAGGGTGAGACTAATTCGACCATTGTATGTTGACCAGACCAGCTGTGGACCTATTACCATTTGTAATTAACACCAGACAAAGGCGGGCGGGTCTCCTGATGATTTATAACAAGTCCGTCTGTCTTGTGACGGCCAAGGTAACGCCGTGCGGATAGTCTCTTAGCGATCTAACAGGAACTATTGAATCGGCATTTTAAAAATAGTTATGCTATAGTTAATTTTTTAAACCTTATCTGCCCGTTGACATGGACCCGTCATCGATCTGTACTATCACTCGTGCAACGTTCTCTCCATGAAAAAGGGCTGAATTTACTTTGAAATTATTGGCGGATGGGTGCGAGTGTTATTTAGTACAGACATTTTACATTACTAATAGTAAAAAAAGGTTTCACGACGTTTCGGGATGTGTAATCTAATTCCATATTCAAGTAAGTTGTAACCATAAGAGAGAATATATCAAGAGTAATAAATAATGCGGATTAAGCCGGTATAAAGCTTAAACAAAAATCTATGATTGGTGTGTTAATTTGTCAGTAATTAATTATTACAGGCCTACTAATTTTAATAAATATTCAAAACTATTTTGAGAACCCTAGAAGGTTTTTCATGTAGTACATTGGAAAACCAATACTAATTGTGTAATTAATTGCTCGGAATAAAACATTTTTCAAATTCAAGCGTACTGTGGTAGGGCAACAATAGTATAGTGATAAGAACACTGGTTCGATCCACTCCAAAAACCTGCATGAAGTAAAATAGAATGTAAAATAGGTTAAGCTATGCTTGAGGCGACAGTGTTGTAAAGAAGCACTTTGTATCAAAATGTATAGGCGAGTAGTTGACTCGCCATATCGAGAGAAGAGATACTCGCACAATTCCCTGTAAACATGGCCGTGACATGTGAGACAATCGTTAAATTGCGCCCCGTCCCTACGTATAACTGTAAGAAACTTCATATCTCCCTTCAGTAATTGCCGGTAAAATGTCAAAAATATCTGGAGGGTAAGTCCATAGTCATAATCAAGCCAGTGATATGCAAGGTTTGTGTTGTGTTTACTATAGTAAATCGTCTTCCATCGCACGATATGCGTGTGGTAACGGGTGAGGGTGAGGGGGGCACGCAACCGGGCAAGGGATGGGTCGGCGACAAGTGACGTCCACAGCCTTGTATCACCTACCATGCAGTCTCACCGGCTACTGTGGTGACGGGTGACAGTGAGAGTGATGGGGGCACGCAACCGGGCAAGGGATGGGTCGGCGACAAGTGACGTCCACAGCCTTGTATCACCTACCATGCAGTCTCACCGGCTACTGTGGTGACGGGTGACAGTGAGGGTGAGGGGGGCACGCAACCGGGCAAGGGATGGGTCGGCGACAAGTGACGTCCACAGCCTTGTATCACCTACCATGCAGTCTCACCGGCTACTGTGGTGACGGGTGACAGTGAGAGTGATGGGGGCACGCAACCGGGCAAGGGATGGGTCGGCGACAAGTGACGTCCACAGCCTTGTATCACCTACCATGCAGTCTCACCGGCTACTGTGGTGACGGGTGACAGTGAGAGTGATGGGGGCACGCAACCGGGCAAGGGATGGGTCGGCGACAAGTGACGTCCACAGCCTTGTATCACCTACCATGCAGTCTCACCGGCTTTATAGAGCCGATTGTTGCGCGTTTATTGTGTCAAGCAATGCCCAAGACTGTGTAGAGTAGAGCCGATTGTTGCGCGTTTATTGTGTCAAGCAATGTCCAAGACTGTGTAGAGTAGAGCCGATTGTTGCGCGTTTATTGTGTCAAGCAATGTCCAAGACTTTACAGAGTATAACCGATTGTTGCGCGTTTATTGTGTCAAGCAATGTCCAAGACTTTACAGAGTATAACCGATTGTTGCGCATTTATTGTGTCAAGCAATGTCCAAGACTTTACAGAGTATAACCGATTGTTGCGCGTTTATTGTGTCAAGCAATGTCCAAAACTGTGTAGAGTAGAGCCGATTGTTGCGCGTTTATTGTGTCAAGCAATGTCCAAGACTGTGTAGAGTAGAGCCGATTGTTGTGCGTTTATTGTGTCAAGCAATGTCCAAAACTGTGTAGAGTAGAGCCGATTGTTGCGCGTTTATTGTGTCAAGCAATGTCCAAGACTGTGTAGAGTAGAGCCGATTGTTGTGCGTTTATTGTGTCAAGCAATGTCCAAGACTTTACAGAGTATAACCGATTGTTGCGCGTTTATTGTGTCAAGCAATGTCCAAGACTGTGTAGAGTAGAGCCGATTGTTGCGCGTTTATTGTGTCAAGCAATGTCCAAAACTGTGTAGAGTAGAGCCGATTGTTGCGCGTTTATTGTGTCAAGCAATGTCCAAAACTGTGTAGAGTAGAGCCGATTGTTGCGCGTTTATTGTGTCAAGCAATGTCCAAGAATGTGTAGAGTATAGCCGATTGTTGCGCGTTTATTGTGTCAAGCAATGTCCAAGACTGTGTAGAGTAGAGCCGATTGTTGCGCGTTTATTGTGTCAAGCAATGTCCAAAACTGTGTAGAGTAGAGCCGATTGTTGCGCGTTTATTGTGTCAAGCAATGTCCAAGACTGTGTAGAGTATAGCCGATTGTTGCGCGTTTATTGTGTCAAGCAATGTCCAAGACTGTGTAGAGTAGAGCCGATTGTTGCGCGTTTATTGTGTCAAGCAATGTCCAAGACTGTGTAGAGTAGAGCCGATTGTTGCGCGTTTATTGTGTCAAGCAATGTCCAAGACTGTGTAGAGTAGAGCCGATTGTTGCGCGTTTATTGTGTCAAGCAATGTCCAAAACTGTGTAGAGTAGAGCCGATTGTTGCGCGTTTATTGTGTCACGCAATGTCCAAAACTGTGTAGAGTAGAGCCGATTGTTGCGCGTTTATTGTGTCAAGCAATGTCCAAGACTGTGTAGAGTAGAGCCGATTGTTGCGCGTTTATTGTGTCAAGCAATGTCCAAGACTGTGTAGAGTAGAGCCGATTGTTGCGCGTTTATTGTGTCAAGCAATGTCCAAGACTTTACAGAGTATAACCGATTGTTGCGCGTTTATTGTGTCAAGCAATGTCCAAAACTGTGTAGAGTAGAGCCGATTGTTGCGCGTTTATTGTGTCAAGCAATGTATAAAACTGTTTAGAGTAGAGCCGATTGTTGCGCGTTTATTGTGTCACGCAATGTCCAAAACTGTGTAGAGTAGAGCCGATTGTTGCGCGTTTATTGTGTCAAGCAATGTCCAAGACTGTGTAGAGTAGAGCCGACTGTTGCGCGTTTATTGTGTCAAGCAATGTATGTGTAGAGTAGAGCCGATTGTTGCGCGTTTATTGTGTCAAGCAATGTCCAAGACTTTACAGAGTATAACCGATTGTTGCGCGTTTATTGTGTCAAGCAATGTCCAAGACTTTACAGAGTATAACCGATTGTTGCGCGTTTATTGTGTCAAGCAATGTCCAAAACTGTGTAGAGTAGAGCCGATTGTTGCGCGTTTATTGTGTCAAGCAATGTCCAAGACTTTACAGAGTATAACCGATTGTTGCGCGTTTATTGTGTCAAGCAATGTCCAAAACTGTGTAGAGTAGAGCCGATTGTTGCGCGTTTATTGTGTCAAGCAATGTCCAAAACTGTGTAGAGTAGAGCCGATTGTTGCGCGTTTATTGTGTCAAGCAATGTCCAAGACTGTGTAGAGTAGAGCCGATTGTTGCGCGTTTATTGTGTCAAGCAATGTCCAAGACTGTGTAGAGTAGAGCCGATTGTTGCGCGTTTATTGTGTCAAGCAATGTCCAAGACTGTGTAGAGTAGAGCCGATTGTTGCGCGTTTATTGTGTCAAGCAATGTCCAAAACTGTGTAGAGTAGAGCCGATTGTTGCGCGTTTATTGTGTCAAGCAATGTCCAAAACTGTGTAGAGTAGAGCCGATTGTTGCGCGTTTATTGTGTCAAGCAATGTCCAAGACTGTGTAGAGTAGAGCCGATTGTTGCGCGTTTATTGTGTCAAGCAATGTCCAAGACTTTACAGAGTATAACCGATTGTTGCGCGTTTATTGTGTCAAGCAATGTCCAAGACTGTGTAGAGTAGAGCCGATTGTTGCGCGTTTATTGTGTCAAGCAATGTCCAAAACTGTGTAGAGTAGAGCCGATTGTTGCGCGTTTATTGTGTCAAGCAATGTCCAAGACTGTGTAGAGTAGAGCCAATTGTTGCGCGTTTATTGTGTCAAGCAATGTCCAAGACTTTACAGAGTATAACCGATTGTTGCGCGTTTATTGTGTCAAGCATTGTCCAAGACTGTGCAGAGTAGAGCCAATTGTTGCGCGTTTATTGTGTCAAGTAATGTCCAAGACTTTACAGAGTATAACCGATTGTTGTGCGTTTATTGTGTCAAGCAATGTCCAAGACTTTACAGAGTATAACCGATTGTTGCGCGTTTATTGTGTCAAGCAATGTCCAAAACTGTGTAGAGTAGAGCCGATTGTTGCGCGTTTATTGTGTCAAGCAATGTCCAAAACTGTGTAGAGTAGAGCCGATTGTTGCGCGTTTATTGTGTCAAGTCATATCCAAGACTGTGTTTAGTGTGTAAAGCCATGCACAAGAGTATAGAGTAGAGCCGATTATATATCTTGTAATGTTTAGGCATATTCATTATTTATATCCGTATAATCAAATCATAGAAAAGTAATGATAATTCAATCTGAACATTAATTTAGTAGTTAGAATTCTGTTAGTTAAGTGTTTTAGACGCTCGTCTCGAAAACTACCTCTGTGTGAATTGATTCGAAGTGATCAATACGATAACAATATTCATACGCAAATATAGTTAAAACATAAAATAGTTGGGTTTATGTTGGTAGGACTTTGGTGACTGAATTTCGCATTTGTATAAAATTTGTTTTAATATTTAGCTTTTATCATAATCGTCCAGCAGCCAGTGGTCAGCGCTTTGTTTTTGGCGGGGTCATTCTCCCCAGAAACAATAACAAGCGTCGGCCTTGGTCCGGGGTCCTCGTCCGCTGTACATAGATAATTTATAAATCAGCGCATCTATAGTGTTATGACTGGAGACTAACTGTAAGGTATTTTAAAAGATAATTATTGTTAAATAAAGCACACACACACACACACACACACACACACACACACACACACACACACACACACACGACACGAAATCACATCACTATGTATCTGGCCACAACGCAGGCGCGAGAGGCTATTTGATCTGACACATGTTGCATTAGCAGGGCTGCCACCCCCATCCACATACTTCTCCGCCAACCCACTTTCCTCCGGCTGCGCGGTGGCTGGCTAGGCAAAATTCAGCCGGCGGTAGTTTTTTGGCTGCCCCCAGTTCCGTAGACGTGCCCCATCCCACCTTCACTCGTACGTGAATAGCGTGGAAGGATCATGTAGGCGGGTGGTGGAATTGCACAGATTTCTACAATAATGAAGGCCAACGGCGGGAAAACATGCGCGGTGACGAGCTATTACTTAATTTTGTTTTCAATTTAAATTTAAATCGGGTCGGGCCTAGAATGACGCCTCGAGAATCCCTGTCAAGCTCTCGTAGCTAGTAGTAGAGTGTTGGACAATAACGTCGCTGTAGACTGGTCAAATACAAAACTATAATTATGCCTATAGCCTACTGGGAGCAGAAACGAATCCAGGATTAGGCGTACGGCGGGGCTAGTTACATTTAGTCGTATAGTTAGTTATTGCTAAAAAATACTTTAAAGCGGAGTTAGTTACATTTAGTCGTATAGTTTAACCTATGCGCGCGGTGTAACTAGACAATGCGATAGTGGGTGTCGTGACGTGATTGCTAAAACAAATCCTTTTAGGCAACAGTCTTACAATTGTTCAGCAATATAACCTATGCGCGCGGTGTAACTAGACAATGCGATAGTGGGTGTCGTGCATATTAGGCCTAAAGCGGGGCTAATTACGGCAACAGTCTTACAATTGTTCAGCAATATAACCTATGCGCGCGGTGTAACTAGACAATGCGATAGTGGGTGTCGTGACGTGATTGCTAAAACAAATCCTTTTGTAAATCAAACATATATTTTGTGGAATAACCTATGCGCGCGGTGTAACTAGACAATGCGATAGTGGGTGTCGTGACGTGATTGCTAAAAAATACTTTTAGGCAACAGTCTTACAATTGTTCAGCAATATAACCTACATTATCTCACAGCGAAACATTATCATGTTTCAATTTTATCTGGTTATTTCTGTTATCAGGAAAAATCTCATCTTAGCGGTGTAACTAGATAATGCGATGGTGGGTGTCATGACGTGTTTGTTAAAAAAATACTTTTAGGCAACAGTCTTACAATTGTTCCGCAATATAACCTATGCGCGCGGTGTAAGTAGACAATACGATGGTGGGAGTCATGACGTGATTGCTAAAACAAATCCTTTCAGGCAACAGTCGTACAATTGTTCAGCAATATAACCTATGCGCGCGGTGTAACTAGACAATGTGATAGTGGGTGTCATGACGTGATTGCTAAAAAAATCCTTTTAGGCAACAGTCGTACAATTGTTCAGCAATATAACCTATGCGCGCGGTGTAAGTAGACAATGCGATGGTGGGTGTCGTGACGTGATTGCTAAAATAAATCCTTTCAGGCAACAGTCGTACAATTGTTCAGCAATATAACCTATGCGCTACTTAGACTTACTTAGACATGAGGGAGATCAGTGGTCTGATTGAGAATCAATCGTGGGATCATGTCTTGGCTCTACAGGGTGTTAATGATAGCTGCAATACATTTATGAAAACGTTAGACAATATTACCAATTCGGCAACTAATCTCACAGCGATACAATACCATATTGAAATTTCCTCTGGTTATCAGGAAAAATCTCATCTTATTGCATGATCTCACAGCGATACAATACCATGTTGAAATTTCCTCTGGTTATCAGGAAAATCTCATCTTATTGTATGATCTCACAGCGATACATTACTATATTGCAATTTCCTCTGGTTAACTACTGGATTAGTTTTAATCTTATTCAAGCAATCCGCCAACGAGATAAGATGAGTAAAACCCTAAAAAAACATCCATTAAATATTCAGTTAAGGAATGATTACCGTGCATTAAGAAATAATTTAACCAAGGCAATCAAATCTGCAAAAATTATGTATTTTAGAGGAAAAATACTTCAATCCACTGGAAATCCTAAAAAGTTTTGGCAGACTGTGAATGAAGTAAGTGGAGCTAAGAGGATTAGGTGTGAGTTTCCTTTAAATTTATTTAGTTCAAAAAGTGGTGAGGAGGGGGTGAAGGAAGTGGCAAATTTGTTCAATGACTTTTTTTCCAAAGTTGGTGAAAATCTGGCTTTGGTTTTGCCACCGAACATCGACCCCCCACTGGTGGATGATAACATCTTTGGAGCCAGGCATGAGTTCCGCCTTGAGCCGGTGTCTAGTGGCCAGATTGAGAGTTGCGTCGGGGGGATGCGGGGCGGTTCGGCTCCTGGTATTGACAATGTATCAACCCATATCCTCAAATCAAACCTAAAAAACCTGATTTTACCTTTAAAACATATAATTAATCTCAGCATGACTCAAGGTATCTTTCCGGAATGTTTTAAAATTGCAAAGGTTGTACCGCTATACAAATCAGCCTCAAAATCAGATTATAACAACTATAGGCCGATTTCTTTGTTAAGCGTGATATCGAAGGTTCTTGAGAGATGTGTGAAAGCACAGTTGCAAAGTTACCTTGAAGTGAATGGAATTCTAAGTGATTGTCAGTTTGGCTTCAGGAAGAGTCGGAATACGAGTGATGCCCTTTTTGCTGTAAATAAAACAATAGTTGATTCGATGAATTGTGGTGATAAAGTTCTGTTGGTTTTCATAGATCTCGCCAAGGCCTTCGACTCAATTGATAGAGGTATATTGATTTCAAAATTAGAATGTATAGGAGTTAGGGGCACCGCTTTAGAATGGTTTAAAAACTATTTAAGTCAACGGCAGCAAGTCGTTGCCATTAAAAATGTTCATAGTGATTCAGCAAACATAGACTACGGTGTCGTACAGGGCAGCACGCTTGGACCAACACTGTTCTCTGTATACATAGATAACTTGGATAAACTGTCAATTTCAGGTAAATTGTTTCTCTTTGCAGATGACACGGCCTTAGTTTTTTCTGGACATACGTGGGAATCGGTTTACAAAAATGCGACCGACGATCTACTCTTGATACATAAATGGTTTTCACAAAATATTCTCACAATGAATATTGGCAAAACTAAGTGCTTGCCCATAGCATTGCGGGCCGCCGGAGCACCTCAGACTGATGCTGCACTCGTGTGACGACCCGACCTCCGGCGCATGCGACTGTCTCGAAATTGAGAGGGTAGACCATTATAAGTATCTCGGAGTAATTATTGACTCTAAACTTAGATGGGATATCCAAATATCTACTTTAAAAAATAAATTAAGAAAGCTAATTTTTGTTTTTAGACAGTTAAATGAAATTCTGAATGTTAAACAAGTTAGATCAGTTTATTTTTCATACGTCCAGTCACTCCTACAGTACGGCATACTGGTTTGGGGAGGGGCTACTAAAAATTACATAGAACCATTATTCATAATCCAAAAATTAATTATTAAAGCCGCCTTTAAAAGACACAAACAATACTCGACTGAACTGCTTTTTCAGGAGACGAAAGTTTTGTCCATAAGACAGTTGTACATTAAAACCGTAGTAATTTATACTTTAATTAATAGACATCTGATTATCACGCCAGTTGTACATCAATACAACACAAGAAGTGCGGCAAATATTGGTGCACAGGTTCCCAGAGTTATTAGATCCGCTAACTTGCATAGTGTCCTCTATACTGCTAATATTTTATACCGCAATTTACCTTCCAACATAAGGAACCTTATTGCATCAAAAAACATCTACAAGCGTTGTCACTAAATTTTTAACATCTCAAAATTACCCACCCGTCTAATTTCGTGGCCGCTACTTAAATTATTATAATCTTTATTTGGGCCTCGACCGCGTGGAATCCCTTATCAGCTCTGAGTACTTAGTGTAATCACTCACTTCAACTAGCTCACTATATTTTTTTAACTTTTCACTTTCACTTTCGCTAAAACTTAACAAACTTTTACTAACTCTAGCTTACATAGACAATATTTTGCTTTTACTTTACAAATTGAAATTCCACATCATGGCCCTAATGTTTTTAAAATCACCGTTTATTATTATACTTGTTTTTTATGCAGTATGTCTGCATTACTTTTACTTTTTCATTTTTCATTTTAAAATATTTGATAATAAATTGTAGCTGTCCTAGCTTAATTTAGGTCTTATTTATGTCCAACATTTAATTTTATTATTATTATTATTAGTTTTTTATTTTTGCGTAACTCGTAGTGTACGAAGCTGTATATACTTAAGAACTCGTCCCGCGCACAGGTTATTAATGACCTATGCGGGACTATTTTGTTGTTTTATTTACATTGCTTCTTGTAAAACTGTATATTTTATGCAATAAATGATTTTTTGATTTGATTTGATTTGAATTGTTCAGCAATATAACCTATGCGCCCGGTGGAAGTAGACAATTTATGCATATACAGTATTTTCAATGGAATTTTGTATATAGCTTTATATAGTAGCAGTTTATTTACGTTGTTCTAAAGATTCACTCTTACGGAATCCCCATGGTGACTATAACAAGTTTGGGAGAGTATTAAATATCCAGGTCAGGGTCTTATAAGCTAGCTTTGTTGTGGAGATTACTTTGACTTTCCCTCTCCGATTTTAGCGAATTTCCCATAGGGAAGAAGCTATTACCGTAGGTCTCATGGTAAGACTTAAGCCCGGGACCATGTTATTTTTTCTTCTTTAGGTGCCTAGAGACCAAAAACAATAGTCGTTAAAATTTATATATATATGCTGCTGTAGTATGGCGAGAGGTAGGGGCCTAGTAGGCTATCGCACGCGTGTGTGTGTGTCTGTGAACACGATAACTCTCGTAAAATGGTCCGATCGAGACCAAATTTGGTAGAGACGTGTATTCCTACAAATGCTCGGACGAGTTCGTAAACCAGACATATCGGTCAATGAGAACGGTTAGTTTGGGGGGGTTGATTAGTGAAGAGGTCTATCAAGTGTGAAATACCAGCGGAGATGGGAGACACACTGCTGGGCTGCTGCTGTAGTATGGCGCTAATTTTATATTTCACCATTGGAATCAGCTTAAAAACTACACAATTAAGCTCCTTAAAGTTTTTTTCTATCTACAACGGTTACCGAGATATTAAAAAATCTAAACACAGTACGTTGTATTGTGGGGCTCCAATGTTAATCTTATGGAGGATAGGGAAAAATTAATATTTCCCATATGAATCAATATTTTTGGATAAAACTTGATATTTAGCTTCATGTGGTTGAGATCTATTCATTTATGCTTGAAAATCATAGTTTATGTGTTTATTATGGCAGCAAACCTGCATACTCTTTTCCCATGTTAATCATATAGGGAATAGGCAAAGTCCTTTATTTATGGGCAGATGTTGATGAAAGTTGGTATAAATGTTAAAAATAAAAATTGTTTATGGTAGGAATGCCTACTTTCAGTGTTCCTCACAGCAGCGAATCTGCACACTCTTTCCCATGTTAATCTTATGGAGGATAGGCAATTAATTCTCATGTTTATAAAACTTGTCAAATATTATTATTATTATATTATTGATTTGGAAATTCGCTGAGTACGCAGGTCTGCTGCGACGGGGGTATTTTATTATTAATATAGTTATTTAATATGAAGTATCTCACAATTTCTATGTACTGTACTTAGATTTTAAATCTGAGCATTCATTTAGGTTCACGCAGGGTGTTGGTGCAAGGCTAGACGCAGGAAGCCACGCGTTTGCCGTATCACTAACAGAGCAGTTAGCCCTGACTCGAGACCTTGCCACGGAATAGATTGACCTGCGATAAGTGTAATAATTTTAAACAGCTGTTTAATAATCGAGCGTCAGTACGCGTGGTGGGAGTTTACAGTTAGCCTCCGACCGTACGCGGTTCTAACCACGCGGTTCGATGACACGGTTGACCGCAGTCGACGACCGATTATATCCTAGAATTCTCCCACATCAAACCTAGACATATCTATTATTATTCTGTAGTGCTGTTGGTAAGATGACTGGTAACGGACGTTTCCAAATTGCTTTACGCTAACCGGTTCTTTGGATTGCTTTTTCCTGGATCAGTTTTGGGTCGATGGAACGTCGTTCCTTCTAGGTTACTGTTAAAACACTACACAGTGATAGTAATAATATCACTAAGAAATTTATTAGTTTGAAATATTCTTCTGTATTTGACTAGAGGTAGGGGCCTAGTAGGCTATCGCACGCGATTCAAGGCGAGGATTAGTGAAGAGGTCTATCAAGTGTGAAATACCTTATCGCTGCGTTGTTTTGACGGCTTCGGTCACCTGTTACTACCGTGTCGGCAGTTTTGACGGCTTCGGTCACCTGTTACTACCGT
The DNA here is from genome assembly GCA_023375725.1 of Nephotettix cincticeps. NCBI lineage: Eukaryota > Metazoa > Arthropoda > Insecta > Hemiptera > Cicadellidae > Nephotettix > Nephotettix cincticeps. The sequence continues at coordinate 99,087,534 of CM041786.1, read as the reverse complement.
GTCGGCAGTTTTGACGGCTTCGGTCACCTGTTACTACCGTGTCGGCAGTTTTGACGGCTTCGGTCACCTGTTACTACCGTGTCGGCAGTTTTGACGGCTTCGGTCACCTGTTACTAACCTGTTACTAGCGTGTCGGCAGTTTTGCCATTCCCTTGTATCTGGGCCGTCCGCGTTGGAATCCTGACTCTGTCCGGTTTTTGCCGCTAAGAATTTACGACAAGAAATTCTAGCCTAATGAGACCCTGCTGAGTACAGCTTTAATAAGACATTCTTACGGAATAATTGAAGGGCTACGAGTGTATAATTGTAAAATGTTACTATTGCGTTGCACATTTTAGGTTGCGGTTTGGTAGTGTTTTATTTTATTTGGTTAATTGTGAAGTTTTTGGTGATCCGTTTTAAAAATATTTATTAATAATCATGACGAAATTATTGTTGTTGATTGTTTTGGAGAGTTGCGGCGTCGCCGGGCACCGCGCCAGAGGCCAGTCAGACATCTGTGACTCACGGTCCTCGCCGTCCTGGGAAACCTGAATGAGTCGTTCATACACTTGAACCAGTTGTCCGTTCAATAGTTCAGAAGTGCTTGTGGCGTGCTATGCTGTGTCGTGCACCTAGGCCTAGATATCAGCGTCAGTTAAGTAAACCACTATTTCGATACAGTTTTACGTCAACAAATGAATGTGTCATGGATTTTTTAATGACGCATGTTTTTAAGATCACAATTATTATTTCTAAGAAGAAATAATTGTGAAATGAAAAAGTATTCTTGCGATGAAATAAGAATTTCATCTCAAGAATACTTTTTCATGTTTTACAGGAAACATTCCGAGGTTCTCAAGCTCCTACCTAACTTCAATCTTTATTGAACTCCTGTTCTAATTACAAATGGCGGAAGAATCCTCAATCGAACCTGCATATTGACTTATCGATCCAACATTTATATACTAGATTGATCAATCAATATCTGTTGATAAATTAGAGTATTTTTCAGCATAGACGTATGGATCCCAACCACACGAAGCTAAATACAAAGTTTCATCCGAAACTATTGGTTAATAAAGGAAATATTATTTTTTGTTAACCTCCATAAGATTAGTATTGGAGCCCCTAAGTACAATGTACTGTGTTTAGATTTTTTAATATCTCGGTAAGCGTTGGAGATAGGGAAAAACTTTAAGCACTTAAAACTTTAAGGAAACTAAATTGTCTAGCTTTTTAAGCTGACTCTAATGGTGAAATATGAAATTAAACATTTTTAAAAATTACATGGGAAAAACGCAAAAAACCCATTTTTGGGACATCAAACTCCCCCAAACTACCCGTTTCCATTGACCGATATGTCTGGTTTACGAACTCGTCCGAGCAAATGTAGAAATACACGTATCTATCAAATTTGGTCTAGATCGGACCATTTTCTCGTGAGTTATCGTGTTCATGCTCGGTAACCGTTGGAGATAGAGCAAAACTAGAAGGAACTAAATTGTGTAGTGTTTTGAGTTTATTCTAATGGTAAAAGATAAAGTTTGAACATTTTGAAAACTACATCGAAAAAATGCAAAAACCCCATTTTGGGGTACAAAACCTGTGGAGGTTTTGTACTACCTGTTCTGATTGACCGATATGTCTGGATTACGAACTAGAAAATGTAGGAACTAGAAAACTAAAAATGTACCATTTTTACGAGAGTTATCGTGTTCACACACACACACACACACACACACACGTATATATATATATATATATATTTTGGGCACCTAAACACAAAAAATAATCCGGTCCCGAGCTTAAGTATTGCCATGAGACCTACGGTAATAGCTTTTTCCCTATGGGAAATTCGATAAAACAATAATTTAAATATTGAAAAACACATGAAATGAGGTTGATAGAAATTGTATTAACTGTTGTTCTTTTAAATGTACGATCGTTTCACTATCAACAATGTAACGCAAGTCGGATACTAGCGTCGGGTCTGTTACTTATCCTACGACCATGACCGTCATGTTTCAATAACACACTGCCATCCTTGACACCCTCGTCTACCTCGTTTGCCCCCCGACAGATCGAATTTTATTTATTTCCATCCGGAACAAATGATTTAAAAAAAAGAAGCTTTTATCAAACATTTTGTGCGTGTCTCTCTAGTCATCTACTTCACTAAATTCAGCGTGAACATTGCTTCTTTGTCAACAGAAAACACCTCTAAAATAAAGGTATTTCATAATAAGAACTTTTTACTTTCTCCCCCTATACAATAATATAAGGAGAAAGAATTGTGTTTGTGAGCATTTTCGAATTTGAGTTTCTGGTGGATATATTAAAAAAATTGTGTTAATGATATGTCTGTCCGTGTGTCTGTGTATGTGTGTGGGGATGTGCGGAAGCCTGGAGACGAGACTATTGGTCTGATTTTCATGAAATTCGGCATGTAGGTAATAAATACACGTTATCTTGAGATTTCCTTTAATTTTTATTTTTTTAAACTTATTTTACCTATAAAACCCCCCAAAACACGTAAAATGAAGATTTCTAAAAAAATGCTCTAACGATTTTGATTAAAATTGAATGGTTTATAGTTTTGTGAGATAAAAAAATTACACTACACGCTTTTCTCAAAACATCGATTTTAAAAGTTATGGGGTTTTAAATGTAAAATAATATTTTTTTTTAATATTTCCGCGAAAACAATAAGAGAAAAGTGTAATTTGACTATAACCATTAAAACCAGCTTAAAAACCTAAACAAATTAGTATTTTGAATTAATAGTCTACGACAAACGGTTCCAGAGAAATGTCAAATTTAATGTCCGTGGAAAACTCAGTAGACTACGTTGTCTGAGAGCGTCCAAGTTATTATTATGGAGAATATTAAAAACCAAATTTCTTCCTTATTTCCCAACCGTTTTTCATAAAACTTGGCATGAAGCGTAAGGTCACATCACACATCAGGATCACATAAAAAGGTTGGTATTACGACGGAGGGGGTAGTGAAATTAAAAAAAAACATTGAGTTATGTTTCTCTTGTTGTTTTCAGAAATTGGATGATCATATTTGAAACAAAGAATTATTAAAATACAAATTATTATAAAATATTTAGATAAACGTTAAAGAAAATTATGGGTTTATTAAAGATGGGTCGTTTAAATTGACTTAAGGGAGAAACCCTTACCAATGTGTATGTGTCAGTCCACTAAAACCGTTTATTTTAAAACAGATACTAAACTACCGTATAATAGTGTAAATATAGCTTTTGATTCGGATTAATATTTTAACTTTATTACGTAATTGAATACGTATCCTTAACATTATCTTTATGATAATCATGATAGGCTTGCACGGTAATGTAGTAGACAATGGTTAGACTAGGCCTACATACTTGGGTAGGCGAGAAAACGTCTCGTATTAATACACATATCCAATAATACGAAACAGTATTTATTTTCAATTGTTAAAATTTCTGAGCAAATGGAATCTAGCAAATGGTGTCACAAACCAGGTGAATGGTCTGAATATGGAGAAGTTACATACAATATTATGTTTATTATTACGTAATTTTATCGTTTAAACAATTTCTTTGCACCATTTATTTGATTTGTTTGTATTGGTTTCCTAAAATTAATGCTTACTACTAGTAAATGATTATTATTATTATATTATTTTATTTTAACTTAGACTAAATACAGACAAATTTACAACAAAATATATATTTTTCTGAGTGCAAATAGTCAGTGTAAACTCGTGCAATCCAAAATGGAGCTAAGTGAAAAGTTGCTAATTTTTATTACCGAATCTCCCATAGGGAAGAAGCTATTACCGTAGGTCTCATGGCAAGAGTTAAGCCCGAGACCATGTTATTTTTTCTTCTTTAGGTGCCCAGAGACCAAAAACAATAGTCGTTAAAACTTATATATATATATATATATATGTATATATGTATATGTATATATATATATATGTGTGTGTGTGTGTGTGTCTGTGAACACGATAACTCTCGTAAAAATGGTCCGATCGAGACCAAATTTGGTAGAGACGTGTATTCCTACAAATGCTCGGACGAGTTCGTTAACCAGACATATCGGTCAATGGGAACGGGTAGTTTGGGGGGGGGGGTTTGTACCCCAAAATGGGGTTTTTTGCGTTTTTCACATGTAATTTTTAAAGATTTCTAATTTTATATTTCACTATTAGAATCTGCTTAAAAAACTACACAATTAAGTTCCTTAAAGTTTTTCTCTATCTCCAACGGTTAACGAGATATTAAAAAATCTAAACACAGTATATTGTATTGTGGGGCTCCAATGTTAATCTTATGGAGGATAGGGAAAAATTAATATTTCCCATATTAATCATTTTTTTTGGATCAAACTTGATATTTAGCTTCATGTGGTTGAGGTCTATCCATTTATGCTTAAAAATCATAGTTTATGCGTTTATCATGGCAGCGAACCTGCATACTCTTTTCCCATATTAATCATATAGTGTATAGGCAAACTCCTTTATTTATGGACAGATGTTGATGAAAGTTGATATAAATGCTGAAAAAATTAATTATTTACGCTAGAAACACCTACTTTCAGCGTTCCTCACAGCAGCAAACCTGCATACTCTTTCCCATGTTAATCTATGGAGAGTAGGCAAATAATACTCATATTTATTGACAGATAATGATCAAACTAGTCATATATTATTATTATTATTATTATGTTATTGATTTGGAAATTCGCTGAGTACGCAGGTCTGCTGCGACGGGAGTATTTTAATATTTGTTTGCGGCCACACAGGTTGGGTAAGACAGCCGTGAAACCGCTCCCATAGATCATATTAAACTCTTCCAACTTTGATGATGCCTGTTTTTTATAGAGAAAACTAGCGTGTAAAGACACAAAACAAGATTTAGCCACGAAATGTGAAATGTCTGGAATGTAAAAAGTGGCTACCGACTTATGTACATGCTGATGTTTCGTGAGTCCCGCAATGTTGACAACTTCGTCGTGTGTTGTATCGTGCAACAGTCTTGTACGATTCTGATTCATTCAGTTATCTCTTTTTGCCATTGCCATTTTTTTTCTCCCCCCCCATACCTTAGTTTAAGGAGAAAGTCAAGTATTGATTTCGTCACAATTTCCGAGCTTACGGTATAATTACAGTTTTACCAGTACAAACCCTGGTATTTGTATACCTAACGTTAACCGTTAGTTGTTATAGGTAATTAACTAATATTTAAATTTAAAATTACGACTGGGTCACAAATCTTACTGACCTTAGGATTATTAGGGGAGCACGCAAACATGGGGCTGCAGAACCGCATTCGGACATTTCAGGATATTCTTTAGTGCTATATTCCTGTAGGGAAGAAGCTATTACTCTAGGTCTTATGACAAGACTTAAGCCCGGGACGATGTTATTTTTTCGTTTTGAGGTGTCCTGTAAACACGGAATCTCTCATATAAATAGTCCGATCGAAACCATATTTGGTAGAAACGTGTATTCCTACATTTACTCGCCGTCAATTGGAACGGGTATTTTGGGGGGGGGAGTTTGGAGGAAAAATGTTTTTAATTTTATCCTTCACCATTAAAACCCGCTTCAAAATCACACAATTTAGTTCTCTAAAGTTTTGTTTTATCTCCAACGGTTACCGAGATATAAAAAAAATCTAAACGCATTGTATTTTGCGTTGTATTTAGGGGCTCCAATTTTAGTTTTATTGAGGATAAGTAAAATTAACCACCGTAAACCAAACATATCGGTTAATTGGAAGGGGTATATTTGGGAGGTATTGTGGTTTTGGGTTTCCACATGTAATTTAATAAATTCAAATTTTACCATGTATTTTTAGAATAAGCTAAAAAACTATTAATTTTTATCAAAACTATTCAACTATTAGCTACTAAACTATTACTAAACTATTGAAACTATTTAATTTAGTTCCTTTTTTGTACTATCTACAACGGTTACCGAAATGTTAAATATCCAAACACAATACCGGTACATTGTATTTAGGGGCTCCTATTCTAATCTTATGGAGGATAAAGAAATAATAATATTTCATTTATCAATCTATATTTTGGATGAAACTTAATATTTAGCTTCATGAGGTCGAGATTCATCTATTTATGCTTGAAAATCATAGTTTATGTGCTTATTATGGCATCAAACCTGCATATTCATTTACCATGTTAATCATAAGGAGAGTAGGCAAACTCCTTTATTTATGGATAGATGTTGATGTGACTTGGCATAAATGGTCAAAATAAAAATAGAGTATGGTAAAATGCCTACTTTCAGTGTTCTTCACAGCAGCAAACCTTATAGTCTTTCCTATATTAATATTACGGAGAATAGGCAAACTCCGTTATTCATTACAGATATTGATCAAACCTGTTATATATTGGAAACATATGTTATATATTGGCTGCATTGGTTATACATTGATTTGGAAATTGGAGTACGCAGGTCTGATGCGACGGGGGTGTATATTTAAATATGGTGGTACTAAAATATATTATATTAAACTACTTTATTGGCGCCCCACACGGAAGTCTCTTTCTTTCATTTAAGCTATACTATTCCTTATACTGAGTTTATATACATACAAAGACGCGCTGGGAAAGTGGAAGATGTTGCACCAAAATCGCATGCCAGGAATCATTTTGATTTCTGGTATATATCGATCCGGAAGTCATGTCGTCAACCAATCGCGTGCGGACATCCATTAAAAGCGACATCTCCGTAGAGCCGACTTAAACAAGTAATAATTCTTCCCGTTCCTCAGTTCTCGACGATTTATTAGCTCTTGTATTAAATAACTTTACCTCCCCGGCAAAGCTATCGACTGCTACATTTTAACCTCCCGGCCTTTCTGCCTCCCCGGCAAAGTTATCGACTGCTACATTTTAACCTCCCGGCTCTTCTGTCTCCCTGGCAGAGTTATCGACACCTACATTGCAACCTCCCGGACCTTCTGTTTCCCCGGCAGAGTTATCGACAGCTACATTTTAACCTCCCGGCCATTCTGTCTCACCGGCAAAGCTATCGACTGCTACATTTTAACCTCCCGGCCTACTGTCTCCCTGGCAGAGTTATCGACAGCTACATTTTAACCTCCCGGCCATTCTGTCTCCCTGGCAGAGATATCGACAGCTACATTTTAACCTCCCGGCAAATCTGTCTCCCCGGCAGAGTTATCGACTGCTACATTTTAACCTCCCGGCAAATCTGTCTCCCTGGCAGAGATATCGACAGCTACATTTTAACCTCCCGGCAAATCTGTCTCCCTGGCAGAGTTATCGACAGCTACATTTTAACCTCCCGGCCCTTCTGTCTCCCCGGCAAAGCTATCGACAGCTACATTTTAACCTCCCGGCCCTTCTGTCTCCCTGGCAGAGTTATCAAAACCTATATTGCAACCTCCCGGACCATCTGTCTCCTCGGCAGAGTTATTGACACCTACATTGTAACCTCCCGGACCTTCTGTCTCCTTGGCAGAGTTATCGACATCTGCATTGCAACCTCCCGGACCTTCTGTCTCCTCGGCTGAGTTATTGACACCTACATTGCAACCTCTCGGCTCTTCTATCTATATTTGATCTTCTCGTCCAACTACCCTATATGAGAAACTGAACAGAGTTACGGTATGTTGAGGAACAAAGTACTGCAGGACAGCTTAAATGTATAAGAGTTAATATCCGTGCATGCCATTGTTTTTTAATTACCAGACTTATGGTTTGTGGTTACATTAAAATTAGCAATTTAACTCCAAGTATAATTTCAAGAATATCTCAAGTCTTTAACTGGTTCAATTAATTTACATAATGTTATCCAATGTCAAGTTGATTTCCGGCAATAACCGCTTCGTCATGGAGTATGTATTGCCAAACGTTTCGCCCTTGCTGTGAAGTGGCTACCTTCAGTTGTTGACACGGGCTGCGTAGGTTTGCTTACGTTTGAAAACTGTTATCCTCTTTAAGGCCAGCAAAACGCACACAGCAACAGACGCACGTATGCAGACAGACGGAGGAAAAATCGCTCACCATGTGATTAAATGTAAACATCTGCATGCGATACGGACGTCTGTGTGCATTGCAACATCTAATAGCTTGGGGGAAATAACTTGATTCATCAACCTAAAAAATAGTCAAAGAAATTCTAGTTAATGTGAATAGAATACAGAGGGGATAGGCAATCGAAAGTCCCAGCAGTTGAGTCACTCGTCGCATTCCTCGGTCTGACCCTTCGCCCAACGTCGCCATCGGAATTTCCGAATGCCGTTTGAATAAAATTAGCACATATAAATTTCTACACCGTTTCGTTACAAAAAGTATCGAATCAATGACTAAACGATATTTTTCTTTGTCAGTGTATTGAAATGAATACATTTCAGCGAATTTCCCATAGGGAAGAAGCTATTACCGTTAGTCTAATGGTAAGATCTAAGCCCGGGACCATGTTTCTTTTACGTTTTTAGGTGCTAGAGACAACAATGTTATATATATATATATATATATATATATATATACATTTCTGTTTACACGATGACTCTCGTAAAAATGGTCCTAACAATATCAAATTTGGCATAGATGTGTATCTTGATATTTATTTGGATGAGTGCGTAATCTAGATGTATTGGTCAATCGGAATGAATAGTTTTGGGGGAGTTGAACCCCTTTTTTGGCTTATTTATAAGTAGTTTTTATGCTTTAAATATTATATTTTACAATTTATAGTCAACTGAAAAACCTACACAATTTAGTATTTAAAACATTTATTATCTTTAGAATATTTAAAACTTTTTAAAGTTTTGCTCTATATCCAATGCTTACCAAGATATTAATAAACTAAACACAGTACGATGTATAGAAGGAAATAGAAAGATTAATATTTCACTCATCAACCTATATTTTGGATGAAAATTTTTATCGACAGATATTGATCAAACTTTATATACAATATTATTGTCATATTATTGATTTGGAAATTCGATGAATACGCAGGTCTACTTTGACGGGGGTATTTAATAGGTATATCATTAATTTATCTACTTATTCGTTTTATAATGAGCTGTAGTATTATTAAATGAAATAACAAATTATTTTTTAACGTTTGTAATATGTACTTTTAATCCGTACAACTACAACTAAACCAGAACTCAGCATAAAATGTTTTATAACAACAAAATAATAATTACTCAGAATTCATCACCAACAAAAATCGGCTGGTAAACTCCTACGACAATATATACTAGCCATCTTGAACACTCAATGTAATGCGTGGGAAATTATTTATGCGTAGGAGACACAGCGTATCTAACCTTGGAAACACTCGGAACATATAATCGACTATCAAATTGAGCGAGATAAAATAACTGGCATTGCTCATGAGCTAACTTAGTTTCAAAGTTAAAATAATAGGATATTTATACACACACATATATACATATTTTATGCGGTATTGTAAAGTAATGTACAGTAATAGTTTTCATAACAAGGTGCAAAAGTGGATACTTTCAATACTCAGTCACGTTTTATAAGATTATGCTCTTTGGGAAACCCTGGGATTCGGAATTAAATGCCCTAGAATCACCTTTTCTCCGAGTTTAAAGAAAAGGGGGTTTCATCTCACTGGAAAATGTGAAGGTCGTCATGCGAAATACAAGTTTGAATTAGACATGTTACAAAAAATAATACATCAACATATATTTTTGAAGAATTTCGGTAAATCCTTTTATGGATATCATCCATTATCCAATTGTAGTTTAGCTGTTGAAGCTGGTTGACCCACCTCGGCAAGGGTTTCGGATGTTCTCCCTCTAACAGTTACTGATGTCATTGTACGGGAAGATCAAATAGTGACAAACTGATCGTGGAACCTCGTTACTGAGCGTTTTCCATTTATTTTCAAACCACGTTTTGGCGTCACGTTGCTTTCAATATACAGTATTTATGAACCAGTTCACACATTTGAATTTTCTTTGCGTACGTATTTTATAAATTGTTTTTTTAGGGATAGAACAAAATAATATGTATGTATGTATTTTATTGCTCTAACGAAAAAAATAGGTCATGTTTAATCATGAGAGTTTGAGAAATTAGATAGAAAATGTGTAGGCCCTACGGAAATAATATTCACTATTTTCATTCATTCATAATTTATAGGATTTTGGAAGTGGTCATTTGACTATTATCTTACTGAGTTTAGTTTTTCTTAAGTTCCTAAATGATTTACAAGAGAAGGTCCTCTGCCTATACCATAAATAACAGTTGGCTGTCGAGCGATGCGTCGCATATGACTTGTAAGACATTATCACTGTGAAGAATTATTGTCGTTTAAAGAAATGTGAAAGATATTTAACCGAAACTTAATTGGTCTTACAAATCGTTTGCATCCGGCTGCTCATTTGAGCGGAAATATGTTCCTCGAGACCCACCTTCCGGAGAAAATCAAACAGTGCAGCTGACCCCGTGAGGGACAACGTCCTAGAAAATCAATCCATTTCCTGAAACGTGTAAGGAAGGCATTGTTAAACGCATTGTAAAAACCAATACAAGAAGGGGGAACGCTCTGGTACGTGGACGGAAGCCCGAGATGATTCCAGCATTGACCTTATCCTTGAGGTCTCCGGTGCGGAGTTCCGTCGAGGAGGTCGTACCTTGACTCTCCTTCTATGGAAGTGGTCGCGGGTCCAACTTGAAATGATACAGCACATATCGCATTGCATTAGCGCACGAATCTGACGTTGAGGAATGGCTATAACAAATTACGTGTGTACATTTCAAGATTTGGGAAATAATTTAGAATTATTTGTTTTGAATTGTCATTTAGTGTAGTAATTGAAATTTAATCATAGTGTAGTAGCTCAGTGTTGTTCTTCTAAAAAAATAGTTTATTTTGCAAACGAGTTTATCCAGATATAGCTGTGATACCCAACTTGAAAGTATGTACAAATTCAATTTATATTTAAAAATACTGTTACGTATGCACCTACTACACTATTAAAGGGTATAGTACCGGTACTTAACACTAGCCTCATATTTGGTTACTTGTTCTCTCATCTAAGTACAGTACAGTAATACATATTGTACAACTTCTTTCTAAATTTGTTTTATAATATCTTTTATCCACGCAACTTAAAAGCGCCAAAAGACGATGAAATAAAAAAATATATAAAATGAACGATTTTACCATTTACTGTGTTTGTTATTCTTTGTTTTTATGAAGCATTTCTATGAACCACGAATACGTTCATGTAAATGACCCCTAAAGCTGAACATTGAAATACTCTATTTCAATAATCGAAAACGTTACGCCGATTCTAAACATTCAGCATACCAATGTATCTCCTACATAACTAAGTAAGTTTACCAATGTTTCCTTGTCCATATCGAGGAATTTGGCCTTGAAGACGCTTGTTTCTGGATGTTTTCTGCGTCTTGTCCTTGTGTGCTTCTTTTATGCGTACGTGCTTTGGTCATTGAAATAATTTACCTTTATTATTTTTAATGACTTAAGTACAGACATCCAAGAATACTAGTTTACCTTGCTAATGAGTAATCTCGTAATCTAATGGCTATGCCATCAAAACTAAGTAGTCCTAAATGGTAGACCTAAACCATGTCAATAATTATGAGTAACTTTGTTTTCGTTTGTATGACTAAGGATACTATACAATTTTAAACTGTTCGAGATCGCACGCAGCACGCTGACGTGAGTCGAGCAGATTTTTAAGAACTTATATTATTCCCTTCATAGTAATCGAACAGTACTGTGTATACAGTTTGCTGGAATAAGGGCTGTTTTACATGGTAATATAGTTATATTTAAGCAAAACATAAGTAAAATCAAAGCGTGAGTCAAAAATTGAGCGATTAACAAATTTATCTATTCTCCATAAGAATTACATGGACGATGAGTACGTAGGTTTGCTACCGTAAGAAACATTAAATTTCGAGGTTTTATGGATTTAATGATAAAGCCTAACTTGATGGTCTTTTATATCAAATTTTTGAGCATTATTTGAGTAAAAAAGTGAGCTATTGATTTTTAGTTATCTATAATATTATAAAGAAGAGGTGGTTTCTGTATGTTTGTTTGTGGGTTTGTTGTGGCAAGTAAATGCAAAAAATACTGAACCTACCGGTTTGAAATTTTACACAAAGGTAGATCTTAAACTCATGCAACACATAGGCATACTCATTTCCTTAAAATCCTCTCGGGCTACGCCCTGTGAACGTCCTAAGTTTCAATGTTTACATTTTTAGAGAATGAAAACATAAAATTACTTGAATGTCAACAGCTGTGAATACTAAAATTTGACAGTTCGAGAAGAAGGAGAAGAAGAAGAAAGAGCTGCCGTGACCGGCCTAGGTTTCAATGTTTACATTTTCTAATGACAACATCCGTTTGCACTATATTTTGACAGTTCGGGAAGAAGAAGAAATAAAGTTGATTTTTCAGATAAACTGCTGGATCGAAATTAGTGAATTATTTGAAATAGCGGAATGGTAGATTTTAAGTTTTTTTTCCGACGACTGTCTCTATTACATTAATCCTTATCCTCTCCCAATATTTGACACATGTTACTTTGAAATGTTGTAGACACTCCTGTTTTGTCATTTTGTAAGCAATGAAGAATTAATTAACAATATCTTAATTGTATCAGTATAGCCTACACCTTTCAGCATTTTTAGCCCGTGCGAAGAACGGGTACTTAGGCTAGTTCTCCATAAGATAAACAATATACAAGATGCTGTCTTTACCATTTTGAATATCTCAATAACCAACTGACCTACAGTAAATTAAAAATACAAAATTATTTGTTTTTAGCTGAACCAAATGAGATTTTTTTAAATTATTCATGATAAATAAAACCCCAATTTTTGGGGTACAAAACCCGCCACCTCCCAAGTTAATGCAGTCCAATTTCGTTGCCAAACGAACTGGTCCAATATATTACGAAAAGGATCAAATTATACATATATCTTTGTCGTTTGTAATCTGGCCAATCAAAATTTGAAAGCCTGAATAATTTTAATTTATGTTAGTTCGAACTAAAACTATTTATGTGCGAAGTATAGATTTCCTTATTGCAAAACTCGTACGGATACTTACAGTATAAACCAGTAAAATCTAATTTAAAGTAGTTAGTTGCATCGGGTCCCATAGAAGTAGAGAGGAGCCAGCTGACGACCCATTGTGCAAGATTGTGTAGGGCGAAGGGGAGGGGGAAGGTGTACATAATGCGAGGGAAATGTCAGCACGCGACTAAATGCCAAGCAGACGAACAGTCTTTCTATTAACGTACCATTAGTTGACACAAGCGATCAGGAGACGTGCTCTAGCGGCGGACTCACGAACTAACATTAAACACCGCTTAATGGATTAGCGACGTGACATAAACGACGTTGGGCAAATACGAGCAATCGCTTGGCAGAGTGTGCCAAGTGGGGGTCAAGGACAGGGGAATGGAGGCACAGGCTAAACCTTATGTCGAGGGCTGCAAAGGTTACTATTTGCGTTAGATGTATCTTCTTAACACAATTGCCTACCAACACTTTACAGTTAACTTCAGCATTCTTTATTTTTACCGTTTTGTTTTTCATTATGCACTTCATTATGATATTACACTATGGCTGAATATTCTCCAAAAATATTAAAAATGTATGCAGTAGGTAACTGATATCCCCATAAAGTACGCTCATTACCGTACTAACGTGGTGTGTCTTGTTGCGCATGCGTGTCGAGTGTTTTATACTTTTTTAACGTTTTTTATTCTTAATAAGTCTTTTGCCATATGTGATGATTTGTAATTTATTGTGAGTCCGGCAGATAAACCTGACGGGTTTCATTTGCGCACTGTTGGCGGTACTGTTGTTGGGGGTTGTAGGTAGTTTATCGTTTTGAAGTTCATTTTTGGCAGTTTCTAGCTCTTCTGCTCTTTCAGTTGCCGTTGATTGCCATGGAACTGTTGCCACGGTTGTCAATGTAACAGTGGACCAGCGAGCATCACCGCGTTAGTCGTTGAGGCGTATTTTAAAAGTGGCGATTCTGTCGTTACATTGCAACTCAACGGCAGTTTCACAATTATTTCCATGTTAGAAGACGGGTACGAGTCCCTTCCCGGAACACAATAAAGTTGTGGGTTGAAAAGTTTAGATCAACAGGATCAACCTTAAAACAAAATCCTACAGGACCTCCAAAATCAATCAGAACACCGGACAACATTGGAAGAATGAGCAACAACGCGAACAGTTCGGTGAAGCAAGAACGATACCTAAGAATGTTGGGTACTTTTGTGATTCCTGAACTATAGGAATCGTCTTGGCTTGAAAAATATGTTATTCCAGCAAGGTGGAGCTACGGCTTACACAACAAATGAAGTAATGGATTATCGGGGAAAGAAGTTTCGGGGCCGCGTCATCTCTTGCCGCGGCGACGTTGCTTGGCTCGCTCGCTCACCCGACGTCAGTGTGAGTGATTTTTTCTTTGAGGCTACTTAAAGTGAATCTGAAGTGTAAGAAAACAAACCCAGTACATTGAGAGACCTTTAAAATGGCATCAAGCAAGTGATTGTGTCAATTACAAATTTAATGCTTGGTAAAGTGTTTGACCGTTTTGCTGCAATATTTGAGACATGTATACAGACAAATGATCGCAACCTGAAAGACGTTGTTTTTAAATTTAAATTTGTAAGTGTTCTGTTTCGCAAAATGATAAAATATTGTTTTGTATAAAAGTGCATGTTTTTGCAAATTGTAAAATTTAATAGGCCTAATTCAAAAAATGTTTACAGATACTGGAGTTATAATGATGTAAAAATCGTTAGGTTTTTCTGCCGCACCCTGTATTACAAGAAGACAACGCGGTTTGTACCGTTATCCAAACAAAAATTTTAAAATTGCATCACTACCTGTAAATTCTTAATCAAATCTGTTTTAAGATTAGTTATCCTGTCATCAGTTCACAATTCACATGTCAGACTTCTCCATGACAAATTACATGATATCTGTATCAGTTAAAATTTGCGATCAGTTCTCTTCCTTCTGTTTAATTGTCTCGTAATGTTCCCTACACAGCTTTCTCGCGACGAGCTCGTGCCTGGACCGGACATGCTTTCTTCCAACGTTCATTAATTCAACCCAAAAGAAAGTGTTCTATTTTAATTTTCTTGAGTTTGTTTTTACCATCATTTTAAAAATAATACAAATTATGTTACATACAATTTAATACCCCTGTCGCAGCAGACCTGCGTACACAGTGAATTTCTAAATCAATAATATAATAATAATATATGACATGTTTTATTAATATCTGTTGATAAATACAAGAGTTATTTGCCTATTTTCCTGAAGATTAACTTGGAAGAGAGTATGCAGGTTTTCTGCTGTGATGAACACTGAAAGTAGGCGTTTCTAGCGTATACAGTTTTTATTTTGACTATTTCTTCCAAGTTTCATCATCATCTGTACATATATAAGGGGGTTTGCCTATTCTCTTTATGATGTTAATCATATATCAGTATGCAGGATAGCTGTCATGATAAATACATAAATTATGATTTTTAAGCATAAATGGATGGCTCTCCACATGAAGCTAAACATCAAGTTTCATCCAAAATATGGATTAATAAGAGAAATATTAATTTTCCCTTATCCTCCATAAAAATAATATATTGTAGCCCGAAAATACAACGTGCTGTGTTTAGATTTTTTAATATCTCGGTAACCGTTGGAGATAAATCAAAACTTTAAAGAACTAAACTGTGTAATTTTTTAAACTGATGTTAATGGTGAAAGATAAAACTAAAAGAATTTAAATTACATATGAAAAACGCAAAAAAACATTTTTGATTACAAACCCCCCCCCGAAACTACCTGTTCCGATTGACCCATATGTCTCAGCAAATGTAGGAGCACACGTCTATACTAAATTTGGTCTCGATCGGACCATTTTGTACGAGAGTTTTTGTGTTTACAGACACATACACGGATATATATTAAAATGCCATGAGACTAACTGTAATAGCTTTTTTCCTATGGTGAATTCGCTAAAATCACGAGCAATATTCGGTACAACTAGGATAGTTCAAAATTAAACTTACAACAGATTAATATTTTAATCTGGGATGATACAACCCAACCTCAAAAACCTCTTACACGAAAATAAAAATCTAATTTTTATTAGAAGAACACTTATTTGTTTAAAATATAAGGATTCCGGTTCATCTTAAAAATGGAAAAATAAAAATTATTCAGCAAGTTTTTAGTTGATAAAACTATCAACTTAAGGATATGGCTTTATTCTCTTCAATTTACTCCAGAGAGAGTGCGCTGGGTCCGGAGAGTGATGATTCGGCACACTTCCCGCACCTTCACTGCCATCCATGCCGAGGAAAGTAGAGATTCACATAGGATACAGAGCGGCAGATTACACGTCTTGCTGGGGAGGGAGTTAAGTACATGTTATCTGATGTCCACTGGAGAAACGGAGAGAGTGAATACTCAACTTTCCATGGAAACTGGGTCTTGGGTCCTCACGCCTGCGCCTGCGCGTCGTCTGCTCAACAGCTGATCAGATCAGCTGACTCCGCATTACTGGTGATTACTTTGTGATTGTACTTAAACCAATGACATTATAAAGGGTGAACATTTTAAATAGGTTTTGTTCTTTGCTCGGCCTAAACTATTCATATAATATTGAATATTATATATATTCAGTATTAAACGTTTGGTTTTCAAAATAGTTATTATAAAGGAATTTACACTGAGCCTGGCCATCTGTACCGCCCATCATACGCCTCATTTATGTTTGTATTTGAAAGACATATTAAATTATTACCAATTGTGTAATTTTCAACAACTTAGGTGTTTATATACAATAAAACGAGGAATGACCTGTAGTCTGTACCTATTCTGTAGTCGTGGTAGTTGTTTGGATGTTTTTCACATACTGAATATGGCGAGCTCGCTGTCCGTTAGTCTGGAGTGTGGGCCCAGCGGGGACCTGTTTCCGGCTCTGGCCAGCTATCCAACATACACATATACAAACACTTACCTAAACCATACACGTACTTGTCTATCAAACCCTGTGTGTGAGTGTGTCTGTGAACACGATAACTCTCGTACAAATGGTCTGATCGTGACCAAATTTGGTAGAGCCGTGTATTCCTACATTTGCTCGGACGAGTTCGTAAACCAGAGATATCGGTCAATCGGACCGGGTATTTTAGGGGGTGTCGTACTCCAAAATTGGGTTTTTGCGTTTTTCATATGTAATTTAAAAGATTTTTAAATGTTATCTTTAACCATTAGAATCAGCTTGAAAAACTATATAATTTAGTCTCTTAAATTTTTTTTCTGCCTTCAACGGTTACCTAGACATTAAAAAATCTGGACACTGTACGTTGTATTTTGGGGCTCCAAAGTTAATCTTAGGGAGATTGAAGAAAGATTAATATTTCACTTATCAATCAATATTCTTGGATAAAACTTGGTACTTAAAAATCATAGTTTATGTGTTTATCATGGCAGCAAACCTGCATACTCTTTTCCCATGTTAATCATATAGGGAATAGGCAAATTCATTTGTTTATGAAATGTTCCTCGCAACAGCAAACCTGCATACTCTTTCCCATGTTAATCTTATGGAGAATAGGCAAATAATTCATATTTATTGACAAATATTGATCAAACCTGTCATATATTATTATTATTAGGTTATTGATTTGGAAATTAGCGAAGTACGCAGGTCTGCTGCGACGGGGTATTTTAAAAACCTCTGCCGTCCGCTTGTAGTATTCCTTCAAACTATTAGGGCTTACCCTCGCATTTTTTAAAACTACTTGTTTATACTTTTTTTAATTTTCAGATTTGTATTTAAGAATTTTAAGAAAACCATTGGACTTTCTTAAATTTAATTTTTCATTGCATCAGTGAAACTAATACAACATACAAGAAAAGTAATTTTATATCTTTTTCTTGTTTTTAATGTAAAATACTGTTACGATATTTGTAATTTGTTCCATTAGAATGTGTTATACGAGTAACTTTAATTAGTAATCCATTGAAAGAGGAAGATACAAAGTATTTCTTGAAATGGTATTAGTCTGACGTCTTTGAACAGTTAAATCTGCTGTAATTTTCACAATTACAGTATAAAGTATCTTGATTTTGTACCAAACAATGCCTTTCCATACGTATAAACAATGCAAAATTAAAACAATGAACACAGAAATAAAACTAATTGTAATTGGCATCAGGATTCTGCCTGCTCCTAAATATAGCTCTAAGGTTAGTTTCATTTCCAAGTCTGCGGGCGGAGGTGTATCTCTGCGGTTAGGACAGACGCCGAAGGTCCTCTGTGGTCAGTGATGACCGTTTGTCGGGGCTCAAGGTCAAGGGTAAGAGGGGAAGCTCTTCATGGGGCTGAGACAAAAAAAGAGTTCAGGTCTTTGTACCTGTCATGAACTAACTACAGTAGACCCCGGTGTCCCTCGTACAAATTACCAAGCGTAAAAATTACTTAAACGTATCTATTATTCAAGATGAAAGATGTTTAACAATTCTAAAAGAAATAAGAAAGAACACGTATTATATAAAATCAGATTAGGTGGAACGTTAAGTATCTTGACAAATGCGTCACGAAACGCATGACTAACTATAATCATAGGTTAACTGAAGACAAAGGAGCGAAGCTGTGCTGCTTGTAGGTCTGAGTTAGCATTCAGCTGGTGACTATGGAGGCATTCGACGGCTGTGCTTTCATCTGACCGCCGCGGCGCGCTACCATATCACCGACGCTAAGGCTAAGGGGATCTTTGTAGTTTACCATCGTCTGTCAGAGGTTAATGCACAAGTAAGTAGTAAACACAGAGTTACAGATGAATCTGCGACAGTGTAGTTTGTGAAATATGATGCAGTTTAACTTTTAGTGGTACGACGTGAGACATGAGACTTCGTTAGGGATTTGGACACTCGCCGCTCGCCGGACAACTGCCGAGGAGTAAATTCAGTCCTTGACTTTCTAGTAGGCACCTTTCAATGTATTTATTTAAACTTTTTAAGATGTACCTGAACCATGTTTTTATCCTCTTCGTGTATCACTAGTCCTGACTCAAATTGCCTCAAGCTTTTAGCCTCTCCTTCTTTTACACTACAGGGGTGTTGCACTACCCCTGTGTTATTATACCGTTTGATCACCTCTTCCTTATCGCTCCTATTCCTGTTTTGGCACCGTCATCTAGCGCAAAGTAAACCCACTCACCACTCGTTACCAGGAATAATAAAATACAGTAAATCCTACTCCATGTAGGGCGGTCAAGGTCGGTGCGCGACCAATGCTCTATTTTATGGGCCGTTGGGATCGTTCACACGCGACCTTAGAGCCTACACAACACGACCACCGCGCCGCGCCGCGCACAATATACACACACATGTCGCACAATATACAACACCACCTCCACACACTGTACAAGCCTCTATACGGCCACAAGTGCGTCATGCGTCATGGTATCAACACTCCAATCCTCCAGTCATTACAATCACCACACCTGATCCTCTTAGTTGATCATCGAAAAGCTTCATAAAATGATACTACTGAACCTGCTGTTAAAGTTATACTATAAATGAAATTTAAACGCTGAAGCAGTATTTGTTAGACAAGTTGAGTATTAGTTCATAGAATCATTATAGTATTAAAACTTCATTCAATTTCTTGCACAGTAAATATGACTTGTGTTAATTATTAAATATTTTAAAGGTTCCATACGGTAAAAGTATTTTTTATTCGTATGAATTAAATAATGTTAAAAACTGTTTATTTCTAGACACGGGTGGTCTGACCCCCTCTCGGTGACGAGGTGACCTTTCCTGAGTGACGTAAGCGCATTGTTGACAAAGTATCATCCGCATTCATGGCAACCGCCCCATCTGAACTTGAACTCTACCCTTGACATTTGCATAATTATTGTCGTTAATCTTCCGAGCGTCGTTTGGGTCTATTGTTGTTCCCAGCTGGGATGTTATGGTTTATACAGCCATCACGACGCTTGATTGCTTTTTTTGCAGGTGGCAACTCTTGATGACTACCCCCGCTCCAGCGAGGGTTGGAGACTTCACCGTTGCGGTGTATACCCTAACTAAACCCACCTAGACGTGTATGAACAACTGACATACGGGCAAATGAACTTCATTTAGGGCGAATCGCAGCTTTATCTTTTCAGCTGTATCTACTGGAATACCTCTTGGAGTGGCTAGAACAATAAAACAAGAACAGGGCCGGAGCAAGTGAAATAAGAGATGTTAATTTGAAATATCTTAAACATAAACATTAAGAAGTGTCAACGCATTGCTGTGTCAGGCTGTTCCTCTATGGTGGATCATCCAGGATGGGCCTGGGCCTCCAGACTTCTCCGACGGCATACCATCTACAGATCTCCTTGATGTGTTCTAGGGCGGACTCGGTTGCTTTCTGAAACAGTCCATGGGCATTTGTTCTGTTAAAAAGATCAAGAGTTGGGACTCCCAACGTCCCCATGATTACGAATTTCCTGACGAACTACGGTTGTCGTGTGATTCGTCTCAGCGACTTCGTCTGGATGATCTCTAGGCGCATCCTGTTGGTATTGTTCACTAGAATCTACCACGCTTCTGAAGAATACATGATACAAGAGCGTACAATTAGTAGGAACATGGTGACCTTCTTCCTTACCGGGATACGGCTCCTCTTTGCATGAAGTGGTCACATCAGCCCCAGAATTACCGTTGCCTCAGCGACTTTCCTGTGAACATGCTGTTTAAAACACAGGCGTGAGTCCAGGGTGACACTCAAGTACTCCACGGACGACTTCAGCAGTATTCTCACTCCGTCAATCTGGATCTAGGATGGAAATGCTCTCGGAAATTTTCGCCTCTTCCTGAAACAAATGACAATAATTTTATGGGTACCCTAAGCCCGTACTGGACCCCGTACTGTGTCGTGCATAACGCCCCCTCAACGCATATCTGGAATTGGTGACCCTCTAAGTAAGAGTTGAGATGAACTGCTGCTACTGGGAGCGGGGACTCGCTGAGTTTGAAGAGAAGTCCCTCGTGCCAGACCCTGTCGAACGCCTTGCTGACAACCAGTACCACTGCAACAAAGCACAAGTTAATGTTATGGTTGTCGACTAACTTCGTAATCACCCGTGTCAGCTGTTGCGTGGTAGTGTCCGCGACGAAATCAAAACTGCTCCGGCCTTATCTATCCAACCAAGAAAAGGGGGATATGCTAGAAAGGAATATACTTTCGAAAAGCTTCGAGACCGCCGAGAGTAGGGAAATGGGACGATAGTTTTCAGGGAACAAGTGACTCTTGTCTGATTTCGGGATCACGATTATCTTCGCGGACATCCACATGGCCGGGAAATAATAGACCCTCAGGGCAGCATTGAAAATTAGTAACAAATATGTAAATATGGGGGCCGGGGCGGCCTGCAGGGCTGACGTGCCTATCCGGTCGAGGCTTGAGCCTTTGAACCGCTGCTTCCAGCTCCGTCACCGTGAAGCCGTCTAAACCATCTCCTGGAGATTCTAGGAAAAAAAATTCTCCATGAAATGCCCTCCCCTCTCCTCTTGGAGTTCTTCATAGACATCTTGGTTTGTCTAAAACTGAGCATGCATTTTGTTAGCAAAGGTTTCCACCTTGTCCTCCGCTGTGTAGACTAGGCCGTGATCTCCGTGGAGGGAACGGGCCGCTGGTTTGGTCCCCCTGATCTGCTTAGCTCCCCTCCACACGCTGCCTCCTTCCACGTTAGGCCGGCCGCACACAGAACCGGGTGTGGCGGGGCGAGGCAGGGCGAGACGGGGCGCGACAAAGTCAAAAAGTTAGCTAATATTCCTTACTGTCCCAGTTTTCCGTAATAAACTCAGTGTCAGTATAGTGGTGGTTAGTGTATTGTGTTAAAAACTTAAAAATTGAAATTACTAAACTGAAAAAAATTATAAGTAATTTATTGTAAATACTAAAATACATC
>CM041786.1:98870528-99060528 GCA_023375725.1 Nephotettix cincticeps | reverse complement strand
CATGGAATTTGAGATTAATTAGCAGTCAAATTTAAAATTTAGTTAAATTATTATAGAATATGATTTAGTAGATTTAACGCTTATAGGATTTAGATTTAAAATTGATAAAACTTATTTTGAAGAAAATATAAAGGTTTTAAAAGAAATATTAAATAATAATAATCTGAGCTACGAAATTGTTTGATTTAAACAGACAATAGATATAGAATTCCAAATTATGTTCTGTGACACAATTTCAAAGCGTTTGCTTTTATATTTATTTAAACTAGAACAATTGGGCGATTGGCAATGATGTTCAGTAAACTAAATACCCCCGTCGCAGCAGACCTGCGTACTCAGCGAATTTCCAAATCAATAATATAATAATAATAATAATAATATATGACAAGTTTGGTCAAAATCTGTCCATAAACATGAGAATTATTTGCCTATTCACCATAAGATTAACATGGGAAAGAGTGTGCAGGTTTGCTGCTGTGAGGAACACTGAAAGTAGCCATCAACAATTTTATTTTTAACATTTATACCAACTTTTATCAACATCTGTCCATAAATAAAGGAGTTTGCCTAATCTCCATATGATTAACATGGGAAAAGAGTATGCAGGTTTGCTGCCATGATAAACACATAAACTATGATTTTTTAAGACAAATGTATGGATCTCAACCACATGAAGCTAAATATCAAGTTTTATCCAAAAATATTGATTAATATGGGAAAATATTAATTTTTCCCTATCCTCCATAAGATTAACATTGGAGCCCCACAATACAACGTACTGTGTTTAGATTTTTTTATATCTCGGTAACCGTTGGAGATAGAGAAAAACTTTAAGGAACTTAATTGTGTAGTTTTTTAAGCTGATTCCAATGGTGAAATATAAAATTAGAAATTTTTAAAAATTACATGTGAAAAACGCAAAAAACCCCATTTTGGGGTACAAAACCCCCCCAAACTACCCGTTCCCATTGACCGATATGTCTGGTTTACGAACTCGTCCGAGCATTTGTAGGAATACACGTCTCTACCAAATTTGGTCTCGATCGGACCATTTTTACGAGAGTTATCGTGTTCACAGACACATATATGTACACACACACACATATATATATATATATATATATATATATATATATATATATATATATATATATATATATACATATAAAAATTTAACGACTATTGTTTTTGGTCTCTGGGCACCTAAAGAAGAAAAAATAACATGGTCCCGGGATTAAGTCTCGCCATGAGACCTACGGTAATAGCTTCTTCCCTATGGGAAATTCGCTAAAATGCTGTCAGCATCGGAGAATTAGCATGTCCCACCGTTCTGGCATAATAAACGTAAAGCAATCTACTAGCGCGCCCTCTGCGTCCCGGCACGTACCACGACACACAAGCAGCCGATCGGGGTATATGACTCCCTTCTTCTAACAGTTAAGTGCCAGAAATTTTAAATTGTTTAGAAGTTTGAAGGAAATTACGTCGTGCTAAAATAAATAAGCCGAGTTTGGTAGGAGGAAATTTATTTGAGTGTTCTGAACATGAAGGTTGAGAAACAACTGTTTACAAACAAACATGGTAATAATGGGTTCCATCAAATAAATATAAAACGTATACTATTATTAAATTCATCATGTGGCTTTGCCATCACAAGTTCCTCATATCCAACAACATAAATAGGGTAAATAATGCGTATTCCGAATACCTTTAAGTAAAAAGTCTTAAAAACGTTGAACTCGTTCAATCATATTAATATTTAATGCGGAATGAGGTGACGACACAATACTTGCAAGTTTAAGTTTTGATCTGACTAAAGACTAATATAAAGTTAAGAAAGTTTGAGGACCCTTCAACAAATTACATGTTCCAGTTATAATTCCGAGAGAGATGGATGGAGAAGATGACTGTTTTCTTCGGCATTTCTTACTAAATATCAATACGTTTAATGTTATGCAGGAATTCTGAAGCCACCGGTAGGGGGTCGCTCACGGCATCCGCCCACCAAAACGAATATATTGTCCATTGTTAATTTGTCCGACACCGTGTCACTGAGCCACGTAACCTCTGCACTGGGAACTAAGATTTATGGTGAGTTTAAAATGAGTCCTCTGCTCCTACATTCAACGAATGATATTTTCTCCAATTTAATAGTGTCAATTGCACTAAAAGTATTGTATGTCGTAAATTTTAAATTTCGTTACAGACTTATATTCGTGACTGAAGTAGTTTTTGGGGTAATAATATAGTTTTATTCAATAAATTACAGGACTTCCTTTAATTTGTGCTTAAAATGAATTACCTATATTCATTTAAATTTTCGGTGATAATTTTGCATTGTACAGTAAAAATGTTCATAAATTAATAATTCATGCTGCATTTAGGGTTAAACGAAACCACCCAAATAAAATGAAATACCCCCGTTGCAGCAGACCTGCGTACTCAGCGAATTTCCAAATCAATAATAATATTTGACAAGTTTTATAAAAATCTGTCCATAGACAAGAGACTTGCTTATTCTCCATAGAGAGGTTAACATGGGAAAGCGTGTGCAGGTTAGCTGCTGTGAGGAACACTGGAAGTAGTCATTTCTACCATAAATAATTTTTATCTTAACATTTATACCAACTTTCATCAACATCTGTTCATAAATAAAGGAGTTTGCCTATTCGCTATATGATTAATATGGGAAAAAGTATGCAGGTTTGCTGCCATGATAAACACATAAACTATGATTTTTAAGCATAAATGGATATATCTCAACCACATGAAGCTAAATATCAAGTTTTATCCAAAAATATTGATTAATATGGGAAATATCAATTTTTCCCTATCCTCCATAAGATTAACATTGGAGCTCCTCAATACAACGTACTGTGTTTAGATTTTTTTAAATCTCGGTAACCGTTGGAGATAGTGAAAAACTTTAAGGAACTTAACTGTGTAGTTTTTAAGCTGATTCCAATGGTGAAATATAAAATAAGAAATTTTTAAAAATTACATGTGAAAAACGCAAAAAAACCCATTTTGGGGTACAAACCCCCCCCCCAAACTACCCATTCCTATTGACCGCTATGTCTGGTTTACGAACTCAACCGAACATTTGTAGGAATACACGTCTCTACCAATTTTGGTCTCGATCGGACCATTTTTACGAGAGTTATCGTGTTAACAGACACATTTACAGGGTGTTTCAGAATTCCCTACCAATACTGTAGGGCATTGTGCCTGAGTAAGAAACATATCTAAATATCATATTTAAATTGTCCGGAAGTCTTAGTTACTCACACAGCCTCCATTTTGTTTTTTTCACTTATAATATTTTTTCTGAATAATGGTTAAACGTACGAAATTGAAACTTGCAAAAACATTTATGGAAAATAGACAAAGCTACAAAAAAATTATGACAATTTCTCAAATTCATAAAACAAAATGGCGGTCATTTAAAATTTTGTTTCTCAAATAACTCGTGAACCGTTGATTTAAAAGAAAATTTACAGGAATAACGTTTTTTATGTAATGTAATTACAAATCGATTGACACCAAATTGTTTTAAATTAGACAAATATCAACTGAGATATGGTAGCTTTAGTGATAGGTGACCGCTAGAGCTTAGTTGCAGTGCATGTCAAGGAATGCGACTAAAATCTGCCACAACAATTTTAATGACAGTAAGCAGGCGGAGACTGTTGCATTGTAGTAAAGTATAGTATGTGACTATACTGTACCGCAAGCAGTTTCCCGTTTCAGCCATTTTATACAGTAATATGTTCATAGACATGTGTATTGAATAAATCTATAAATATGTAGTTATCTGTAATTTAGTTAATTTCAGTTATTTTTTTATAAATCAAACTAATTAACACTATCATATTTAAATATCACCTCTGAACGGGTATTTTTTGCGTATTTTCCATAAAACGTTATTTCACATTTTCAACTTAATTTATTAAGGAATTATTAAGATTGAATTGAAAAACTGTGACCATAATGTACAGGTGGACGACAAGATGTTACCTGTTTATACGACATCGTATTTAATGACGTCATATTTAAACTGAATTTCGTGTCCCATCTACATTTTCCTGAAACGACGCCTAAACGTCGAGTTCAGCGGCGGGGAAGACGCGTGTTCCGATGGAGCTGGAGCCTCCAATAATCAGTTCCTGGAACGCTACTGGACAACGAACCCGGCAAGAACTACGGAAGCTGCTTGAGCTACTGGTCTATTACACGTCTAATCGACCACTGGACGTATTGCCGACGAACGGTTTGTTTTTATCCCTGCAAAAATATCTGGTTATTTTAAATTGATTCTGTTTCTGATTTCCTCTTGATCCCTTCACTTTTGCTACAGGTTTGCCCTCTCAATTCCTTCCAAAGAATGCTGGTATTTTACAATAATCTATTATTTTACATAATCTATTTCTTTAAATCTTGTGATAACAGATAGGACAGTAAAATATTCTCTTAATAACAATTGTAGTATGTAACATTTTTTACAAATTGTTGGGCTGTATACACTTAATTAATAGACCAACCATTTTCAAACAACAAATTTATAACATATAGATGAACCCTATTGGGTACAAGGTTATATCTACATATCTACATGGTAGGTAATCACAAAGCCAAGAATAAATAGACAAAACTGTTCCGCAAATCTAAAGAAGTTGTAAGAAACCCGCCTTCACCCAGCGGTAAACAAACTGCTTCAACATTCTTCCTTTATTACCTTTATTATAACTTCCGTTCTTTACTAAGAATAACTACTTCCCTTTTATATTTTTATCCAACCACAAGATTAAATTTTGTTTATAAAAGAACTAGTCATTTATGATTTTGTTTACCGTTTTGTATGTTGTGTAACCTTTTTATTGACAAATGTACAGACGTTACTAATGTGGTATACATAAAAAATTAAGAGACAAGCGGAGGATTACAGCTTCTAATATGTTTGTCTTATTTAACATACTCTCAACGTTATAAATCTGTGCAAAATGTTTTTAAGTGTTTTATATTTGTTTAATTTTTTGTTGTGATTACAAGGATCTATTTTATCTAGGTATCTACTTTATATTAGACTACTTTTGGATAAGATAATATAAATCATCTTTAATTACAATTAATATAGTTTTTTTCAATTACTGTTAAGTATCAAACTACATTTATCGTAAGTTTCAGTTTTAAGTTTAATTTATTGCATAGATAAGTGTACAGTATTGATGAACAGCCAACCACCATGTAGTAACCACCGCCCCAGAAGGACGCGGATAGCCTCTGGAGTTCTTTGTAATAGCACGATATATTGTTGTGAGACCTCCCTGGCCACCCAAACACCAAGCCTGGGCCAGTCCCATTTAGAATATTTGTAATTCAAAACACTTTCTTACAAAGACACAAATCACATATTTTTACTTTTAACTGAGGTGCTGGTAATTTTTTTATATAATAATTGCTTTACATTACCTTTTTGTTATGTCATTTTTGATGAATTAAAATATAAATAAGAACAAATTGTTCATTTGAATTACAAATTTGTCTTTTGTTTTCTTTGATGGTCTCTCATATAGTAATAAAGGATACTGACGTTTATATTTGTATTAAGAATGTAACTAAATATTCTCAATAATATATTTATGAGGCGGGCGAAGTAAAGTGTGTTTCTTCTTGCAATGACGATGGAGACGGAAATGTCGATGCCGGTGGCTCATCCCCCAAGGCCGCTCCGCACGCAAGGTTGCCTCCGAGGAAACGAACAATAATAAGAGTTAATCAATGAAGTAATGGCGGCAGCGCGTGCGTTCAGATTACCGAGGTCGGGGACGTACGTGGTCATCCGCGCCCTGTGTTTTGGCTATATAAGTGGGGAGATGGAGCAGGTGCCGCAAAGTGCTCGGACCTGCCTTGAACCCGAAATGTTCACGTGTACGCCACCAACCCACTCCTACAATGATAACAGTGACCTGGGTCCCGGGACAGCGCACTCGGCTGTTACAAAAGAGGCTTAAAATGTTTTGCGATAGCTTGGACTTTACTTTGTGTAAAACTGCACTGCTCAACACCAAGCACCTAAGGTCTATGCAGTGTGCAGTACCTCATGATCCAACAACCTATCACTTGCTCGACAAGCGCGTTACCCCTGAGCTATCATATAGGCACGTATATGCATAGAGTATTATTGTTTTGCAATTAAGCTACGTATGTTATATTTTGAATTATTTTTTTTCCTTCCGAACTATCTTCCCGCCTCTATACCAATTCTATACATATACATTTCGTGATGGATAATAATACGTATGAACATCAATCTGTTTTGATTAATAACGTTTGTTTCAGAGTAAAAATACTCTTAAAAGCAAACGTTATGCGTGTTCTTTGAAATACAGAAAAATAGGAACATATTATTCACTATACAAACACCAATAACGATTTTTATATCGATGAGTTTAATGAATGAAAGAATTATAATGAAGAAAGGTTATGCAATTGGACGAACAAGAGTACGCAGTACATTTATCCCATGCCAACATTAAATGGCTCGTTTTAAACTATTTTATTTGTACTATATAGTTAATAGATTATTTTCAATAGTTCAGTAGACATAATACTCAGACGTTTTACCCATTTTATAAAAACCTCACAAGGTAATTGTTGCTTCTTACCGCTGTCGGTGAGTTGGTATTGCAGCAAGAACTAAGCTCACAGGTTGGAAGTGGACTATTTCCATAACCACCGATCTGTGAAGGGCCTTCGCGTGTTCTTTCTTGTGCATTACGAGCCCGTATGTAGCTAATTACCTGAACTAAACCGCGTGGAGACAGACAGACGGACAGACAGGGGGGAGATAAGAGAGCAACGAGGTCACTGTCCTTGAACTAGCCTTGTGCGACCATAGACTCATGCGTACACATTGTACTACTGGCCGCTCCACATTCAGAAACACTGTAACCTTCCACATATGAATACTATAGACTCACGCGTACACATTGTACTACTGGCCGCTCCACATTCAGAAACACTGTAACCTTTCACATATGAATACTATAGACTCACGGGTACACATTGTACTACTGGCCGCTCCACATGTAGAAACACTGTAACCTTCCACATTTGCCTACTATAGACTCACGGGTACACATTGTACTACTGGCCGCTCCACATTCAGAAACACCGTAACATTCCACATATGAATACTATAGACTTATGATTACACATTTTACTGCTGGCCGCTCCACATGTAGAAACACTGTAACCTTCCACATTTGCCTACTATAGACTCACGCGTACACATTGTACTACTGGTTGCTCCACATGTAGAAACACTGTAACCTTCCACATTTGCCTACTATAGACTCACGCGTACACATTGTACTGCTGGCCGCTCCACATGTAGAAACACTGTAACCTTCCACATTTGCCTACTATAGACTCACGCGTACACATTGTACTACTGGTTGCTCCACATGTAGAAACACTGTAACCTTCCACATTTGCCTACTATAGACTCATGAGAACACATTGTACTGCTGGCCGCTCCACATGTAGAAACACTGTAACCTTCCACATTTGCCTACTATAGACTCACGCGTACACATTGTACTACTGGTTGCTCCACATGTAGAAACACTGTAACCTTCCACATATGAATACTATAGACTCATGAGAACACATTGTACTGCTGGCCGCTCCACATGTAGAAACACTGTAACCTTCCACATTTGCCTACTATAGACTTATAAGAACACATTGTACTGCTGGCCGCTCCACATGTAGAAACACTGTAACCTTCCACATTTGCCTACTATAGACTCACGCGTACACATTGTACTGCTGGCCGCTCCACATGTAGAAACACTGTAACCTTCCACATTTGCCTACTATAGACTCATTCGTACACATTGTACTACTGGTTGCTCCACATGTAGAAACACTGTAACCTTCCACATTTGCCTACTATAGACTCATTCGTACACATTGTACTACTGGTTGCTCCACATGTAGAAACACTGTAACCTTCCACATTTGCCTACTATAGACTCACGCGTACACATTGTACTGCTGGCCGCTCCACATGTAGAAACACTGTAACCTTCCACATTTGCCTACTATAGACTCACGCGTACACATTGTACTGCTGGCCGCTCCACATGTAGAAACACTGTAACCTTCCACATTTGCCTACTATAGACTTATGAGAACACATTGTACTGCTGGCCGCTCCACATGTAGAAACACTGTAACCTTCCACATTTGCCTACTATAGACTCACGCGTACACATTGTACTACTGGTTGCTCCACATGTAGAAACACTGTAACCTTCCACATTTGCCTACTATAGACTCATGCGTACACATTGTACTGCTGGCCGCTCCACATGTAGAAACACTGTAACCTTCCACATTTGCCTACTATAGACTTATGAGAACACATTGTACTGCTGGCCGCTCCACATGTAGAAACACTGTAACCTTCCACATTTGCCTACTATAGACTCATTCGTACACATTGTACTACTGGCCGCTCCACATGTAGAAACACTGTAACCTTTCACATTTGCCTACTATAGACTCATGCGTACACATTGTACTACTGGCCGCTCCACATGTAGAAACACTGTAACCTTCCACATTTGCCTACTATAGACTCACGCGTACACATTGTACTACTGGTTGCTCCACATGTAGAAACACTGTAACCTTTCACATTTGCCTACTATAGACTCATGCGTACACATTGTACTACTGGCCGCTCCACATGTAGAAACACTGTAACCTTCCACATTTGCCTACTATAGACTCATGCGTACACATTAAGTATAATGTGCGACCAGATTCGCTCCAGATTCAGAAACAATGTAAACAACAGGACTGGTTAATCTATATGAAAGTTTTATTCGTATGTTAGTGTATTACATCATCCAATATTACACACCTTATTAAAGAAACGAGCTCAAGTTCATAATGAACGTCAACTGCAGAGATATGTCATTCCTCCCGTTATCATGTTGGTGTTGCTGATAAGGGGATTTACGAGAAATGCAGCGGGCGGTTCCGGCTTCCTTTTCAACTTAGTTCTCAACATTTCCTTCTAAACAAAATAGTTTTTACGCTGTTCATACGTTTTGATAAAAGGGAACAACCATTGTTAACCATTCTTAAGTCATGACGTAAACAAAAATTGCAAGACTATCAGCTCGTAGTAATTTTAAACTTTTCAAAACTTATAAGTCATGTTGTGTATTATGCCTTTTCATTTGGATGAAGCAATATTTTTACTTTTCCCCCTTATAAATAGTATATGGAGAAAGTATTGTCGTAAAAGTATTGAAAGTATTAAAGTATAGTATATCGTCAAAATTTTCGAATTTGAGATGAGGGTGGATATATCCGTTTTGGGGTCCCCTGAATCCAAAAAAGTGGGTTTTGACGTGATGTCTGTCCGTCCGTGTGTCTGTGTGTGCATGTGTGTGTGTGTGTGTGTGTGTGTGTGTGTGTGTGTGTCTGTCTGGATGTGTACAGTGCCACAGCCTACCCCGTTGGTCCGATATAGATGAAATTTGGCATGTATATATATAGTCACCGTATCTCCAGGTGTTTTTTTTCATTTTTTAGAATTTTTGGTTTTTAAGGGTAGTTCACCCCTAAAAACCCTTAAAAAACGTAAAAAATTCAATTTTCTCAGAAACTGCTTTAACGATTATGATTTAAGTTTTATAGTTCATAGTGCACAGAGTATTAAATAATTTGACACCACCCGCATGTCTGTAAAAATGACGGTTCAAAAGTTATGGGCTTTTAAATGTCAAAAAAATAGTATTTAAATTTTCAGCAAAAACAATAAAAGTAAAGTATAACTTGACTGACACCATTGAAACCAGATTAACAAACTGAACAAATCAGTACTTTGAATTATTTGTCTACGACTAACAGATCCAGAGAAAAGTTAAATTTACTGTCCATGATAAACGCAGTACCTTGTCTGAAAGCGCCCAATGTTATTCTTATGGAGAATATAAAAAAATCCATTTCTTCCTTATTTCCCAACTGTTTTCCATGAAACTTGGTATGAAGCGTAAGGTCAAATCACCCAACAAAACCAACTCAAAAAGCATGGTATTACCGGGGGGAGGGTTTTCCCCATACAATTCTCTCTTGTTTTTCTTTTTAGAAACGGGATGATTATTTTTTATACAATAAATTATTAAATGATATTTAGATAAACTTTGAAGAACATCATAGTTCTATTACAGATTGTCGTTTTTAAATTAACTACTGTAAAGGAGAAAGTATGTGTCAGTCCACTGATACCGTATATTTATTATAAAGTAGAAACAGCCATCCGAGTTGAACCTAACAAAAACTGTGCCACATTGAAGGAAAAAATGGTTGAACGATTATAATCAGCTGTTTAACCTATCGAAGCACCGAGTCATATTTTGGCGGAAACGACGGAACTCTACCGAGCGCTCTAACTACTTCCTGTGATACGCTGGGTGCCCCCTAAAATTGCCAAGGACGGTTGCAAGTGCACGCACAAGCTTTGTTTGGTTTACGCAGGGACGGGTAATGACACAGAAAATATCTCATCAGTCGAAAGCGCCGGAGACCCAGACGATGGGCGATACGGATGTCGTGGTCTTGTCTCCTTCAGTCGCAAGCAGCAATATATTACAGTTTTAATGAGTCGCGAACGGTTTTATTGTAATAAAACATATTCTACCAATTCATTTATATTATGTCCAACTTCAAATTGACTGACTTATTTATTCTATAACACACATTTTATACAATTAATTAAGATGATATGAAGTACCACCTATACTCCAAAATGGTTGGGAAGATGGTGACTGATAGTCGTGTTGAAAGTGAAAGGTAACATGACTCCAGAGTGACTGGAGTACAGATGGATGGGGGAGGACCACGGTTGACTGGACTCTCAAGACACACTGCTGCAAGAAACTGAGGACAAAAACCTGGTTTAATCAGCCGCTATTCATATCGCGGTCATCCAGCCAGAACATCTGGCTCCGGCCGCTTAAACACGGCTACCGGAGTGCCGGAGTACCGGACTCCGCCTTCCACGCTCTCAGAAATACTTGTTTCTCTTTACGTTGGTCAAAGAACCTGTTTGTTTTGTATAACTACATCTGATTTGTATATAGGTGGTGTAAAGGTAGTGTAACTTCAACTTAACCTGAAAAAGTAATTCCCAGAAAAAGTAGTGGGGCTTGAACGGCAAGCTGTCTAATCGTTATAACTGTCTTAATGTTTATTCTAAACGGCTGCAATACCTAAATCGTGTATCCATTCCAAATCCAAGAGTTAAAGCTTACAGACGATTTTATACTTATTCGGTACATAAAATATTAAATTTTTGCCCACTTTTGTATCGTCTTCAATGATAACTCATCTTTCTTAAAACCCCTCAAAACGTGGTTACTTAAAAAGAATGACGTGGAAATTTTCTTCAGTTAATATACGCTTATAATATTGTCCATTCTGGTAAATTTAAAGGAATTGTTTCATTATTATTTCGGATTTAATTAAAAAGTCCTTAACATTTATGTTCTGCCATAGTATTGAGTTAATGTGTGTTTGCTGTAATATAATGCCTACGTGCGTATGTGTGTATATGTATGTATGTACGTATGCTTGAAGGAGTATCAATGTTTAGCTTTTAGGGAGAGGGCTGGATGGCTTGGGAAATAGTTAGTTATTATAGTTTTTAATGTAAATATGATTGTTATGAATTTTTGGCACTAGTTATTTATATATTAAATATAGTAGTTATTTGTTCTATTTCTATTTGTTGTTATTGAGTTAGGAGTTAATCGGCACACTTTTTTCAACCTGCGCTCTTAAATAATTGATACCACCTCTGCGCAGCGAAGATGTGGTTATCCATTATGTACAGTTTATGAATATGGATATGTTATTAAAGTTTTAAATGTTATTTCATAGTGTGTTCACAGTTTGTGAATATTGTTTGTACATTTTCGAAATAAAAAATTTATTTATTTTTATTTATTTATTTCTTAAACTTCATGGACAAACGACAGTAAAATGATAAAATTTGTAAAATATAGCTGTGTTTATTGGCGGTTAACATGATTCGTTGTAAATACAACAATATAAAAACTTTAAACGATGACAAAATTTAAGACACACAACTGAATCCCCTGTCTTTAAATTTTAAATTCTGACGATTTTGCAAGCTTTCATAATGTTACACTTGCTTCGAAACAAGTGGCTCAATATTTATATTGATGGAGGTAAGAACACAACCTATGTTAATAGATGTAATCCAAGGTTAACACAACATGACTCTTATCTATGCCTTTCTTTACATCTTTCTAATTTCTAGTTCTTTTATTTCAATGTTTTTTTAATAAATTTTACGTACTATAAGTGAATTTTAATCCGTGGCCGTAAACGTTAGCAGTATGATTAATCGGAGTGGTCATTTCACAACTATCAATGATCGATGCTCTTACACTCCTCGACATCCTCAACATCCTTGATCCTTGATCCTCCCTCCTTTTTTCAATGAGGTAACGCTGATGCTCCACTCGGTTGATTATTCATCATCGACTGATCTTCACGTCAGTTCTTGCTCTCGGAGTCCGGCAAGGACGTCTGATTTACCGTACTGCTCAAGTCACCTATTGACTATGGATGGTCCAGGTGCTCCAGCGTCCTGTCAAGGTCTTGGGGTCCATTTCATTCTGCGAAGGTCGTTGCTTGCAAAGTACTGTTCTTTCTTCTCGGAGTTAGTAGATATGATAGTTGTCGTGAAAGGGAGCGTCTTCAATTATTTCGCTTGAACTTCATTATCGTTTATCCGTCTCTAAGAGATGCTATTACATAACCAACTAGACATTCTCAGCTACGTCTAGAGCTAATTTATCAATAAAAAATATTTTAGAAGAATGTGTTTACACACTCCTTGATTATTATGATGCTGTCTTTTAAAACAACACGCATAGTACTTGGGAATCAAGAAATTTGATTTTAACATATTCAAAGCCATATTGTAAGATTTCGATCATATTCTAATTGTAAGTAAAAAGTTTTAACTTATTAGCGAATTTACATTAGGAAAGAAGCTATTACCGTAGGTCTCATGGTAAGACTTAAGCCCGGGACCATGTTATTTTGTCTTCTCTAGGTGCCTAGAGACCAAAAACAGTAGTCGTTAAAATTTATATATATTATATACATATATCTTCTGTATATATAAAATTCAAAGCCCTCACTCACTCACTCATCACTAATTCTACCAATTCCCGGTTACCTAGGAGGCTGAAATTTGGTATACTGGTTCTTTAGGCCTAAAATAGGAAAGTCTAATAGTTTTTGTGACGATTTTTCCATAAATCTCTACCCTATAAGCCCTCTAAGTTCCCATGTTAATCTTATGGAGAAATAATTTTTGTTTTGGATACCAACATATGTATTTTACCTTTTAAGATATAAACAGCAGCTGTTTTTATTTGAACCATTGAGCAAGTGAAAGAAGCAGGCATAAAATAGAAAGTACTTAATGGTATCTAATCTTAATATATAAAATTCAAAGCCCTCACTCACTCACTCATCACTAATTCTCCCACTTCCCGATTACCTAGGAGGCTGAAATTCGGTATACTGGTTCTTTAGGCCTAAAATAGGAAAGTCTAATAGTTTTTGTGACGATTTACCCATAAATCTCTACCCTATAGGCCGTCAAAGATCCCATGTTAATCTTATGGGGAAATAATTTTGTTTTGGATTCAAACATATGTATCTTACCTTTTAAGATATAAACAGCAGCTGTTTTTATTTGTACCATTGAGCAAGCCAAAGAAGCAAGCATAAAGTAGTACTTAATGGTATCTAATTACTATATAAATAAAATTTTGTTAATACAAATTTTGGGGATTATGTTTTATAATTAAAAATCAAATGTAGGCTATAATTGTTGGCCAAGTTAAAAATAATTAAATAATTATAATGTTTATACGTACTATATGGGGAAATAATTTTGTTTTGGATTCCAACATATGTATCTTACCTTTTAAGATATAAACAGCAGCTGTGTTTATTTGTACCATTGAGCAAGCCAAAGAAGCAAGCATAAAGTAGTACTTAATGGTATCTAATTACTATATAAATAAAAATTTTTCAATACAAATTTTGGGGATTATGTTTTATAATTAAAAATCAAATGTAGGCTATAATTGTTGGCCAAGTTAAAAATAATTATAATGTTTATACGTACTATGTTTATTATAATTATCAGCTGTTGTATATTTTTTATATTTTGCTTTTGATATCTGAAATGTATCAAAACCTAAACCTAATAAATCTGTTTTGTACATCGCTGCAAGGCGTGACGGGAAACACTAGTACTGTATACTAGCTGACCCGGCGAACTCCGTACCGATAATAATAAACATTTGGTTTTTAATCATAAAACATAATCACAAAAATTCCCTTTGAGAAAAATTATATTTATACAGTAAAAATTATATATATATATATATATATATATATGTATGTATGTGTGTGTGTGTGTGTGTGTGTGTGTGTGTGTGTGTGTGTGTGTGTGTGTGTGTGTGTGTCTGTGAACACGATAACTCTCGTAAAAATGGTCCGATCGAGACCAAATTTGGTAGAGACGTGTGTTCCTGCATTTGCTCGGACGAGTTCGTAAACCAGACCTATCGTACAATCAGAACGAGTAGTTTGGGGGGGGTTTGTACCCCAAAAATAGGGTTTTTGCGTTTTTTCCGTGTAATTTTAAAAAATTTCTAATTTTATCTTTCACTCTTAGAATCACCATAAAAAACTACACAATTTAGTTCCTTAAAGTTTTTCTCTATCTCCAACTCTTACCAAGATATTAACAAATCTAAACACATTACGTTGTATTTTGGGGCTCCAATGTTAATCTTATGGAGGATAAGGAAAAATTAATGTTTCACTTATTATCTAATATTTTTGGATGAACTTGATATTTAGCTTCATGTGGTGGAGATCCATACATTTATGCTTAAAAATCATAGTTTATGTGTTTATCATGGCAGCTAACCTGAATACTCTTTTCCCATGTTAATCGTATAGAGTTTGGGTAAGCTCCTTTATTTGTGGACAGATGTTGATGAAACTTGATATAAATGGTTAAAATATAAATTGTTTAAGCTAGAAACACGTACTTTCAGCATTCCTCACAGCAGCAAACCTGCATACTCTTTCCTATGTTAATCTTATGGAGAGTAGGCAAATAATACTCATATTTATTGACAGATAATGATAAAACTTGTCATATATTATTATCATTATTATTATTATGTTATTAATTTGGAAATTAGCTGAGTACGCAGGTCTGCTGCGATGGGGGTATTTGTTGGGTTTTACATGACAACGTTTTCAAAATAAGCAGCAAACAAACATTTTTGAAGCAGTAAAAACATTAAAGCACAAAACATTAAAATACAGTGAACGAAAAGGGGGTAGCCGAACTGGAACACATTAATTGGGTTTTGGTGAAGGGTCAAACTGGAACACTCATTATTGAGGATCAAGAAGGGACAACTAGGAGCCTCCGAGAATAGTACAGCCGCCCGGCCAGGTAGAGGGCAAACGGGAATGTTTAATTCCCAGGCAATATAAGATTCCAGTAAATAAGATGTTATGGATTTGGAGCTCAGAACGAATTAAGAGCTAGATATAATTAGTCTTATAACAATATAAAGGGAATTTTCTTTTGCAATCCTCAAATATAATATTTCAGAAAATAACCTGTTATTGATTTTTAAGTCCAAAACAATATAAGAGACATACAATTATTGTTATAAAAATATAGGCAACACTAAGTATTTTTAATTTATCACACACACATTCTATCGGAAACCTTTATTTAAATCTTATATGGAACGTTGTTTAATACATTCAATCAAAAACTTATCATAAAAACTGACAATTTGCTATCAAAAACTGTTTTGTTTGTTTTGTTCACATTTGAATCTCCTTGCTCAAAGTAAATGTTTTAGATTTGAAATAATATTACAACCCAGGATGTTCCTGGACATGAGACCAATATAGAAATTATTTTGACATGCATATGTCTTAGCTTTGTGTGGTTTTTGGCAATTTGCGCGAACAAAATTTTAAACAGTGACGGTATTTGGTTAATGACGTCAAATTTTTAGATATTCTGTAGATCAGTTTACGAGATCCTTGTGCATACAGGTGTATATAATTATAGACAGTAAAAAATAGTAACGTACATATTAGTTTTTTAGACAGAAAATAAAATAAATCAGAATGCTACTGTAGGTGTTGGACGGGCTTGAAACAATTGCTAAAGGGACTGAATATTTACTAGAACTTCAAGATAAAGGGCGGGGACAAAATAATTCCCAGTCTCTTTTTAAAGGACGCAACCTGATTGCTCCTACTTGGCTAAGCGGCTGTTCTAGTTGGTCGAACTGAAACACCAATGAGTGTTCCAGTTTGACCCTTTGCCAGAACCCAAAAATGCGTTCCAATTCGGCTACGGCTGAACGAAAAATAGTTTTGCATTTTACCTAATGGCATGTAAGCTAAGTTAATAATCATACACAAATAAAATGTAGTTGATGATCTATGCGGCTTGTTCCTTCATCTTTATTCAGAGTTAACTGTCATGATAACAATAACACTCTAAAATTTTACGGTGATTCTAAAAAAAATCTATAATAACCACTCTGTCCTAAGAGTGTCCTTACGATTTATTTACAAAGAGAGATTCCGCCTTTCTTCGATTTCATTAGCTAAACGTTGTAGGAATAGCAAGAGATCGGCCACATTAAACTAATCACTACTTTTATGATCTCTCTATCTCGTTTACATTACCTCCAGAGTATTGATTAGAACTAACTGTGGACTCTTCTCCGTTATAAAAACCTGGAACAATGGATAATTTCCTGCGCATGCGCGTTCCTTAGTTAATCAGTCGTCTGCTTCAGTCTAGACGAGGCATTTAAACTTCTTCAAATCATAGAACAGTAGTTACAGTTAATTACACGTTCAAACCATGAAAAAATATTGAAATAATTTTTACTTTCTCCCTCCCTATACGATGTATAAGGAGGAAGTATTTTTTCGTGAGAATTTTTGAATTTGAGCTTTTGGTGAATATATCTGTTTTAGTGCCCTCTGAATCGAAAAAGGGGTTTTTAGAATGATACCTGTCTGTGTGTCTGTCCGTGAGTGGGGATGTCCACAAGCCTAGAGACGAGACTATCGGTCAGACCTTCATAAGATTTGGTTTGTAGGCTACAATCTTTGTAGTAGTACAGTACTAGGTAACTTTTTCATTTTTTGAACTTTTGAATTCTAAGGGTATTTTACCCCTAAACCCCTCAAAAATATACAATGAAAATTTGTCAAAAACGACCCTAACGATTTTAACGAAAATTGTATTAATTGTGGTCCTTTATGATACAAACAAAATAACACAACCCGAATTTCTCAAAACATCGGGGTTAAAATTTATGGGCATTTAAATATTAAAATACTGTTAATATATATTTTTAATGTTCTGGCTTTTTTATTTGACTGCCACTATTAAAACCAGCTTAAAAACTAAACAAATTAGTATGTTGAATCTTATTCCACTACTAACGGTTCCAGAGAAAAGATCAATTTACTGTACGTGATAGACGCAATACGTTGTCTGAGGGTGCCCAATGTTATTCTTAGGAGAATATTTATAAAATCAATTTCTTCCTTATTTATCAACCGTTTTCCATGAATATTGGTAGATTAGATTAGATTATTGAAATGGAGACGGTACCACAAGGTAGATATTTTAAGCCAAGTATATGAATGAGAAACGAGTGTAGGATGATTGTGGCGTGATCTTGTAGTCTTGTTACCGACTAAGGCTGACATGTTCCTTAGACAGGACTGTTAATTAGTAACCCAACGGCCGATGGCAACTAAGGGACCTACAGTTTAACGTGGAATCCGAACCACTACCTCTGAATTACGAACTGGTCTAATTAAGAGGATTAACGTAGTATTCAATAGTGCGGTCGTTCATCTGCACTAAGTAACACCACACCCACCGATCATCTCTCACAACTATCCACAATTCGTGACCTCACACAAACACAATCATCCAACACAATCAACAATTAATTACTCATAGCCATATTAAAAACAAATGCTGAGATTGTTGCAGCTAGTGAAGCAACTAATGGACACTGTATAGCCTGAAAGAATTTTTTGGGACACAAAAGTGTTGTGATGTCATATGGTTATGACAACATTTGTTTCGAGGAAAAGATTCCTTCCTGGAATATCCATGATCTAACTTAGTTTCCAGAGGGAAGTAAATAAAATAAATTTTTCATGACAGAGAAGGCACTATATTGAAATATAGAATCAAATAGCAGTCATTGTAAAAAAGCCTCTAAGATTGTTACTGTGGCATATTATAATTTTATATTTTTTTATTTTTCGTCAAAGAAAGTTTTTAGTTTAAAATAAACGGTATCAGTGGACTGACACATACCTTCTCCCTTAAGTAAATTTAAAAAAGTCAATCTAATAAAACTATCATGTTCTTCAAAGTTTATCTAAATATCATTTAATAATTTATTGTTTCAAAAATAACCATTCCATTTCTAATAATAAATAACGAAAATAAAAACAAGAGAGACAAAGTTAAATTAATTGTTCAAATCGTACGGAGGAACCCCCCCCCCCGGTAATACCAAGCTTTTTTGAGTTGGTTTTGTTGGGTGATATGAACTTACGTTTAATATCAAGTTTCATGGAAAACGGTTTGGAAAATAAGGAAGAAATTGATTTCTTTATATTCTTCATAAGAACAACATTGGGCGCTTTCAAACAACGTACTGCGTTTATCGTGGACAGTAAATAGAACTTTTCTCTGAAACCGTTAGTCAACAAATAATTTAAAATACAAATTTGTTTAGTTTTTTTAATCTGGTTTCAATGGTGTCAGTCAAATTAACTTTACTTTTATTGCTTTTGCTGAAAATTTAAAAATTGGATTTTTTTACGTTTAAAAGCCCATAACTTTTGAACCGTCATTTTTACAGACTTACGGGTGGTGTCAAATTATTTAGTACTATGTGCACTATAAACAATCGAATTTAAATTAAAATCGTTATAGCCGTTTTTGAGAAATTTTGATTTTCATGTTTTTAAGGGTTCTTAAAATAATATACAGTATATATATTATTTTAGTTTATTGATTTTTAATCATAAAATATAAAAAAATCGTTCTGAGATTTTTTTATACAATAATTTTAATTCAGTGCTTACTATTTTATTTGCTTTTTCTGCTCAATTTAAAATATGCTGTATATCTTAAAATATTAAAATTCGCGTATAGAATAATTTATTTGTCACTATTAGTTTCCTATTAGGCCTAAAAATCAGTATATACGATAAATATATTTTTAGTGATGATTTATTTTGTTTATATATTAAAATAAACATATAATTGCATTATTTAATGTATAAATACAGTATATCCATTCAATTAAAACATATTATATATATATTTCAATATTAAAAATTGTATAGTTGTGTACTGAATGAATGAGTGTTGGTTTTGCTTTTCGTTTTAATTTCGTTTTCAAGCAAATAGAAATAGTGTAAGAAAAAAAAACAAAAATTTACAAAGATTAACATGGAACTTCGAAGGCGTATTGAATAATTTATAAAATTGTCACAAAAACTATTAGATTTCCTATTTTAGGCCTAAAGAATCAGTATACCGAATTTCAGCCACCTAGGTAATCAGGAAGTGGGAGAATTAGTGATGAGTGAGTGAGTGAGGGCTTTGAATTTTATATATTAAGAAGATGAAGACCATAGTACCCTTGCATTATTTAAATTTTTGTATAACACTACACGTTTCGGGGATTATTCCATTTTCAAGTGTGTATAAACGTATATATATATATAAAACTACTTTAAAAATTGTATAGTTGTGTACTGAATGAATGTTGTTGTTTGCAATTATATTTTTTTAATAAAAAAACGTTTTCAAAATAGTGACTAAAAAAAGTAAAAAAATTTTAATAAAATTTTGAAATCATATGGTAATCATATAATATTAGTAATAAACTATCTGAGATTTAATCCTGTAGGAAATTTTGATTTTTAAAAAACTGGTGTGGCAATTGTGAATTTCTTAAAATAAGTTGGTGTCTTTTAAGGTTTTGATGTGGTGGAATTTTTTGGAGGGCTTTAAGTTCATAACAGCCCTCAAAATTTTGGTTGTGGTGAGCTGCATGATTGAAAATTGGCTTTCGTAAATATTTATGAACCACATCAAAACGGTGGCCTGTCATTCTAACTCGTAAGGAGTTAGATGTTTGTCCTATATATTCTTTTTGACAATGTTTGCACGATAGTTGGTAAACCACATTATGGGTTTCACAAGTTGATCCACCAACTATCGGGTAAACTTTATTTGTCACTCTACTTTTAAATTCAGTAGATTCACACATAATCTTGCAAATACCACATCGAGGTTTGTGGCATGGTTTACAACTATTCTTGACATTAAAAAGTTCATTATGCCTAGAATTTTGAATTTTTGGTCTCACCAGCATATTTTTTAAATTTTGCGGCCTTTTAAAAATAACAGAGGTGGTCTGGAAAATAAATTTTCTGTTGTGGGAGAGGATTTTAAAATATTGAATGCTACTTTCATGATGCTGTTAACTTTATCGATAAGCTTTTTGGGATTGATTTTTCATGTATATACATATATATATATATATATATATATATATATATATATATACATATATATGAGACAGGATGTACGATGAGGCTACAATTCCTGAAAGAACTTATCTATTTGAGATTCCGATTAGAACCAAACTCTCTGTCCAAG
The DNA here is from genome assembly GCA_023375725.1 of Nephotettix cincticeps. NCBI lineage: Eukaryota > Metazoa > Arthropoda > Insecta > Hemiptera > Cicadellidae > Nephotettix > Nephotettix cincticeps. The sequence continues at coordinate 99,039,617 of CM041786.1, read as the reverse complement.
AGGGTTTCTCAGCGTTCTCAAATGTGTTCATCTCCCTTTAAACTTCACAAAATTACTGGTTATGAAAAAGGAAGAACGCGTCGTCATGAGCAATCATGGGTCGTCGTGATAGACGATAACGAGACGAGCCCACAACGGCCGAGCAACAGACGAGCTCACAAAATCTGAAATTACCAGGGATTCGCTCGAATCTGCATTGAAAGCTCAACACTGAACACATACATCATACCGTTACATCTGATTGCTGGGATCCTAGCGAGCATGAGCATCAGTCAATTTACGACTCCAGTAATTGCAGCGCATCGTCTCAGATTGGATCGCTGTAGTCCTTGTTCCCGCCATTACGCGTAGTTCGGCGGCGGTCTCGTGACTTTTATCAGTTGCTTTATTGGAGTTCATACCTAACGGGATGGAAAATTTATACTTTAGCCATATTCTTGAGTTCTTATCGATGAAACTGTTTCATTGTTTATTGTTATCGGTTTATTTTAGTTTTGATTGTTTTTCATTAATCAATATTATTAAAAGATACAATGAAAACTATTTATTTCACATACATAGTTCGTAGAATCATGTTTTTATTTAGTTCCCATTATGTTCCGGGTTAAATAATACAATGAAGAATTAAAAAAGGTAGGCTTAAATATACCATCTTACTTTGAAGTGATATTTACAAATGGAAAAATTGGTTCTAAAATACCAGTTCAGCTATTGCAATAAATATATACCGTACAGTGTCAGTCAGGTGAAATTACTATTTTGCGTTATAAGTCTATTGTTCATAATTTACACAATACAAATACATATTATAATGTCAATGTAACCGTGTGATTTCCCACAAGTCTAATGGTTTTACTTACCAATCATAACGGCTATATAATGGTGGAGCTCCTCGTCGCATGACGGTTGGTAATTTAATCACAACTTTAGACCTATCGATACGATTATATTTTATTGTTTCCATCCTATTATTTTTATGGGATAGAATCACGCAAAATAACTTCAATAACCATGTTTGAAAAACAAAATATTCAACACTTCCACCATGACAGACGGGGCGTGAATTTTGTTAAAATATACTTAATTAAAAATGGTTTTTAAATTAACACATGACACGGCACGAAGACCTATAATATAATTTACATACTTATTTGAATAGTATTGATTACCCGTTTCAAACTATTTATTGCTCAAACTTAACATCCGATTTTTGGTCACAACAATGAAGAGAAACGCGACATCCACAGACCTTCCTTGGCTCTGGGAAAGGTTGCGTTTCTTCTGGTACAGTGTTAACAGTTCTGCATATCGTTGCACTCTCATGTTATTTCCTCAATTTTGCACAAATTGTACGGACATCTTCGTTTTTCAGTAGTCGTCTCCACTTGGTGTGTCACGTAATGCATTTATCGAGTAGTCTGATTATTACAATTACGTAGTGGTGGTCTTATGGTATAATAACAGAATCAGCACGTTATTCCCATAAGAATATATGGGTATCAAATCTTGCACACAGCACCTGATCCGTCTAAAGCGGTCCTCATTTCATGTCTAATCTACTGTATATAATCAAACAAAACTAATCTAAAATATCAAATTTTAAAATTTAAATTATCAAAAGTTTTAAGAACACTTTAATTTTAATAGTTTTGTTACTACCATATTTTACTATGTCACTTGTATTAATCCGCGATTTACTAGGAAACTCTAACCATTTAACATAAACGTATTTTCTTTTCGTTTGATTGCTTTTTCTACTAAATAAATGTCCTTATATTTTGTCTTTAATAATTCTTCCTTATAAATACCCATATTTAATTATATTAACTCTATCAAATTCTAATGTATATCCATTAATATTGCCTGCTTCAAAAGCGGAAGACCCGGTGCCATCCAGTAGTTGGATATCAATATCAGGGACTCGGAACATCCAAAGATTTCAGCTCCAGGACCTCACGTTCTAATGTGACGAGGCGGTATCGTTGCCTTCTCCGCATAGTCGGTACAGCTTATGAACAAACTGTCTGTAGGCGTTTTATAATCTGGTCATGTCCAGATTAAAGAGATAGATCCATTGACCGTCTGCCTCTTCCAACAATCCGTTACTAGTTTTTTCTTAGCCCATCGACGAAGCCATAGTTTGGGTTGTTTCGTATGGCCCAATGTATCTATTGCATTTAGGTCTTGCTGATTATGCCAGCTTACGAAATTCGTCCACTTATATTTGTTGATAACTTAGGACCCTCTTCAGTGTCATATAACAGTTATTGGAGCTAGAGAAGTTTTGAAAGGGTTATCGTATATTAATATTTACTCGGTTTAACCTGTCCATTATACTAACCATTCTGTCTATTTGTTACAGATGCCGTATCGGGTGTAGAGGTGTCGTAGCGGATGGCGGCGACCGATGGGCAGATCCTGGTGGCAGCTGCTCGCTGGGCAGAGGAGGGTCACTACCTTAGGGAATTTGTGGCCAAGCATCGTCTACCCGCAGTCGTAAAGATCATCAAAGGCCAGTATGGCGGTCTGGGAGTCCCTACTCTTCCCAACCCGGGGTTGCAGAGCTCGGCACTACTGGTCAGCGACGGGAGAAGACACAAGATCGTGGCACAAGCTATCAAGATGAAGGAAGGCCGGAGAGTAGTGGGAGTAGGTCCACGAATAGCTATACCTGACACGTACCAAGGCTACTTTGAACTTCTGAGTGAGGAAGGTCGGGCGGTGCGATGTATAGAGAGTGTGCTGGAATTGGCAAGGAGACGGGTGGAAGCCGGTTGTTTGGTGAGGGAGCCTATCCGAGCCATCTCAGCTCGGGTGGAGGCAGATGGCTCGGTGACGGCAGACGGTGCCAGGACGGTTGCAGTCGGGGAAACACTTTTCCCCGCGGGAGAAGTGCAATTAGGTAATTCTAAAGGAAGATATCTGCGATGTGTCGATTCGAGGGGAGATACGTTGCTGCTAGGATTGGAACAGAGGGGGCGTTTTAGCGCGCTGGCAAAAGAGGACAACATCAGTGGTGTCCATACGGCTAAAAATCTGTTGACGAAACGGATGCCACTTACCGTACGGCTGGTTCACGGCACTCCTCCTAGAGGGTTGAAAAGTTCAAGTCAGTTTGTACCAGAACTCAGGTTGCTATCTACGTTCGAAGAAGAACACGTTTTCGCACTCCCATTACAAAAAGACACGGGTGCTGTTGTGGCCCTTCCTCTGGCAGCTCCTATAAAATTGCAAAAGACTCGCAACGAGGACCAGTTAAAAAGCTTGAGAGAGTTTCAACGGTTGGTTGAGAAATGCGGAAAATTAGTCGCTGAAGTAGCAGACAGAGCCCATGTTTTAGACGGGAAGTTGGGTGAATCAAAAGCATTGAGGCTGAGCGGCAGCAGTCACGCTCTATCCGGAACTAAATCTGGAGGCTACTTCCTCCGACGTAGCGCTTCCACAGACTCGGCCAATACCCACAATCACTTCTACAGCAATGAGAACCGAGCACCTGTGGCGGCGGACGATTACGACGAGATCGACCAAATATACGATTACGTTCGAGGGTTCGCGCCGCTACCGAAGAGTATACGATCGCCCTTCCCCGAGACACCGACGTCCCCGCACGAAGACAGGCGCAGTTGTTCGCCTACGACCAACTACATCGTCCACCCTCTGACAGAAGAGCTGGCAAAACCGGAACCTCCTCCCATAGAGACTATTCCTACTAAGAAGCAGCTCGGGAGTTCAGGAAAAGCCGAGAAGCGGAGTAGAAAACCTAAAGAATCAGTAGTTCAGGATAAACCACCTGTCACGTCTATGTACATCAAAAGTGGTAACACGCAACGCGGCAGAATATTCCGACAAAAGAGTTCGTCGCCACTGAAGGAACACCCACCAGTGGTAATGAAAGCGGGATCGCCACTGTTTAATATTCGGTACAAGTCGTTGAGCAATCTCCAGCAGGCTATGGAGATGGACGGGACCTTGGACTCGAGCCATTCGGGGGGTCGAACCTCCGGAGATTCCGGAGCGGGCGTCAAGCTTCCGGAGAAACGTTCTCGGAGGCTCAGTAGACCTCGCTCCCTCACGGACCTTGTGTGGGAGTTGAAGGGGGAGCCGGAGCGCAGGAAACCACCGAAGCCGGATACCGCTGTCCACAGGAAGAACTCTGGATCACACAAAGTGGTGTTCGGCGGCCACAAGAGGATCGGAACATTGTACCTGTAGCCAAATCCGGTAAGAACCTAACTAATCCTTCAATTAATTTAAAAAATAGAACTTACTCATTTTGTCGTATAAATTAGAACCATACATTGTTCAGTAGTTAAATGAGTATTTAAATTGTAATATTTTAAAAATATTTATCATAATAGATTTTCTCAGCCGTCCACAGAGCTTATTTTCAAGAAGCACAAAAATAACAATAATCAGACACACGTATTTCCATGTTTATCAGTATAAATAATTGAGAATACATCTACGGACCAACGGCTGAAGAGGGCATAGTCTTATAGCAGCCGCAGTGGGCTCCCAGCCCACTGAAACCTCACATTCTGTCCTATCCCAACATCAGGTAGCTAAAACAGCAAGATCGTTCACGCTGCGCAGATGTATTATGTTGTCAAGCAAGTCTAGCAGTCCTTGACTGTGACTGTCTTCTGTCAATTAACGCAAATTCAGCGCAACCGTAGCCAATAGAAAGTGCCGAGAGGAGCATACGTTCACGACTTGTCCAACTAAATGTCAGTTGAACAACTATACAACTGGTAATATGCTAAAGGTCTTCAGGTGAATGTTCTTGTGCGTGACCAATGTATTCTCCTCCTCCCAATACCTTAATTAGAGGGTCATATCGTGATAGCAGTTCCTAACCAGCAGACTAACTTGTCTCCAACTCTTTTGGTTATTGTTGATGAGGTTGATTTACTCAGAATATAAACATTTCACATTTTAGAGGAATTTAAATTTCGATTCTTGTAGTTTTGTTTTGAATTTTAATATTTTATTCTTCAATTTTTAAAGTTGTTCTTTTTCGAGGAGAAGTCATATTAAAGCCATTTTACCTGACGTCATAGCCTTAATAATCTTTTATTCGAACAAGTAAGTATTTATTATAAAGTAAAGTGAAAAGTTGATATTTACTACATCAAATATTATTTGATGACAATAAAATATGATTATAAAATATAAAATAATAAATAATAAATAAATAATAAAATAATAAATATGATTATAAAATATGACAATAAAATAAAATATGATGATATGATTGTGACAATAAAAAGCAGATTTTAAATAGCAGGAAGCCTTGAAGGTACCTATTCTGATTTTTTATATGTTAGAAGAACTATAAAAATATTAACTTTAGATGCTGTCAACCTAAGGTTAAGTCGATAACATTTTACGCCTTCAAAGTCGACATATCTTACAGTGTCATGTTTTCCCTTCAGTAAACCGGAAAAAAGTTAAACGCCCAGGGAAAAACTACTTTTCCATGTCAATTTCGCTATCTACGGGAGGCAATAAGAGTCTGAAGTAGTAGCCGGGAAGCAAAATAGGTCTTTGTAACCACTGGTATTGCAATACGCCGCTTCCCCGCCATTATTATAATATAGACTACAAAAGTAGCGGCGTAAAACCAGAAGTTGGCGTACGTTGTCGACCGGCTGCAAGGACGAGGGGGCATTGGCTGCGCGTTTTGATTGCCACTGGCCCGTTATCTATTGGCCTTCTGATACGTTTATCCATTCTTTCAATTTAAGTAGGACATAATGTCAAGTCACGTTGGTGAAATTGCTTCCTCTTGTTTGTAACTACCGGCTTAGCTTTTATTCTTCAGCCAATGTATACTTATATTAATTCTGTGATAAATGTTATTTATCGTAGAGTATATTTATTTACGTACACCAAATTTGACATAGTTTTAGTTTTCGAGCTATTTTATAATCATATTTAATAATATAATAGAAATGATATTTTACCTGGCTATAATTTCATCGAACATAATTTTACAAAACTACGAACATCATTTAAAAAAATACTTTACATTATGCTATCACAGTATATGTAGCCTAGCACTATGATCATGTGACAGTAAAAATAACAAATTTACTGTCTATTAATAACTTCTTGATTAGTATTATACGTGTTGGTTTTACTATAAGATGGAGTAAAAACTCACGTCTTCCAACACTACTTAATATATTTACATTTATATTGTAATTATATACAAACGGTAAATATATACAAAATTTGTTAAATTGGCGATCTATTGACGATCCAGTCACACCGAACATCACGAGGCCCAAACGGAGACTGTAAGAAGAAACTAGATGGGGGACCCTGCTTAAATACTATTGGCTACCGGAAGTTCCTTTCATGGCGTCGGAGGTAGCGTTTATTGGTTGGCTGAGTTCCGGAAACAGATTTTTATAGGCTCTTGCAGAATCAAAATGTATTTGTTCATTTATTAATTTCGCTTTATCTTTACATTTTTCTTTATAAACAAAGAACTCTTCCCATGCGTTCATTCTATTCCTTTTTGTACAAGTTTTGGTAATCTCGAGGTTTCCATCGATTGTTGTTAGGTTATGTCCTTTTTCTAGTAAGTGTTTTGCGATGTTTGATCTCTCCAGTTTCCCATTCTTTCATGCTGATATGTGATTTTTATATCTTTTTATAAAATTGACGGTCTGGCCTATGTATATGTTACCGCAGTATCTGCATCTAATTTTATATATTCCTGGTTGGTTGAATTTATCGGTGTTTTCAATCTTTGTGCGTAGTATTACGTCCATTGTGTTCTGCGTCCTAAATGCTGTTGAAATTCCACACTTCTCAATTTTACTTGCCATTATTTGAGTTTTTCCCCTGTGTAATTAAAAACTGCACTTTTACACACTTTTTATCTTTAACTTTTAATTACACCGTGGAAAATCTCAAAGGATGTCGGAGATTGTTCTTCGCACATCGTGGGTCCTGGTGATCGCTTCCAGAACATCGTTGTCGGGTCTGGCTGGGAGGATGGCTAAATCGATTGGGTGAACGGGCTCATAGGCTTGATGAAGATAGAATTACGAATGTCTTGTTGATTCTTGTTTGGAAGAGGTGTCAACGAACTTGCTCCATTTCGTGTGGTGGCTGTTCGTGTAGGTAACATGTCCAGTAGCGTCCCATTGAATCGCTCCGTGAGTCCCTGAGACAGGGGTCGATAGGCTGAACTCTTGCTGTGGTTGATTCCCAGGGCGTCTAGAAGCTGCTTAAGAACATCCGCAGTGAAGTGTGTTCCTCGCTCTGTCTGGATCTCCTGAACACATCCAAATCTTGGTAGTACGGTCTCCAGGATGAACCGCAATGTCGTTCTTGCATCAGCTTTCTCTTCTGCCTTGGTTACTGCATATCTGGTAGTCACATCTGTTGCCACAATGATGTACTGTTTCTTGTTGGACCTAGTAAGGGGTCCTAGGTAATCTATTTGAATTTTTACAAATTGTTGAAAGGGGAGTAATGGGTTGAATTAATCCTGCAGGTTTTCTTTTTTCGGTCTTTTGAAGTTGACAATTTATCCAGTACCGGACGTAGGCTGCTATGTCCTTGCTCACTGTAGGCCAATATCGCCTTCCTATTTTATATGCGTAAGGGTTTTGGCAACTCTTGATAACACCAGCTTCTAACAGAGCGTCTGCTTGTCCATCCAACTCCTCTCGTTCCTTTGGGCCTAAACGATACAACGAGGCAAGGCTATTGGCTCCTCAGATTTAACTTTAATTTCATAAGGAGGAATGTTAGTTTCCTCTAAGCCTGTATCGTTCTTAGCAAATACGTCTCTATAAAAATAAATCAGTTCTCGTGCTGATTTTAGTTACGACGGCGTTAACCGGGTATTGATGTCTATATCGTTTCCGCCAAAATCAGTAATCGTTTTCCCCAAGACGCAAGCAAGATGTGAGTCCAAGCCTTGTGCCACCGTCAGCATATCATGATCCACAAAATCTTGAACCACGTCATTGGCCGTAGGGCTCAGATTCCCGGTCCAGCTGTCGTCAGAGAGTGCTGCTAAGTCACACCTAGCGTAATATACTGCCGAGCTTCGACGTCATTGTCTGAAACTACTTGAACTGAGACATCACCCGTAACTGCTGATCCATCACGGCGCGTGGCGTTACGTGTCCAGTCACCTTGCATACGCAATAACGCTCGTCTCTCATGACAGGAAAATGTAACTGTTTGCTTATCGTAATCTAGGACAGTACAGTATCGGGACAAGAAATCATTGCCCGGCAATAAAGAACAATTAACCTCATATATTACAATACCCCCGTCGCAGCAGACCTGCGTACTCAGCGAATTTCCAAATCAATAATATAATAATAATAATATACGACAAGTCAAGTGGTCAAAATCTGTCGATGAACGAGAATTATTTGCCTATTCTCCATAAGATTAACATGGGAAAGAGTGTACAGGTTTGCTGCTGTGAGGAACACTGAGAGTAGGCATTCATACCTTCAAAAACATTTATTTTTAACATTTATACCAACTTTCATCAACATCTGTCCATAAATAAAGGAGTTTGCCTATTCTCCATATGATTAACATGGGAAAAGAGTATGCAGGTTTGCTGCCATGATAAACACATAAACTATGATTTTTAAGCATAAATGGATAGCTCTCAACCACATAAAACTAAATATAAATTTTTATCCAAAAATATTGGTTAATAAGTGAAATATTAATTTTTCCTTATCCTCCATAAGATTAACATTGGAGCCTCAAAATACAACGTACTGTGTTGGGGTGCAAACCCCCCCCCCAAACTACCCGTTCTCATTGACCGATATGTCTGGTTTACGAACTCGTCCGAGCATTTGTAGGAATACACGTCTATACCAAATTTGGTCTCGATCCAACCATTTTTACGAGAGTTATCCTGTTCACAGACACACACACACACACACACACACACACACACACACACATATATATATATATATATATATATATATATATATATATATTAACGACTATTGTTATTGGTCTCTAGGCACCTAAAGAAGAAAAAATAACATGGTCCCGGGCTTAAGTCTTGCCATGAGACCTACGGTAATAGCTTCTTCCCTATGGGAAATTCGCTAAAAACATTATGTACAAAACATTCAGAGTTCCCCGATGTATTGAGAATTGCATTAGATGGTTTAATAATATGCCCTGTTGTCTCGAGCAACTTACTGTTTATACATGATATGTTCGCCACTGAGTCTAGGAGTATAGCTATTTCCCTATTCACAATTAATCCATTGATATGTAAAGGATATCGTTTCCCATTCTTATCCTTAAAAATTATGTGCTATTCCTGATAATATCTCTGGACTTAAAGGTCGTAAATATCATAACTGTTACTACGTATAATATTTACATCATCTGATTCCTGATGATCCTACTACTTTGGCCAGTGGGGAGTGATGGGCAATCTCCTGGCCAATCTAGTTTTTTGGATACCAAGGCGCATGACAGTCTGAATGGCAAAATTTATTACAATCTAGCAAGGGCTATTTGGGGTACTTGAGAAACGCACCTGCCCCTCTCCGTGGTTTCTGTACGAATCATGACCATTACGACAATTTCCTCCTGTTTTGTCGTAGGTGTTTCGGGAGCTTTAAGGACTCTTTAACCTAGATGGACTGCGTGAGCGATAATGACTGCGTCCCGGGTTATTACTAGAATTAACATAGTTCCTAGCAGGTGACCGGTTGTTTGGTAATGGGTTATCCGGTTACAAACTCCGGCGGTATGGAGATCTAGCAGGCGACTAGTAGTGTCTGCGTGAGTTCCACGACGATCCACTTTCATCACGTGGCGTCCAATGAGGGAGTTGTTGCTAATGCGGGTAGAGTATCTACGAGATTTCCAATCGTAAGTGCCCTGTCCCCTCAACCTACTTTAATACACCATCAGTTAACTCAGCAACTCAGCCTTTGTTATCGGTTACACATGTAGGACGCTGCGGCGAGGGGAAGGTCATTAGTCATTAGTAGCAAGATAGGATGAAAGACTGACCAGGCCCTTGTTATCACAAGTGTAGGACGCTGCCTAATAGTTGTCTAGTACAAGAATGAAAGACTGACCATTGTTAGTACAAGTGTAGGACGCTGCGGCGAGGGGAAGGTACGTTAGTCATTAGATAGGATGAAAGACTGACCAGGCCCTTGTTATCGGTTACAAGTGTAGGACGCTGCGGCGAGAAGGTACGTTAGTTAGTCAAGATAGATGAAAGACTGACCAGGCCTTGTTATCGGTTACAAGTGTAGGACGCTGCGGCGAGGGGAAGGTACGTTAGTCATTAGTAACAAGATAGGATAAAAGACTGACCAGGCCCTTGTTATCGGGTAGACGTGTAGGACGCTGCGGCGAGGGGAAGGTACGTTAGTCATTAGTAGCAAGATAGGATGAAAGACTGACCAGGCCCTTGTTATCGGGTACAAGTGTAGGACGCTGCGGCGAGGGGAAGGTACGTTAGTCATTAGTAACAAGATAGGATGAAAGACTGACCAGGCCCTTGTTATCGGTTACAAGTGTAGGACGCTGCGGCGAGGGGAAGGTACGTTAGTCATTAGTAGCAAGATATGATGAAAGACTGACCAGGCCCTTGTTATCGGTTACAAGTGTAGGACGCTGCGGCGAGGGGAAGGTACGTTAGTCATTAGTAACAAGATAGGATGAAAGACTGACCAGGCCCTTGTTATCGAAGTGTAGAACGCTGCGGCGAGGGGAAGGTACGTTAGACAATAGTAGCAAGATATGATGAAAGACTGACCAGGCCCTTGTTATCGGGTAGAAGTGTAGGACGCTGCGGCGAGGGGAAGGTACGTTAGTCATTAGTAACAAGATAGGATAAAAGACTGACCAGGCCCTTGTTATCGGGTAGACGTGTAGGACGCTGCGGCGAGGGGAAGGTACGTTAGTCATGAGTAGCAGGATAGGATGAAAGACTGACGAGGCCCTTGTTATCAGGTAGAAGTGTAGGACGCTGCGGCGAGGGGAAGGTACGTTAGTCATGAGTAGCAAGATAGGATGAAAGACTGACCAGGCCCTTGTTATCGGGTACAAGTGTAGGACGCTGCGGCGAGGGGAAGGTACGTTTGTCATGAGTAACAAGACAGGATGAAAGACTGACCAGGCCCTTATCGGTTACAAGTGTAGGACGCTGCGGCGAGGGGAAGGTACGTTAGTAACAAGATAGGATGAAAGACTGACCAGGCCCTTGTTATCGGTTACAAGTGTAGGACGCTGCGGCGAGGGGAAGGTACGTTAGTCATGAGTAGCAAGATAGGATGAAAGACTGACCAGGCCCTTATCGGTTACAAGTGTAGGACGCTGCGGCGAGGGGAAGGTACGTTAGTCATGAGTAGCAAGATAGGATGAAAGACTGACCAGGCCCTTATCGGTTACAAGTGTAGGACGCTGCGGCGAGGGGAAGGTACGTTAGTCATGAGTAGCAAGATAGGATGAAAGACTGACCAGGCCCTTGTTATCGGTTACAAGTGTAGGACGCTGCGGCGAGGGGAAGGTACGTTAGTCATGAGTAGCAAGATAGGATGAAAGACTGACCAGACCCTTATCGGTTACAAGTGTAGGACGCTGCGGCGAGGGGAAGGTACGTTAGTCATGAGTAGCAAGATAGGATGAAAGACTGACCAGGCCCTTGTTATCGGTTACAAGTGTAGGACGCTGCGGCGAGGGGAAGGTACGTTAGTCATTAGTAGCAAGATAGGATGAAAGACTGACCAGGCCCTTGTTATCGGGTACAAGTGTAGGACGCTGCGGCGAGGGGAAGGTACGTTAGTCATGAGTAGCAAGACAGGATGAAAGACTGACCAGGCCCTTGTTATCGGTTACAAGTGTAGGACGCTGCGGCGAGGGGAAGGTACGTTAGTCATGAGTAGCAAGATAGGATGAAAGACTGACCAGGCCCTTGTTATCGGTTACAAGTGTAGGACGCTGCGGCGAGGGGAAGGTACGTTAGTCATGAGTAGCAAGATAGGATGAAAGACTGACCAGGCCCTTGTTATCGGTTACAAGTGTAGGACGCTGCGGCGAGGGGAAGGTACGTTAGTCATTAGTAGCAAGATAGGATGAAAGACTGACCAGGCCCTTGTTATCGGGTACAAGTGTAGGACGCTGCGGCGAGGGGAAGGTACGTTAGTCATTAGTAGCAAGATAGGATGAAAGACTGACCAGACCCTTATCGGTTACAAGTGTAGGACGCTGCGGCGAGGGGAAGGTACGTTAGTCATGAGTAGCAAGATAGGATGAAAGACTGACCAGGCCCTTATCGGTTACAAGTGTAGGACGCTGCGGCGAGGGGAAGGTACGTTAGTCATGAGTAGCAAGATAGGATGAAAGACTGACCAGACCCTTATCGGTTACAAGTGTAGGACGCTGCGGCGAGGGGAAGGTACGTTAGTCATGAGTAGCAAGATAGGATGAAAGACTGACCAGACCCTTATCGGTTACAAGTGTAGGACGCTGCGGCGAGGGGAAGGTACGTTAGTCATGAGTAGCAAGATAGGATGAAAGACTGACCAGGCCCTTGTTATCGGGTACAAGTGTAGGACGCTGCGGCGAGGGGAAGGTACGTTAGTCATGAGTAGCAAGATAGGATGAAAGACTGACCAGACCCTTATCGGTTACAAGTGTAGGACGCTGCGGCGAGGGGAAGGTACGTTAGTCATGAGTAGCAAGATAGGATGAAAGACTGACCAGGCCCTTGTTATCGGGTACAAGTGTAGGACGCTGCGGCGAGGGGAAGGTACGTTAGTCATGAGTAGCAAGACAGGATGAAAGACTGACCAGGCCCTTATCGGTTACAAGTGTAGGACGCTGCGGCGAGGGGAAGGTACGTTAGTCATGAGTAGCAAGATAGGATGAAAGACTGACCAGGCCCTTGTTATCGGTTACAAGTGTAGGACGCTGCGGCGAGGGGAAGGTACGTTAGTCATGAGTAGCAAGATAGGATGAAAGACTGACCAGACCCTTATCGGTTACAAGTGTAGGACGCTGCGGCGAGGGGAAGGTACGTTAGTCATGAGTAGCAAGATAGGATGAAAGACTGACCAGACCCTTATCGGTTACAAGTGTAGGACGCTGCGGCGAGGGGAAGGTACGTTAGTCATGAGTAGCAAGACAGGATGAAAGACTGACCAGACCCTTATCGGTTACAAGTGTAGGACGCTGCGGCGAGGGGAAGGTACGTTAGTCATGAGTAGCAAGATAGGATGAAAGACTGACCAGACCCTTATCGGTACAAGTGTAGGACGCTGCGGCGAGGGGAAGGTACGTTAGTCATGAGTAGCAAGATAGGATGAAAGACTGACCAGACCCTTATCGGTTACAAGTGTAGGACGCTGCGGCGAGGGGAAGGTACGTTAGTCATGAGTAGCAAGATAGGATGAAAGACTGACCAGACCCTTATCGGTTACAAGTGTAGGACGCTGCGGCGAGGGGAAGGTACGTTAGTCATGAGTAGCAAGACAGGATGAAAGACTGACCAGACCCTTATCGGTTACAAGTGTAGGACGCTGCGGCGAGGGGAAGGTACGTTAGTCATGAGTAGCAAGATAGGATGAAAGACTGACCAGACCCTTATCGGTTACAAGTGTAGGACGCTGCGGCGAGGGGAAGGTACGTTAGTCATGAGTAGCAAGACAGGATGAAAGACTGACCAGACCCTTGTTATCGTTCCCAGGTGTAGGACGCTGCGGCAGGGGAAGGCTCGGGTCTTCGAGGGTTCAAGTCGTGCCTCTCGTTCACGACCTGTTACGACTGCAGGCCACGTATCCCGACCTAGCTGCTCCAATGACATCAGAATCCGCTCCCAACTGTTCTTATGTCTTTCGAAGTTTTATCTTTTGTTCTCTTGAGTGATATTTTAATTATGTTATAAGAGTACATGGATGGAAAGGGACATTATCCGAAGATATGAATGTCGTGATAAGATTTTCAGAAATTTGGTCCACAAACGATTCATGTAATTAATATATGAGTATTTATTTTTTTCAATCACTAGCCCTTTTGAACACCAAAAGTTGTATGTATTTTAATATACATAGATTATTGTATTGTTTTTTCTATTTGTTTATAGAAATATTCATTACTGGATTACTCTATTAATAATGAAATATCAATTTCCTTTTCACGTGATGAAATAGTTTTAGTTGCTCGTTTACGCCTCACTACTTACAAACCTTACCATAACTACTCTGTTATCGGTATGCAACTGCAAATAACAGTAAATCTTATCTTTAATTCTATTGCGCCAGGCGGTGGGCGAGTGTCACGGGCCTAATTGACGACGACCAAGTGAGTATACGAGTATAACGCGGCTTCGCCAACAATGAGACCGGTCAGAGACTCGCCGCTCTTTACATTGTATCTCCGGAGATCTTGACGCTGTTGTTCAGCATATACTGAGTCCGAGTGTATTACCTATGACAAATTAGTGCTAATTTAGCCATATCGCTTCTATGAATAGTCCTATGACCTAAATTGTTCAGGAGAGTAGATTTGACTAGGCTGATGTTTATGGTACATGTTTGTTTATGGTATTTGATATCTACTAGTCAGAAAACTTGTTATTGGTTATTGGCCGTGACAAAGCCCTGACGGGTAAGTGTTGTCGGTTGTCGGTGGTGCGTCACCGCGGCGGCGGCGGCGTCGCTCCGGCGATCGCGATTGTTATCAACTGTCATTACGCACCTGGTTTATCGACTTCCCTGTCACCGGTCACCATGGTAATTGCTCGTAAAGAAGGAAATTCTTCAGCCCAGTGACCCAAAGGGGTTGTGTAACTCTGGGAATTCTCCTGTGAACTTCGTCACAATCGTCCTACGAGTTATCTTTCCTCTTTCCTTTCCCTCTTCTTGACCGAGTTCCTGATTCCAGCCGGCTGTTGGTTTTGTCCAGTAATTACTTATTTCCCAATCTCACACGGCGGAAGGCCGATTCTCACGTTGGTGGTTCTATTGGAATATTGTTTAAAACGTGTCAAGGATTCGGTAAAGTGAAGTGTGTCAAGACTTTTTACCATTTTTTCTGTTGAGTTAGTCTGATTTACGTATGCTTTTTCTGTGTGTTCATCGTGATCACATATGTAAATTGTCTCTTTTTCTCAGTGCCTTGTATAGGTTTCACACAAAAAATAAACGTCATTATAACGATGTTAAATTTGAATCTACTTTGTAAGCCCATGATTAGTTAAAGTGTCTGTGTAATTGCGCTATATTAATGTCGTAATAAATGGTTACTTAAGATCCTAGTTCGAGTTTTTTTAGTGATTTGAATAATATTAGACTGAAAAAGGTAATTTTGTAATATATGTAAAGGTTAAATGGATCCTTTCACCTCACTTTTAATAATGAAGGGGTCGAAAAAGCTAAATTAGCTGAAATTGAAATCCCCAAAAGTATTTAAACGTTTGCAAGTGTATAGGTATTTTTCAAGTCTATCTGTAATTCCCTTTCTCTGGGCAATAGGAGTGCCGTTACGCGGATAGGCAACTGTACAGTAGGCTACAATAATAACTAGACTTCTCACTCTAATGGTACAATAAACGCGAGAAGCCGCGAGTTGATACCCGCAGTTAACATGCCGACCGGTTGACGCGCAAGTTCAAGGAAGCCGTGTTTCGCAATGTCGCGGCGTCCACGACCCGTTAATGCAGCTATGGCTATAACCATTACCGCTAATTGTTTAATTTGTGTTGCTAGTATCAGAACTGGTATCCGCGCTGTGCTAGTTCCTTGAACTGTAAATGTCTTCTTGTCAATTAATATACGAATACATTATATCAATTAATATATATATATATATTTATGAAATGCTGTGTTTTTATAAATTTAAATGTAATAGGCCTACTCACGTAACCGGTACTGACATACTCGGTTATAATACTAGGTACCGTCATATTCATATGCAGGTAACCCAAAGATCGGAGCTTGCGCGATACCTTCCTCAAAACATCGGGCCAAAATTTTATAATAATTTACTACGTAACATAAAGACCGCACGGTCTTGTGGTCTGTTCAGGTCAAGACTGAAGAAACTTCTAATTGAGGTCAGTTGGAGAGTTTTGAAACTAATAATTATAACATATTATTTTTATATTATATTATTATAATATAAATATAATAAGCTATTACCGTAGGTCTCATGGTGAGACGTATAATTGATATTATGAAAATTATATAAACATTTAAGAACTTTAAACATTTTATTTTTCATTGAATACACTACACGTTCATTTTCACAGTGTTCTTGTAACATAAAATTATTATGTCCAATCAAATAAAGTACAGTACTCGGTCTTCTCCTTCCAAATCACTCTCCATGTTTGTGCGCGTATTATATCTCCTCAAGTACCGCACTCGGTCACCTCCTTCCATATCACTCTCCATGTTTGTGCGCGTATTATATCTCCTCAAGTACCGCACTCGGTCACCTCCTTCCACATCTCTCTTCATGTTTGTACACGTAATATATCTTCTCAACTATCATACTCGGTCTCCCGCTTCCATATCACTCTCCATGTTTGCGCGGGTGCTATGATCCCTCACGTGCCATATCTGTCTCACTGTTTCACAACCATGTCCACGCGTGAGCCCCCTACGTGTTATGTCCCCTGCGTTCACAAAACCTTTCATTTGTGAGCGCGTGTTATGTCTCAAGTACCGTGTCTCGGTCCCACCTCCTTCCTGCCTTTGTACGGCCCACGGCGACTTAGTCATTTCCACGTCTTTGTCTGTGTCGTCTTATCGGCAGGAACGATGACCTCTGTAAACGTCCCCGTCATCGGAGTAACGGCGTCTCTATACACCGTGGCACTGAAGAAACCGATAATATGAGGATCATGACTTGCATCTCCAGTCTTCACAGATTTTGTGTGAACCGCATTTAATGTCTTCTATATTGCACAGTTTTGAACGAAATTGCCTCATGCGGGTTCAATTTCACCTAAGACCTCATTGTGTGCCTCACGCAGGCACCTTCTGCTCGCTGTCATCCGCTCTTCTACTCTTCTCTGCTCCGGTTCCTCTCACGATTCTACCAGTAGTGACGCAAGCAGGCCCTGGCGCAGTCGCTCATCTATCATAGACTCGAATCTTACCCCAGTCAAATATTGGGCTATTTTTAGTTTGTTATTTCTAATATGTTATTCTTTCTATTTTTTAGTTTACTGTTCTATTATCATTTTTATTATAGTTCTATTATGTAGTTTCCGAGAAACTACAAAATAAATAATGGTGGAATGTAGCGTAGACGGATGAGATCACAAGGAGCAGATAGTCTCTGAGGTGTGAATCTTCTCCAAGCGGATGTACAGGGTATTATCCGTATCCTTAAAATACTAAAGAATAGTATAGTGGGATGTCTTGTAAATAACTATGCATACAGTGCTTTAATTTTATAGTCCACTGTTCTGTTACTAGCACTCTCTGACATTTTATACAAAGGGCAAAATACTAAATTTGTTGAAGCACTACATGATGATATAAAGCAATTTACTTAAATGTGAGAATAAAATATTTAAAGATTAATAAGGGATAGAAAGAATAAGTATTACATATTGACTCTTTCAAAACTACTGCAAGAATGAACAGTGATGTCTAGAGAAGTCAGATAAGGACTGATAAAGTTTTATTTTGGGCAAACTGTAACCTGTCTACTCATTAGATAATTCAAATAGTTTAATTTAAAACCAAACATACCGCCCCCTAAATATATATTTACAAAACTGTATAATAAGAGAAAAATGCAAATGTATAAATCTAACGTAAATATGGTTTAAAAGTAGGACAAGCTATCGGGAGGTGGGAAGGGTCTCACATAAGTTCCTTAAGGTGTTTTAACTTTGGTAGGTCGAACTGTCCCATCTTATCCTGGGTATGTTTCAATTACTCCTCCAATAGGCCATTCTAGGGGAGTGGTGTCCTTGTTCTGGAAGTATATGATATCTCAGACTTGAACGTTTGGCTGTGAGTTAAACCATCTGTTTCTTGACATCAATGTTTGAAAGTAGTCCTGCGACCAACGCTTCCAAAATGGTTGAGAAGCTTGTTGAAGGAGTTGATACCGCGGGAGTTCATCTGAGTGTTTGTGTAGTTCACTTCAGGAGGCGATAACAGGTGGCCGGCCACCTACTAAGAAGTGTCCCGGCCTTAGGTACCATACCATACCATCATTGGGTTGGTCGGTAGTCATAGCTCCTATGGGTCAGCTGTTCATTATTGCTTCAATTGTTGTCAGTATGGTGTACATTTCTTCATATGTTAGTATTAGGGATCCAATAACACGGAAGAGGTGATGTTTGGCAGATTTTACTGTGAAAGAGTTAAATATTAATCTTAATCACACCTTTTCTAAAGCTGTAATTGCATAAGGATTTAAGCTTTTGTTATTTTGAGAGTTTTCTGCTTTAAAATGTTATAAATGGTCGGATGTGCTTCCAAAGTTGATTAAACCATGAATAATATGGTATAAAGAACAATAGTTAAGAACCCAAACGCTGTAATGAAAAAATCCAAGATTATTCATAATAGGTTTTAAGTCGACTGTACGAAAATAAACCTGAAACCACAAAATTCTAAGTGGGGGATGTTGTGAGAATTTAACAATATAAACTTGTGTTTAGTAGGAATATACACCCAATCCAATTTGACAGGGGAGTTATTTTAAATAGCTGAATTAAAAAAGACAAGACCTATTACTTATATATTAAGAAATGATACAGTAGAACGTCGATTATCTGAAGCCCGGTTATCCGAAACCCCGGTTAACCGAAACACAGCCAAACAACGCAAAATGAAACCGCGCGTCGAACTCGAGTTTAACGTCGCGTTTGTGGCGGCCCAGCGCCACCGCCGCTACTAAACTCGCGTTTGCGCGTCGAGTTGAAGTTCAACGAACTTTTTAAAGCTTTTTCTTTTGATTTTTTTTAAGCTCCGAATGTTTTTGTACTTTTTAAAAGAGTTCTTTGTATCTTTAGTGAGTGTAATATAAAAAGTAAATTGAAAAATTGTTTTACTCCTCATTATGTGCATTGAACATCATTTTCCCGTCTGTGACCGATCATCCGAAAATTCAGTTATCCGAACACACATAATCACCTATTGTTTCAGATAATACTTTCTACTGTATTACAATTAGATGGCTTTTATATAGAAAAATTACCAAAAATAAATATATAGATATTTGTTTAGTAGAGAAAGTAATTAAACCGAAAGAAGATAAGTTGATAAGGTAATGGTTGGGATTCCTACTAAATCGTCTATTGATGTGAGTGGCATATTAATATAATATATGGAGTAGTGACAAAACCATTAAAAACTAGATAATTTTTAAAAACTTTTAGATTTTAGAAATTTCTTAAACTTTGACTTTTTGAAGTTTTGAACGAAGCAAAACCAAATGTTTAAAACCAATGATTTGCTCCCCACGTCGTTCTTATGGGGAAAATGTGCCGATTCCGACGTGACTCTGAGTGGTACCACTCATCACTAAGGAGTCGATGAAATTGTTATAGAAAGACTTTTAATTACTGAAAAACAGAATCCATATCAGTGGCGATACATTTTATATTGTTCATTTTCCCTGGGAATGTACTACGACTGCCGCCACTGCAGTCCCAGTGTCCATGCCCAGCCGCCACTGCAGTCCCAGTGTCCATGCCCAGCCGCCACTACCGCCACTGCAGTCCCAGTGTCCATGCCCAGCCGCCACTGCAGTCCCAGTGTCCATGCCCAGCCGCCACTACCGCCACTGCAGTCCCAGTGTCCATGCCCAGCCGCCACTGCAGTCCCAGTGTCCATGCCCACGTTCATCTGAGTTGGGGCTGTCATGTTTATATTAACGTAGTATACTGCGCTCCACGCTTCCAGAATAACGTCCTGGCGTTCACTCAACTCGTTCCATATAACGTTCTCGCTCCACAATAATCACACTGTTCCCCGACGTCCAAGTGTTCAGTGACGTCAGTGTTCATTTGTAGTTATGGTAGTTGTATTTTGCATTCCTCATACCTTGACTTTGGAGCCAATAAATACTACTTTATCTTTCACCATTAGAATCAGCTTAAAAACGACACAATTTAGTAACTTAAAGGTTTTCTATATCTTCAGTGGCTACCGAGATATTAAAAAATCTAAACACAGTACGTTGTCTTTTGGGGCTCCAATGTTAATCTTATGGAGGATAAAGAAAAATTAATATTTCACTTATACATCAATATTTTTGAATTAAACTTGGTACTTACCTTCATGTGGTTGAGATCTCATGCTTCAAATGCTTAAAAATCATAGTTTATATGTTTATCATGACAGCTACTCCGCACACATTTTTCCCATGTTAACCATATAGAGAATAGGTAAACTCCTTTATTTATGGACAGATATAGATCAAACTTGTCATATATCATTATTATTATACATATTATACATTTATACATAGATTACGCGAGTGTTATTATAAACAATACCGTGATTCATAAAAAGGTAATCTTTCCTATGAAAATCGTATTTTAGTTGGGTTTAGGTTGGATTGGATGATTATGAATCAATCCACTCAGATGTATTGTTTTACAGTTTTGTGGGAATATTATTAATATGTCTTATTGTTTCAGTACTGTTATAAACTATTCCGCGACCCAGAATATCTGTTCTTTTACAACGAAGCCGTAATGCTATTGGATTTCAGAACATGGCCAATCTTAAAGTTAACACGTACTTAACTGTTAGGCGTTACGAACTTTGCCGGGTCAGATAGCTTTATATTAAAACTAGGTAAAGATTATAACTTGGCATTTTATTCCAACATTGATTGACGATAAATTTATTGTATGATCAGGTATAACTATAAATAATAATAACTTTTAAATTGTGGTGTTTGGATAAAATTTTGTAATACAGTTTTACAATTTAAAAATTATTTAAAAACTACTAAATTATTTCCAGATAATACATTCGATAGCTCCAAGACTAGTAGTTAACTAAGGTAATCGGAGAATCGCACGAACTAAAGGACAATAATTTCCTAATCCGTAAGCTGGTCATGTAGGCGGGAGTTAGAGTCAAGAGGCAGTTGCAGCTGCCTGGTGGCCGTATGCAACAAGGAGCATGGTAAACAATGGCCAGTCACTGTTATAGCGCACAATACGTAGCAAGGCCGCCACACCACCTCTGACACTGTCAAGAGTCAAGAGGCAGTTGCAGCTGCCTGGTGGCCGTATGCAACAAGGAGCATGGTAAACAATGGCCAGTCACTGTTATAGCGCACAATACGTAGCAAGGCCGCCACACCACCTCTGACACTGTCAAGAGTCAAGAGGCAGTTGCAGCTGCCTGGTGGCCGTATGCAACAAGGAGCATGGTAAACAATGGCCAGTCACTGTTATAGCGCACAATACGTAGCAAGGCCGCCACACCACCTCTGACACTGTCAAGAGTCAAGAGGCAGTTGCAGCTGCCTGGTGGCCGTATGCAACAAGGAGCATGGTAAACAATGGCCAGTCACTGTTATAGCGCACAATACGTAGCAAGGCCGCCACACCACCTCTGACACTGTCAAGAGTCAAGAGGCAGTTGCAGCTGCCTGGTGGCCGTATGCAACAAGGAGCATGGTAAACAATGGCCAGTCACTGTTATAGCGCACAATACGTAGCAAGGCCGCCACACCACCTCTGACACTGTCAAGAGTCAAGAGGCAGTTGCAGCTGCCTGGTGGCCGTATGCAACAAGGAGCATGGTAAACAATGGCCAGTCACTGTTATAGCGCACAATACGTAGCAAGGCCGCCACACCACCTCTGACACTGTCAAGAGTCAAGAGGCAGTTGCAGCTGCCTGGTGGCCGTATGCAACAAGGAGCATGGTAAACAATGGCCAGTCACTGTTATAGCGCACAATACGTAGCAAGGCCGCCACACCACCTCTGACACTGTCAAGAGTCAAGAGGCAGTTGCAGCTGCCTGGTGGCCGTATGCAACAAGGAGCATGGTAAACAATGGCCAGTCACTGTTATAGCGCACAATACGTAGCAAGGCCGCCACACCACCTCTGACACTGTCAAGAGTCAAGAGGCAGTTGCAGTTGCCTGGTGGCCGTATGCAACAAGGAGCATGGTAAACAATGGCCAGTCACTGTTATAGCGCACAATACGTAGCAAGGCCGCCACACCACCTCTGACACTGTCAAGAGTCAAGAGGCAGTTGCAGCTGCCTGGTGGCCGTACTAGGCATAGCAAGCAGTTGCAGGAGCAAAAAATGGTAAACAATGGCCAGTTCACTGTTATAGAAGCGCACAATACGTAGCAAGGCCGCCACACCACCTCTGACACTGTCAAGAGTCAAGAGGCAGTTGCAGTTGCCTGGTGGCCGTATGCAACAAGGAGCATGGTAAACAATGGCCAGTCACTGTTATAGCGCACAATACGTAGCAAGGCCGCCACACCACCTCTGACACTAGGCGGGAGTGAGAGTCAAGAGGCAGTTGCAGTTGCCTGGTGGCCGTATGCAACAAGGAGCATGGTAAACAATGGCCAGTCACTGTTATAGCGCACAATACGTAGCAAGGCTGCCACACCACCTCTGCCGATCTGACTGGGGATACACTGTCATTAATACTTGAAAAAACGAATACACCCATTTCATAAGTCTTTTATCCTCAGGAATAGGGCGATAGCTAATAATTATCAATCATCTCAATTGACAATGAACAGGCCTACTACACAGTCGCACTCAATCGTTTATTCTCTTATAACCTAATACTATTGATATCATTATTCTTTAAGTTGCCATCGGTCTCGGTGGCGTAATGATGGCGCGCCACCACGACACATAAATGACGTAGTGTAGTGGCGGGTGGCGGTAACTGCATCGGTCTCGGTGGTGTAATGATGTCGAGCCAACACGACACGTACCTGACGTAGTATAGTGGCGAGAGGCGGCAAATGCATCGCTCTCGGTGGTGTAATGATGTCGAGCCAACACGACACGTACCTGACGTAGTATAGTGGCGTGAGGCGGCAAATGCATCGCTCTCGGTGGTGTAATGATGTCGAGCCAACACGACACGTACCTGACGTAGTATAGTGGCGAGAGGCGGCAAATGCATCGCTCTCGGTGGTGTAATGATGTCGAGCCAACACGACACGTACCTGACGTAGTATAGTGGCGAGTGGCGGCAAATGCATCGGTCTCGGTGGCGTAATTATGTCGCGAAAACATGACACGTACCGGATATAGTATAGTGGTGAGTGGCGGCAAATGCATCGGTCTCGGTGGTGTAATGATGACGGGCCAACATGACACGTACCTGACGGCAAATGCATCGGTCTCGGTGGCGTAATTATGTCGCGAAAACATGACACGTACCGGATATAGTATAGTGGTGAGTGGCGGCAAATGCATCGGTCTCGGTGGCGTAATGATGACGCGCCAACATGACACGTACCTGATGTAGTATAGTGGTGAGTGGCGGCAAATGCATCGGTCTCGGTGGCGTAATGATCACGCGCCACCACGACACGTACCTGACGTAGTGTAGTGGCGGGTGGCGGCAAATGCAGCGGTCTCGGTGGCGTAATGATGGCGCGCCACCACGACACGTACCTGACGTAGTGTAGTGGCGGGTGGCGGCAAATGCAGCGGTCTCGGTGGCGTAATGATGGCGCGCCACCACGACACGTACCTGACGTAGTGTAGTGGCGGGTGGCGGCAAATGCTTTGGTCTCGGTGGCGTAATGATGGCGCGCCACCACGACACGTACCTGACGTAGTGTAGTGGCGGGTGGCGGCAAATGCAGCGGTCTCGGTGGCGTAATGATGGCGCGCCACCACGACACGTACCTGACGTAGTGTAGTGGCGGGTGGCAGCAAATGCATCGGTCTCGGTGGCGAAATGATGGCGCGCCACCAGCCAGTATAGGCCCTACCACATAGTGGCTGTGCACCGGCACTGGACTGATGATATAACTCGTTGACGAAATATCCTGTATTGTTCGGGGCCGCTCACAATAGCCCCTGACACCAGAACCGATTTTGTGAAACCGTCGCGGCCCGATTACACAGGGTCTGAATACTGATCGGATCTAGACTTCTTCCACCAATCCGTAAATGTACCATTTAAGTAAGCAGTACCTTGGGGTTTTGCTCCAATAAGAGTTGGCCTAATGTTACAAACTCTGAAACATTAAATAAAATTAGAGTTTTGTTTGTACATTGCATTACATGGTTTACTGATAGTATTTTTATAAAGCTAACTTTTTACATATAGTTAATTATGTATCCGCCGAGTAAATGATAAAAGTAAAATTCTAAACAGATATGTCGCTACACCTTAAGAATGAAACAACTCCAAATCCAATGTCATTTCATTTTGCCTCAGACAGCAGTAACAAGACCTGCCACCTGCTGTCATGGTGGATGATGTCCTCAGAGGAAGCAGACTCCGCTATGTTCCTAGGAATGCACCTGGATAGAGGGCTGACTTGGGAACAGCACGTCAATCACATTTGTGCCAGGGTTGCTTCCGGTATTTATGCCTTACGCAACCTTGCCAAGTTTTGTCCCAAAGACGTGCTTTTGATGGCCTACTTTGGCCTAGTCTACCCCCATTTTGCCTACGGAATAAGGCTTTGGGGTAGTTGTGCAAAATCGAGGCTAGATAGAGTCTTCATACTGCAAAAAAAGGCAGTTAGAATTATTTCCAAATTGCAACCAAGAGAGTCTTGCAGGAACGCTTTCAGGGAGCTTGGACTGCTAACATTACCCAGCCTCTATGTCCTGGAGGCGGCACTTTACTGCAGGTTTAAATGCTCACTTGTACAGGGCAGTCAGTTGCACCAGTACAATACCAGGGGCAGGGACACTTATCGACTCGGACAACACAGAACTGTGGCGTTTGAGCATTTGCCGTCACAGGCTGGAGTCAAGTTCCTAAATAAGCTCCCTGACAGCGTCAAGCAGTCTCAAAACCAAAATCAATTCAAAACTTGACTGAAACGCCTCTTTGTGTCTAAAGTTCTGTACTCGGTTGATGAGTTCATGATGAGCCGCTGGGATATCTAAATTATAGGAGTTTACGCGAAAATAAAAATTTGGCACTGAAGAAAATGCACATTACATGACCTTTGCAAAGTTTATATTTTTCTGATACAAAAATGTCATGCTCATGCATGCCATGCATGTATCTCATGCTGGTTGTTTGAATTTAACATTATTCTTATGGGAGGTGAGTGTAAAATGCGTAGGTAGGCCTAGTGCATATATTGAATATCTCAGCGGAAGTCTTTGGCCGTGGAATCACGTCTCCGTGTATGCTACTAAAATGCCTTAACATGGTATTAGGCCTACAGTATACAGGCTATATTCATACGTATGTTCTGGCGGTTAAAATAATAATTTTAGAGACATTATAACCCATCTACTACCGGAACTATGTAAACGGAAAGTGTTGTCGATAAAAATTTCTTTCTATAATTCCATTTCTGAGGTGGAGAGAGAGAATTGTAACATTTTACACAAAGTTTAAATTATGTTGTATACCTTATACCTTGGTAAAGTTATATCCTAACGACTTTTTTGGGTGTATAATACCGCTATTTCTGTGATAAGGGCTTTGATTCATATAAGCATTTATTTTGTATAAGATCTGTCTCCTTTTCATATAGTAGTCACTGCCTGTTAAACCATGCCTGTTGGTAGCCTGTTACGTTTGCTATAAATCTCAATATCCATCCATACAGTCAAAACATCACGAATGCACAAAAAATCCTTGCTCAATGTCTAAAACATAGAATGGCATAATATTTAATTTCGATTTGTTAATCTTCATTGCTATTTCGTTGAAAACTTCTTCAGTATACGTTACTTTTATTTTGATAAATATCTATATTGAGTTTGACTATTTATTCTATATTGAATTAGACTGTACAAATATCGCCCAAATAATATTTTGTTTTAGTTTAAGTATAATGATGAATAAGGTATGATCTATTTATCCAGTTCATACGTTTATCCAATCATCTCAGATTCTTCAACACATGACAACCATGTTCACTATTTCTTTATCTTTATACTTAAATCCAAGACGTTATTTTGGCCTCTGGAACGAATTTCCTCTGATTCCAATTTACTATTTCCATGTATTTTACAGCGTTTTCATCCAATTATGTTCGTGGTCGTTGTCCCCTTATCAAGCTGTGAACTCAAATTTTTCATTTCAGTATATCGTATTTATTTACTTTCACAAAGCAAGTTATTCAACTATTCTTCTTCCACTCAATCCTTCCTGGCGAGGCTTCTCAATTTCATATATTACTGTATAGGCCTATCAGCTAAAATTTCGTGTCACAAAAGTAGCATTTTTACTATTTTTACTTTTTATCCCAGTATTGCCAATCTTTTTATGACCCAATGAGAGATAAATCGTTATGAAAAGACTAGTACCGGAAACACAGGCGCCACTTGTCATCTTGATATACCGTCTTTAGGCCAAATAATATTTTGTTTTAGTTTAAGTATAATGATGAATAAGGTATGATCTATTTATCCAGTTCATACGTTTATCCAATCATCTCGGATTCTTCAACACATGACAACCATGTTCACTATTTCTTTATCTTTATACTTAAATCCAAGACGTTATTTTGGCCTCTGGAACGAATTTCCTCTGATTCCAATTTACTATTTCCATGTATTTTACAGCGTTTTCATCCAATTATGTTCGTGGTTGTTGTCCCCTTATCAAGCTGTGAACTCAAATTTTTCATTTCAGTATATCGTATTTATTTACTTTCACAAAGCAAGTTATTCAACTATTCTTCTTCCACTCAATCCTTCCTGGCGAGGCTTCTCAATTTCATATATTACTGTATAGGCCTATCAGCTAAAATTTCGTGTCACAAAAGTAGCATTTTTACTATTTTTACTTTTTATCCCAGTATTGCCAATCTTTTTATGACCCAATGAGAGATAAATCGTTATGAAAAGACTAGTACCGGAAACACAGGCGCCACTTGTCATCTTGATATACCGTCTTTAGGACAAGGGCAAAGCTTCTTGGCTGAAGAGTACATAGTCCTATAACAGCCGTAGTGGGCCTTCAGCCCACTGAAACCTCACATCCGATCCGAGCGCAACCTGCCCTCGGCTAAGCTCTGGTCTTTGTCCTCAAACCGAAACCAACCATTCACCAACCATAACCACAGTACCCGCAACCAAAACCTCACTCAACCCGAAACCAAAAACTAACCTCAAAACCTATCCTTGGCTGAAGAGGACATAGTCCTATAACAGCCGCAGTGGGCCTTCAGCCCACTGAAACCTCACATCCGATCCGGGCAAAGCTTCCACACCCATCGCTGATGGCAATGGCCTAGGATTAGGAACCTGAAAATACTGCAGATTCCATAACTGAAGATTTTTTTAACCTGCATGTAATAAAGACGAACATAAGTAGTTATTTTTAATCACTATCGGTAGCTAAAACGAAACTGAATATATTACAGGTTTATAGCTCACGGAAAAGCATACAAATTCGATGTGTGTGAAACACACCCACAATTATGAATTACAGTTCAGTATATTGATGATATGGATAGATGTTGACCTTATGCAGGTAGACAGGTACACATCCCACCGGTAACGGTTCTCCGGGCCGGATATTCACGCCAACGGCACCGGCACTGCAAGTAGCTGGCCAATCAACATGCAAGTGCAGAGTCTCCTCCATTAGTTGACTGACCCGACAGGAAGCGCCGCCGGGACCGGAAAGGCCAGTCGTTGGCATTCTGTGTCGAGATCCTCGTGAAGAATCACTCTTGGGTCTTGCCCAGTAGGCACCGCGCTGGAGGTCCTCCTACGCCATTCGACCAAACATCGCGGACGTTTCGTAATTTTGTTCCATTGAAATTAAATGTTTAATATTCACGTAATATCTCGAGTATATTTAATTTTTTGCTGTAACATTTTCCATTATTTTTGTTGTTTCTTAGACTATATTTTTCATAGTTCTGTGTTTCCCTGTCGCCCTTACGTCTGCTTTTATATTTAAATATTTAGATGGGTTCGTTTTTTGACGCTGATTGTGGTTTCTCTATACAGTAGTGCTGTGTGCAATTAACCGCCCATGCAAATAGATAGAAGCAAAGCAAACTGACATTGCTGGCCTATAGAAATGTTAATTGTGACAGTGCGTGTTTTACTGAACATCCCCATTGTCACGTTCGGCAACTATCGGTCCCAGAGCAGCACGATTGCGCACCTATCGTTTGACAACGCGCCATTAAACACTTGTGTATTGTATTTAAATGTATTAAAGCGAGGCCCGTCATTGGTACTTCAATTGCATCAGTTATGTTAATGGCCGAATAATTACGTCTCAGGCCCACAGTTTTTCTCTTCCGCACTCGCTTTCACTCCACGTGATCTGACGCGTCGGACGGACGGCTTAGTCTTAGCCACTAATCAAATCATGTTACATGCGTTGTAAACAAATAAATTAAATATGTTATTTTAATGATTTATGTACCGAGTTCTAGTAATATTTCGTCTTCTCATTAGGCCTACCTGATTTTGTTACTTTTAAAAATTACCGATTCGTTTTCAACTGATAAATATATTTTAATTATGAAATATATATTTTTTATTACGAAAATAAACAATATTATCAATATAATTCACATGAAAACAAATAACAAAACCTAATACAGTTCTAAATGTGAGACTTGTGTTGTCAGAGATGAGTCTATGCTATAAAAACGAAATAACGATATAATACATCTATGTTATAATAAATTAGACAAAAGTATCTTAAATATCAATTAAATAAACAAAATATCGTGCACATACTTATGGGACTATTATAAGTCGTGCAGACTTATGGGATATTCAAATCACTCAAGGTTCGTTGGTCGATACCTGCTACCAACTTGATTGGCTGTAGTTAGAAATTCGCATATTTTATGGCGGGACATAAACACGGACCGTGTGGGCGTATGGTGTATCCCACTCCGTTAGAACAGGTTCTATCGCGTACTACCGCACGTCAAGTGGGTGGCAGACGTTCGATCACTAGAATTAACTGCGAGTGCTGGATAATTTGACAACCTACTGACTTCCTCATATTTTAACGGAATGCCCGAGTCACGGAGCTGGTTCGCGGTCGATGTGGGGTGGAGAACTGTTATAACTGGCCTTCCGACTTCCGGCTGAACCGAAAATGTAAAGGATCACAATGGTTTAGTATCAATCATTATAAACTATTTATTAAACTAAATATTAAAGATGTAGCAATATCTGAGGTAATTTCTTGTATTAAATAAAATTATAGAACTTATTACTAAAATATTGGTTTCTTTTTTATGTATGTTCTCTAGTTTAAAAAAGTACCATCCTGATTAACATAAATTGGCACTACCGTTCTCAATATTCTAACATGTTCTCCCAAGTTACATCCGCCCTAATCTAGTCGGTCACTTGTGACGTGTCTAATGAAGGGTGCAACTTGTTTCATTGTTAGCCTACAGACTCCATGCCCATCTCTCATGCTCTCAACACGTTACATCCGTCTTTATCTAGTTGGGTTCAGGTATCGTGTCTAATGAAGGGTGCAACTTGTTTCATTGTTAGCCTACAGACTCCATGCCCATCTCTCATGCTCTCAACACGTTACATCCGTCTTTATCTAGTTGGGTTCAGGTATCGTGTCTAATGAAGGGTGCAACTTGTTCCATTGTTAGCCTACAGACTCCATGCCCATCTCTCATGCTCTCAACACGTTACATCCGTCTTTATCTAGTTGGGTTCAGGTATCGTGTCTAATGAAGGGTGCAACTTGTTCCATTGTTAGCCTACAGACTCCATGTCCATCTCTCATGCTCTCAACACGTTACATCCGTCTTTATCTAGTTGGGTTCAGGTATCGTGTCTAGGCAACTTTTGGCTACAGACTCCATGCCTATCTCCATTCGTCATCGCATTTATAAAAGTGTCACAACCCGTGGTCCGGACTTTTGGCAACCGCTGTTCTCCCTGGTGGGGATTTCAGGGATTTCGTTCGTGCCCGGCGGGTTTGAGAGTGAGGGAGAAAGCGCGCTAGAGAAGGGCGGGAGTGGAGGCGAAGACATATGAAGAATAACAAAGCACAACGCATGATACCCAATTCCTTTCAAGTGTGAGATTACTAACCGTCTAAGAACTGTCTGTTGTTAAGTTTGAACTATGTTTTGAGGTACAATATTATGAATTGTATTGGTCTTATTTTTAAACCCATACTTAACTTATTGAGGAATGAATTAAGGTTTTATATTTCTTTGAAATCAGATAAGACTTGTAATTTTCAATTTATAACCTATATAAATAAGTTTGAATATGAAGTTTATGATTAAAGTTTAATGAACATGAAGTTTATTAATATTTAGGACTTTGTATAAACAATTTCTGTTGACAATATCGTAACACTTCAACAGTTCACCATATTGACCTATATTTGTTGGTGTTGTCTTGTCTTTTGTATCATTGTCTTTCAGACATTCTACTTGGAAAATCCAATTCCATCCAGCCGTACATCCTGTAACGTCCATTGTGAAATAATGGTATTAATTCAAAGGACTTGGCTCATTCATAGCCGGTTCCCCGTAGTCGTGAATAGCCTGCCATTCCGGGGCGAGGGAGGGACTTTAAGGGATAAGAGTGATATATTGTGGGGCTCGGTGGGGGCTGGGCGGTTGCCAAAAATCCGTTTCCCGTTCAGGTATCGTGTCTAATGAAGGGTGCAACTTGTTCCATTGTTAGCCTACAGACTCCATGCCCATCTCTCATGCTCTCAACACGTTATATCCGTCTTTATCTAGTTGGGTTCAGGTATGGGTCTAGGACTTTTGGCAACCTCGCCTATCCCATTCGTCATCGCAGGGGGTTATAAAAGTGTCACAACCCGTGGTCCGGACTTTTGGCAACCGCTGTTCTCCCTGGTGGGGATTTCAGGGATTTCGTTCTCTCCGGGCGGGGTTGAGGGTAAGGGAGAAAGCGCGATAGAGAAGGGCGAGAGGGGAGGCGAAGACATATGAAGAATAACAAAGCACAACGCAAGATACCCAATTCCTTTCAAGTGTGAGATTACTAACCGTCTAAGAACTGTCTGTTGTTAAGTTTGAACTATGTTTTGAGGTACAATATTATGAATTGTATTGGTCTTATTTTTAAACCCATACTTAACTTATTGAGGAATGAATTAAGGTTTTATATTTCTTTGAAATCAGATAAGACTTGTAACTTTCAATTTATAACCTATATAAATAAGTTTGAATATGAAGTTTATGATTAAAGTTTAATGAACATGAAGTTTATTAATATTTAGGACTTTGTATAAACAATTTCTGTTGACAATATCGTAACACTTCAACAGTTCACCATATTGACCTATATTTGTTGGTGTTGTCTTGTCTTTTGTATCATTGTCTTTCAGACATTCTACTTGGAAAATCCAATTCCATCCAGCCGTACATCCTGTAACGTCCATTGTGAAATAATGGTATTAGTTCAAAGGACTTGGCTCATTCATAGCCGGTTCCCCGTAGTCGTGAATAGCCTGCCATTCCGGGGCGAGGGAGGGACTTTAAGGGATAAGAGTGATATATTGTGGGATTAAATAACGAGGCAGGGATTTTCAAAGAGAAAAGGGAGAATTTTTGGGATGAAACTGAGGTTGCCAAAAGGCCGCTGTCGAGGGCTAATTAGGGTTTCGACCCTCCGTGGGGGCTGGGCGGTTGCCAAAAATCTTTTTCCTGTATGAATTGTATCGGTCTTATTTTTAAACCCATAAATAACTTCTTGAAGAAAGAATTAACGATTGGTATTTCTTTGAAATCAGATAGACTTGTAACTTATATTTATAATACTGTAATAATATTATAACCAAAATAAAGATATTCACAATGTGCAGAATCAATTAAACAAAAGATACTGTCATATACTTTGTTTTTTTTTACAAATGAATACAATTAGTATAAGACATTTTAAAATGTAGGCTTTATATATAAATTTCACTGTGTATATTATTGAAAAATTATTAATGTGGTCACAAACCTCTCTGTCATAAGTTAAATTTAAATTATCAGCTAGGTGTAAAAAGAGTCCTATACAAGTGCATAGCAAATTATTGAAAAAAAAAATTAAAAATTCAAAATTCAAATACTGGAGAGAGAATAAATACAATGGAGAGATGAAATCATCTATTAAAATTTTGTACAATACGTTATGTTGTTACATTACGAGGTGTATATCGACTGCCCCTCGCCGTCTCGCTCTTACATCTCCTGATTTCGGTGATTCTGGGGCGAGGGAGGATTTTTAGGGATAAGAGTGATAATTTGTGGGATTAAACAATGAGGCAGGGATTTTCATGGAGAAAAGGTAGAAATCTCGGGATGAAACTGAGGTTGCCAAAAGGCCGCGGTCGAGGGCTAATTAGGGTTCCGACCCTCGGTGGGGGCTGGGCGGTTGCCAAAAATCCGTTTCCCGTTCAGGTATCGTGTCTAATGAAGGGTGCAACTTGTTCCATTGTTAGCCTACAGACTCCATGCCCATCTCTCATGCTCTCAACACGTTACATGCGTCTTTATCTAGTTGGGTTCAGGTATCGTGTCTAATGAAGGGTGCAACTTGTCCTATTGTTAGACATTTTACTGACTCTATGTCCATCTCAGGTCGAACTATTCCAATGGGGTTGCGTCACCGAGGACTCCCGTGGCCGCGACCAAGGCGTCTGGACAATTGACGACCGCGGGCACGAGGTCGTCAACGAAGGAGTCCCAGGCAGAGGCGACATGCTGGCCTTCGGCCGCCGCGCCGCGCAACGCCGGTCTTGGTTGGTTCAATGGATGTTTGTTGATTGAGACGAATCGCTGATTGAGCCGTCATAGATGATAATGTCTGAAGGGGCGAGGCCGTGAGGTATATTAT
Source organism: Nephotettix cincticeps (assembly GCA_023375725.1). Lineage (NCBI taxonomy): Eukaryota > Metazoa > Arthropoda > Insecta > Hemiptera > Cicadellidae > Nephotettix > Nephotettix cincticeps. The sequence continues at coordinate 99,006,623 of CM041786.1, read as the reverse complement.
TTACCATTGACCACCAAACGTCTTGGTAGTGTAAACTGTTGTGCCTTTGCTATTTTTAGGTATGAATAAGATGATTAACCCCCCATTTATCGATATAAATGGGGGGTTATATCGATATAACAATAGGTAGATATAAATTAATATAAAATCGGCAAATTATTCTTCTCCGACGAAAATATCGGTTTTTGGCGATTAAAATTACAGATTTACCTAAATTCTTTGAGTTCGGAATTTAATAAGATAAATGTTTTTTGTTCCACAGATTCTTTTTTTACTTGTAATTTTAATGTTTTGTTTCTATGGAATAACATAAATCATATGGGTTTTAATTATAATGCCTTCATTAATATCTAAACAATGAAACAGCTAATAAGATAAATGTGTAATAACAGCATATGTTCCCCCAGTTACTTCGAATTTTTGAACGTGGTTATTTCAACATGTGGGGTTATTTTGGCAATGGTGCGGTCCGACTTAGACTGCCAGTTTTCAGCTACATCAATGCTATGCCATTATCCAACGTGTTATTTCACAGTGGGTCTAGGACTTTTGGCAACCTCGCCTATCCCATTCGTCATCTGTGTCACAAGTCCGGATTTCAACCGCTGTTCTCCCTGGTGGGGATTTCAGGGATTTCGTTCTTGCCGGGCGGGGTTGAGGGTAAGGGAGAAAGCGCGCTAGAGAAGGGCGAGAGAGGAGGCGGCGGGCGAAGACATACGAAGAACAACAAAGCACAACGTAAGGAATGACACCCAATTCCTTTCAAGTGTGAGATTACTAAACCGTCTAAGAACTGTCTGTTGTTAAGTTTGAACTATGTTTAGAGGTACAATATTATGAATTGTATCGGTCTTATTTTTAAACACATAAATAACTTCTTGAGGAAAGAATTAACGATTGATATTTCTTTGAAAATAGATATACTTGTAACTTTCAATTTATAATACTATAATAATTTTATAACCAAAGTAAAGATATTCATAATGTGTAGAATCAGTTAAACAAAAGATACTGTCATACACTTTGTTTTATTTTTTAATTGGTATAAGACATTTTAAAATGTAGGCTTTATACATAAATTTCACTGTACATATTATTAAAAAATTATTATATGGTCACAAACCTCTCTGTCATAAGTTAAATTTAAATTATCAGCTAGGTGTAAAAAGAGTCCTATACAAGTGCATAACAAAATATTTTTAAAACCTTAAAATTCAAAAATTCTAAATACAAATACTGGAGAAAGAATAAATACAATGGAGAGATGAAATCATCTGTTTCAATTGTACAATACGTTATGTTGTTACAATACGAGGTGTATATCGACTGCCCCTTGCCGTCTCGCTCTTACATCTCCTGCTTTCGGTGTTTCCGGGGCGAGGGAGGGACTTTAAGGAATAAGAGTGATACTTTGTGGGGTTAAACTATGAGGCAGGGATTTTCAGCGAGAAAAGGGAGAATTTTTGGGATGAAACCGAGGTTGCCAAAAGGCCGCGGTCGAGGTCTAATTAGGGTTCCGACCCTCGGTGGGGTCTGAGCGGTTGCCAAAAATCCGTTTCCCCATTTGGTGAACGGTTTACTAATACCATAGTCGACACGGAATCCCGAATAATATATTGTAACACTATAGCTCTGCCGAGGTACATGCGGCTACAAAGACGCGATAAAATAAATTCACTATCCCAGATAGTATAAGTGAACACTGGACAAGACAAGACAAGATTGAGTTGCAATTCATGTCGCTCTACCTTTGGCTCGATTCTGCGTGCTTTTCGCTACACTCATCTTTCTATGCGTTGTTCTACAAATTTTCATTCTTGATATACAGCATCAACTTTTGGGGTTTCTCAATCCAAAAGGTAAAAGTTTACCGACTCCACCTTAGGTTAAATCCCATCCACTAGTTTACTGACTCCACCTTAGGTTAAATCCCATCCACTAGTTTACTGACTCCACCTTAGGTTACATCCTATCCACTCGTTTACTGACTCCACCTTCGGTTTGATACCATCCTCAAGTTTACAGTCTCCAACTTAGGTTTTATCCTATCCACTCGTTTACTGACTCCACTTTTGGTTCGATCCCATCCACTAGTTTACTGAGTGCATCCTTCAGTTTGATCCCAACTGATCATGCATGGGTGACGTCATAACCGCGGCCCACGGATGGCTAGTTTACGGTCTCAACCTTAGGTTTCATCATATCCACTAATTTAATGACTCCACCTTGTGTTCGATCCCATCCTCTCGTTTAATGACTCCACCTTAGGTAAAATCCCATCCACTAGTTTACTGACTCCACCTTAGGGTTTATCCCATCCACTAGTTTACGGTCTCCACCTTAGATTTCATCCTATGCACTCGTTTATTGACTCCACCTTCGGTTTGATACCATCCTCAAGTTTACAGTCTCCACCTTAGGTTTTATCCTATCCACTCGTTTACTGACTCCACTTTTGGTTCGATCCCATCCACTAGTTTACTGAGTGCATCCTTCAGTTTGATCCCAACTGATCATGCATGGGTGACGTCATAACCGCGGCCCACGGATGGCTTTTGAACTTGGAAGGTTAATGGCAGAGTAGGCAGAGCCAAGGTCGGATTGGATCCTCGTGGGGTCTCCGGCCACGTTGGAGGTGTGAGAGACTTGTGCGGGTCGAGTTAATTCTTGATAGTCACACAGAGGTTTTTGCCTCTTTACGAAGGAATGCTCAATGAAGTATTCCTAAGAAATATTTTTCGTGAAATTCTTCTCTTATAAATAATTCAAATCTGTATTACCAATCATATATTAGCATTAGCAAATATCATCACCCTCCAAAGGTACAATCCCATCCTCTCGTTTACAGAATCCACCTTAGGTAAAATCCCATCCACTAGTTTACTGACTCCACCTTAGGTTTCATCCTATCCACTAGTTTACGGTCTCCACCTTAGATTTCATACTATACACTCGTTTACTGACTCCACCTTGGGTTCGATCCCATCCTCTCGTTTACTGACTCCACCTTAGGTAAAATTCCATCCTCTAGTTTGCTGACTCCACCTTAGGGTTCATCCCATCCACTAGTTTACGGTCTCAACCTTAGGTTTCATCATATCCACTAATTTACTGACTCCACCTTGGGTTCGATCCCATCCTTTCGTTTAATGACTCCACCTTAGGTAAAATCCCATCCACTAGTTTACTGACTCCACCTTAGGGTTTATCCCATCCACTAGTTTACGGTCTCCACCTTAGATTTCATCCTATGCACTCGTTTACTGACTCCACCTTAGGTAAAATTCCATCCACTAGTTTGCTGACTCCACCTTAGGGTTAATCCCATCCACTAGTTTACGGTCTCCACCTTAGGTTTCACCCTATCCACTCGTTTACTGACTCCACCTTCGGTTCGAAACCATCCTCTCGTTTACTGTTGCCATCCTTGGTTTGATACCATCCTCAAGTTTACGGTCTCCACCTTAGGTTTTATCCTATCCACTCGTTTACTGACTCCACTTTTGGTTCGATCCCATCCACTAGTTTACTGAGTGCATCCTTCAGTTTGATCCCAACTGATCATGCATGGGTGACGTCATAACCGCGGCCCACGGATGGCTTTTGAACTTGGAAGGTTAATGGCAGAGTAGGCAGAGCCAAGGTCGGATTGGATCCTCGTGGGGTCTCCGGCCACGTTGGAGGTGTGAGAGACTTGTGCGGGTCGAGTTAATTCTTGATAGTCACACAGAGGTTTTTGCCTCTTTACGAAGGAATGCTCAATGAAGTATTCCTAAGAAATATTTTTTCGTGAAATTCTTCTCTTATAAATAATTCAAATCTGTATTACCAATCATATATTAGCATGAGCAAATATCATCACCCTCCAAAGGTAAACTACTTACATTTCATATAATTATATAATATCCCTGAAACTTTATTATCATAGCGTGGCAGTCATAGCTGAGTGGGTAGAGTACTGGCCTACCACCCAAAAAACCCGGGTTCAATTCCCGGTCTTGACACATGAAATTTAATTTCTCAGACTGCCACCGTGCTTCGGAAGGCACGTTAAGCCGTTGGTCCCGGCTACATAAGTAGTCGTTAGGTCACGTTAGAGGCAGTAGTGCGACCTGAAAACTCTAACATTAGACCTTGGCCAGAAGGTTACACGGAACTTTTTTTTATTATCATAGCAAATGTATTGTTTCAAAAATATCCATTTTTCTCGGGCGTTATCAGAACGATCATAAATAAAATTGTTGTAATCAGAAATGTTACAAAATTTTCAATGGAAAACCCTGTGTTAATGGAATTTAAAACCCTTCGGAGAAACAGTTACAAAACAATAAAGTAACAATAATATAAAGTGCTTCACAGTTTGCCTTGTAAGCTTGAGGGTATAGTACAGTACGTTATGTTTATACAAAAGGACCGTTACAGCCCTGACCTGGGACTGATCTGGTGCGCAACCTGGGCAATAAACATAACCGTGCGGTCCCAGGAATCGTACTTCTGGGCGTCTGACCCACAAACCGGGCTCAGCGTCGATACCGCACATCTGGCGCGGCAGAGCATGGCACAGTGCCACTGGCCATCGTAGTGGAGCTGGGGGCTCAACTATGATCGTGAGATCGGGCTCTTAAATATTGGCCTTCTCGTAATTGAAATATAGCCGAAATAGTAATATATAGGCTACAGTCTACTCGAGTGTTGCTGGAAGAGTGGTTTCCGTATTGTGATAGTACTGAAACCAACTAACAAGAATATGTTTATAAAAAAATTTGAATTGATTTTAAAATTTGCTTGTGGACGTAGTGTGTATGTAACAATATGTGACCGCACAGAATCGCCGCAGTTGTCATTCGACCAATAGCACTTAAATAGCTGTTACGAGAAAGAAATTCAAAACCATTCGCAGCGAGACAATGAATGTGCGCAACCGTTGGGCAAGAGGAGCGAACGCGGAGGTCAAACGAGCGGGTTTGCGATTGGATCCGCGCGGAGGTGACAATACATGCGTTCTGCTCTTGGCCAATAGCGCCAAAGAAGCGTTGCAAAGCGCATGTCCCACATAGCATAAGCTATCCTGTTCAAGGTTTGTTGCTGCAATGTTGACGCTATTTGCCTTGATTCCTCGCTACGGGTTGTGACGAGTGGTAGAATCACCACCTCCATCTCTTCTAGAAGGACTTTCATCTGTCATCCATAAATTCTTATTTCAACACCAACGTTTTCTTGAAATTTCCTTGACCACGTGTTATTCAATTTCCAGTAATTGAAATCAATCTCCAGTGACCAACACATGACAATTTTAATTACCAACTAATTTGAATGTAATGGTATATTAGTTTGTAGCTAATTATACAACACTTACGTTACGTGTGATATAACAACTAAGTGATTCGACTTTAGTTTAAGATCAATGAGCCCATGAGATATTAAAGTCTCTTTTGCTTCGCAGTTTCAAATAACGTTAATCATTTGAAATATTATTAAGTACAATAGAAGGAATGTAATGGAAGGAGACTAATGTGTCATACATTTCTGCTAATGGACGAAATGGGTTAACAACTATAAAACTCAGCTATGTTTTCGTGCTAAAGTGTATAGTTCCAAATGTTAATATCGAACCATCCAGACGTTGACCTAAGTACAATAAAGGCCAGAACTTAGGTAAACTACCTACAAATGAACAACACGCATTAAGGTTCGAGCCAGGTCCCACGTCTTCACCGAATGTAAAGTAACTTTTTCATTGACAAACACTTTCTTTCATTCAGTTCGTCACGACGCTGTCTATGTTCTCAGGAATTCGCTCCCATTTTTCATCCTCTAAAGAGTCCGTGCTAGGTGGCTGAACACTTCCATTACCAGCCGGATAGCTCTTTCACGACATCACAAAAAGCCTCGCACGACGCAGCCCGGACCGATGGATGCAAATCGTATGATAATTGGCTTCGCGGCGGATCCCCGAATGCGGAAGTCGGCGTCGGAACTGGCGTCGTCTCCTCGCCAAATGACTTCACCTGTTCCAGCAAATGCACCTCTTGGATGTAGTCACGAGTTCAAACGCTTCCCCTTGTACTTTGTATATCTGTTTGATGATTGGGTGCCGGCTTCCCAATGTAACGCTAGAGCGTTTTTAAATATAATATGGAAGTTTCATAATATAATTCTTTTGTGTATTTGCGTGGTGCCCAGACATGTGCAGGTTCCTTGAAGACGATGTTCTCCTAAACTGAGTGTCCTCTCTGATAACTAAACATTATCAAGCGGTCAGTCCAATGACGAGTTTATTTGGCTTCTTTCTCCGCTTCAACCTGTTCAAGCCACTGCTTTGAGCGAGTGCCGGAGACTCTTTGCCAACATAAACCTGAAGAAACGCCTAACACGACAGTTAACTTCACTGGCACTGGTCGAGTAGACGCGGTGATTGCACTATTTCTTATAGCTCTTGCCAGGATTTAACAACACTCGATGTTGTGATGTAGTTCCTGTTTTTTTCTACTTACCCAACGCCGGCCTGTTGCAGACCCAGTCCAGGGAAGGTGACGTCACGAAGCTTGCCGCCGGCCCGACCCTCCCCGGGACCGCAGCGACCCCGTGTCAGTACAAGACCTCGGTGCCCTCTACACGCGACCCTTCTTCACTCATCTCGTCATTTAATGTTGCAGATCCAGTCTGGAGTAGGTGACGTCACGAAGCTTGCCGCCGGCCCGACCCTCCCCGGGACCGCAGCGACCCCGTGTCAGTACAAGACCTCGGTGCCCTCTACACGCGACCCTTCTTCACTCATCTCGTCATTTAATGTTGCAGATCCAGTCTGGAGTAGGTGACGTCACGAAGCTTGCCGCCGGCCCGACCCTCCCCGGGACCGCAGCGACCCCGTGTCAGTACAAGACCTCGGTGCCCTCTACACGCGACCCTTCTTCACTCATCTCGTCATTTAATGTTGCAGATCCAGTCTGGAGTAGGTGACGTCACGAAGCTTGCCGCCGGCCCGACCCTCCCCGGGACCGCAGCGACCCCGTGTCAGTACAAGACCTCGGTGCCCTCTACACACGACCCTTCTTCACTCATCTCGTCATTTAATATTTATTCTTCACCATTTTCGTAAACACTGCGTATCACTTGTTCCTTAGTCATATCCTCTTTGTAAGACTTGTGTATCAATTTAATTTAAAAAGATCGTCACAAACATATTTATTTAAGACAATTAAATTATGATAAAATCCTTTTTCACTCCCAAAGCTGCATTCTGTTATCATCAATTATTATTTGTCATTTAATCTACTAGAATTTTTTATCCATTCCCTTATCATAGTGATTACTACAGTGCAAACTGTTTTGTTAAGGCCATACAATGTATATCTTATAACTAGCTTACATTTTATTTTATTTATCATTGATAATTGATATGAAATTAAGTTTTTTTCCTAAAACTATCATTGTAATAGGCATTGTAGTAGTGTACGAGCAAAAGAGGTAGTATATTTTTATATGTCAGCTTTCATTGTTAATAGTTCTAAATTGTGCAAATATTTCGCCGTAATAATCCTGTGACATTGCTTTGAACAAATGTAGAATCGGTACCTGCACAGATGGCATACAATTGTGTAGAAAGTATTATATGGGCTTTAAATAATGTGGCCTTGAAGAAGATTTTGAGGGTGACTTGTTTGATATTTATTTCAAAATAACTCATTTGATCCAACATTTTTAAGTTTGAAGAGAACATTTTTAATTTTGTCTTTGTAGTATCCTTAAATGTAATGTTTAAAATTGTGACGTATTAGTGGCCTTAGAATGGTATATAAATGTAACTGATCAATTAAGAACATAGTTAACTGTATCATCTGTATTTTGAGAAAATTTGGCTCTACAAGATGATAATATGTTAGTTACAATATTTATAGTTTCACACGTAGTTTATGTTAAATGATTTCTTAGTTTATTTTGCTCATATATTGTGTAATATTTATACAGAAGAGGAAACACCTAAATTGGCTTCAATCGAAGAGTTTGATAGGTTTTAGTAAAAAATGTTACAATGTGTAAAATATTTTGCCAATTTTTTTCAATCCGAACGTTAGTGATGAATGAACAGATCTATAATACTTAAGTATATTTCAATAATTTTATATGGAATTCACGGTTCTATCACTCCCGTTGTTGCAGTATTCTGTATTCTCGTAGTTTTACCTATCTTATGTTTTATGTTTTGGCGTTGAACATCTCCACAACTGTTGTTTCACTGTTCGTAGCATCGTGGTCTTGTACGTTTACAAGGCCTTTACCATGTTTTGTTGGTTAGTCTGTATATTTTTATTTGTATTAATTATATTTACGGTGAAGTAAAGCAATTGTGATATCGATTTCTGTATATCTACCGTCTCACGCCTCCGCTCAGTTTAAACTGCGAACACTCTCTAGTTCATGCCATATCGTAAACCGTTCATGTTGAACCTACTGAGGCTCTTGCAACAGTACAACAGTAAGTTAGTAGGCCTAGCCTGACGTGTTAGTGTGACGCAGGCATATTTGACTGAGGATGTTAGTGTGTATGCATGTCTGGACAATTATAGAGTGGCCTTTTACTTGTAGGCCATTTTATGCTATAGCCATATCGTATTGTTCATGCTACTTATTGTGTGTTTAGTTTATGGTTTGCATATTTTAATTTTGTATTCATTTGTGTTTATTTCTTACTTCGTAATAAATATATAAATGTAAAGATAACCTTTGTGTTTTATTACCTTGTGTAATAATTTTACACGTACGATATTTTAATTGGGTTTTATAACTATAAAACATAATGCTTCGAACTGATGTACGATGTTCTCTAACATTCAGAACAAGCACCCTGAATTAGCTGTAGTGTTCAGGCTACTATCAGTCTTGGGTAATAGGTAAAACTCTCTTGAAACCCTTATGAAGGTTTTATACATAGACATGACGTCATCAGGGTTAAAAGTTTACGTGTTGTTCTACATAAAAGAGACAGAAAATCGTCAAAATAGAATAATAGAATAATAAGAATTTATTTTCATAATGTAAACATTTAACAATCTTTCTGCTCTTTTTTATGCATTTCTTTGAAACGCATTAAGCTATTTTTACGTTTCGTGCGTTAGACAAGCCAAAACAACTCTTATCTCAATTCGTGTCTGTCTGTGACGCTCCAGGAGGCATTTTGCGGCGTCTTCTCAGAAAAAAGGAGAACTGATAACAAAGAAACTTGTTTCATGCATTATCTAATCAGCTGTCTTTTAGTTTAATTATTTAATAGAAAGAAAAACAATCAGCTAACAGATTAAAATCTATATTAGTTAGCTTATATTAGTAATTTATTTTAAGCTCATTTCGAAATCATACTATATTAAAAATTTATTTTAACGTAACTAGTTTTAATTTTGGTATAAATGTTATACTCTTTTTAATGGTAAAGTAATGCAAAATAATAAAACTAATAAATGAATTCATACTTAATGCATAAAAAAGTAATTAATGCACGACGGGGTGGCTGAGTGTCTTTAGTGTCCGACTACAAATCTGAAAGAGGCAAGGGCAGAGTGGACCCAGTTGCCATTTTTTCATAGGGCTATTACTTAACTATGCTTCCTGACAACGTTAGGTAGTAACAAGACGAGGTTTGGACCGTTCCCCATCAAAACGTTAAGAAATGCCTAAAGGCGCAGGAAAACAAAACACAAAACCTTTCACAGACTAACATAAATCATTTTACCATTTTAAAACAATCCATTAACCTAATTTCTTAACCCTGTTTCTCCTAGTTCAATATTTTTGAAATAACTGTAAGATTAACATGAAGCATGCAATGTCTATTTAGCCCAAAGAGAAAGTTTGAGAACACTATTTTTAAGTCTGTATTGATTCTACAGTATATTGATTACTTCTATATTCGTTTTTACAAAATACGACAATTTCTTTTGATGCTTAATGAGTGAGTATAAGATCTGAAAAGATTTATTTTTACAGGGATATTTCTTAGCTCTGAGGTGGGGTATTGACAATCCATCGGACAAAAATTTGAAACGGGAGTGGCGTCATATAGTTAGTGTAGTGATAATGCAATAAGGGCAGCTGTTTAGAGGAACTAAAACACTTCTTTTAGACATAACCATGATATAAGCTATTTCCTAAAGGTAAGTAAATACATTTTTAGTTGTTGCATTATATCATTGTAGTAGGTTTTATACAAATCACAGTTATACTACCAAATATATCCAAAAGTTTATTAGTGGAGGAAGGAAGCCCAACAGCTCTGGCCCAGCTCCAAACCAGAGTCGCTCTCTGACCCGTGGGATAAATTTGATTACCCAATTCCTACAACAATGTCATATCGTACAGCCTGTCTAAACAGTTGATTTACTAAGTGGATTACTTTTATCATAAGTAAAAGCGATTGGTAAATAAGATATAGAGGTTAACCTGTTTGATTTTAAAAATACAGTAGTATGATTATAATGGTTTGATTTTTTTCACGCAAGTCAGTATTCTATTTTTTACCTGTATTGCATTATATAATTTTTTTTCTTTTTTCCACATCAAATGGTAGAATTAGTTTGTATAGAACTGTATGCAAACATTTAATAAGATAATTTATTTTCCGATACAATGTAGAAATGTATGTATATATGCAAAGATGTTTAGCAGAAATAGAATACGTCACCACGTGTGCGGAGGCACGAAGAAACTACCGTTACGGCGGCCCTTTTTTAGTATACAATTTACTATGTTTTAGCGAATTTCCCATAGGGAAGAAGCTATTACCGTAGGTCTCATGGCAAGAGTTAAGCCCGAGACCATGTTATTTTATCTTCTTTAGGTGCCCAGAGACCAAAAACAATAGTCGTTAAAATTTTTATATATATATATATATATATATATATATATATATATATATATATGTATATATATATGTGTGTGTGTGTGTGTGTGTCTGTGAACACGATAACTCTCGTAAAAAATGGTCCGATCGAGACCAAATTTGGTAGAGACGTGTATTCCTACAAATGCTCGGACGAGTTCGTAAACCAGACATATCGGTCAATGGGAACGGATAGTTTGGGGGGGTTTTGTACCCCAAAATCAGGTTTTTTGCGCTTTTCACATGTAATTTTAAAAAATTTATAATTTTATATTTCACCATTGGAATCAGCTTAAAAAACTACACAATTAAGTTCCTTAAAGTTTTTCTCTATCTCCAACGGTTACCGAGATATAAAAAAATCTAAACACAGTACGTTGTATTGTGGGGCTCCAATGTTAATCTTATGGAGGATAGTTAAAAATTAATATTTCCCATATTAATCAATATTTTTGTATAAAACTTGATATTTACCTTCATGTGGTTGGGACCCATAAGTTTATGCTTAAAAATCATAGTTTATGTGTTTATCATGGTAGCAAACCTGCATACTCTTTTCCCATGTTAATCATATAGGGAATAGGCAAAGTCCTTTATTTATGGACAGATGTTGATGAAAGTTGGTATAAATATTAAGATAAAAATTATTCATGGTAGAAATGACTTATTTCAGTGTTCCTCACAGCAGCTAACCTGCACACTCTTTCCTATGTTAATCTTATGGAGAATAGGCAAATAATTCTCATGTTTATGGACATATTTTTATAAAACGTCATATATTAAATTATTGATTTGGAAATTCGCTGAGTACGCAGGTCTGCTGCGACGGGGGTATTTTAGCGAATTTCCCATAGGGAAGAAGCTATTACCGTAGGTCTCATGGCAAGAGTTAAGCCCGAGACCATGTTATTTTTTCTTCTTTAGGTGCCCAGAGACCAAAAACAATAGTCGTTAAAATTTTTATATATATATATATATATATATATATATATATATATATATATGTGTGTGTGTGTGTGTGTGTGTGTGTGTGTCTGTGAACACGATAACTCTCGTAAAAAAGGTCCGATCGAGACCAAATTTGGTAGAGACGTGTATTCCTACAAATGCTCGGACGAGTTCGTAAACCAGACATATCGGTCAATGGGAACGGGTAGTTTGGGGGGGTTTTGTACCCCAAAATGGGGTTTTTTGCGTTTTTCACATGTAATTTTTAAAAATTTCTAATTTTATATTTCACTATTGGAATCAGCTTAAAAAACTACACAATTAAGTTCCTTAAAGTTTTTCTCTATCTTCAACGGTTACCGAGATATAAAAAAATCTAAACACAGTACGTTGTATTTTTGAGGCTCCAATGTTAATCTTATGGAGGATTAAAAAAAATTAATTTTTCACTTATTATCTAATATTTTTGGATGAAACTTTATATTTAGCTTCATGTGGTTGAGATCCATACATTTGTACTAAAAAATTATAGTTTGTGTTTATCATGGCAGCAAACCTGCATACTCTTTCCCCATGTTAATCATATGGAGATTAGGCAAACTCCTATATTTATGGACAGATGTTGATGAAAGTTGGTATAAATGTTAAAAATAAAATTTTTGATGGTATAAATAGCTACTTTCAGTGTTCCTCACAGCAGCAAACCTACTCACTCTTTCCCATTTTAATCTTATGTAGAATAGGCAAATAATTCTCATGTTTATCGACAGATTTTGACCAAACTTGTCATATTATTATTATTATATTTTTTTTATTTGGAAATTCGCTGAGTACGCAGGTCTGCTGCGACGGGGGTATTTTATTTTGGAATCAAAAATATTAAACTTATTGTATATTATATTTTTATATATTTATTGACTATAATGTAGCAATGGCAAAATAACAATTTATGTAAATTACGTGATATTAGGGAAAAATATCATTCGTGTTCACTTCTCATTTCATTTATACGGGACTGTGGAATGATCCCAGAATTATAAACAAAAATATTTTATATACAATTACTCATTAGAAATTCAATACTATAATAATAGCAAGGTTATATATATATATATATATATATATATATATATATATATATATATATACAGTTTATAAATATATATATTTGCACACGGATCACGAAAACGGCTCTTTTAATTTCTTTAAATTTTTAAAATAACTAACTTCTGAGTAGAAAATAAGTTCTAGATAGGTCTAATGTCCAGGAAAATTCCGGTTTTCTTGTAATTTTAAGTTTGAAATCTAAAAAATTAACGTTACGCTCTTGGAGAATCAAAATGTAAACAAAACAAATCAAAACATCTGTTTATAACCGTTTGACAGTTGTTGATTGAAGATGGTGGTGAACAATATGTGAATATAGAGGTTTTGCATAAATATTTATTTTATATATAATTGAAAAATTATCAAATTACTAAACAATTTGTAAAAACGAAATAACTGTGTGAAATAAAAGCAGAGAAAGGTATTTCCAAAATCATTCGTGTTTTGATAGAAGTATTCATTATAATGCTTGAAGCCACTGTAACAAACCATTTAACTGGTGTAAATTAAATTTCTCTTTTGCTTTCAATCCTCATTCCTTTTCAAACAAAATAAGTTGATCACAGGCTAATAATAACTGTACGGATAATTAAATACAGTATAAGATCAGCAAAAACAATTGAGGTTTGCCAATATGACGGCCCTAAGTTCGCCGACGCCGTAGCACAGTGGCTAGCGCCCAGGTGTCACATGTCGGAAGATGTGAGATCGATCCTCACCAGGGGTTCATATTTTTGTCCAGGGTGTATGCTATATTAATTAAGGTGTATGAAATCGTTTTTGTTTAAACCACATAAATGTTTTTATTGAGTAATAAATGTGTTTTAATTTTGCTAATTAACTTGTATAACATATGTCTTATTCTATCCGAGCAAAGCTCGGTCACCAGGTATTAGTTTCTTTTTAACAAGTAGTGGAATGTTCATGTAATTCTGCTGATCAAAGTCTTGGATAGCTTGCTTTGTTATATAAACCAAACTAAGCTATTGCAAATAGAAGCTTAGCCGAAAGAAACCTGCGTCTCAGTAAAAATTTACATTTATTTAATGTAATATTTTGTAGCACCATACCATGTTACATAACTAAAGTTATCATAAAAACGCTACAGTATTCTCATTTTAAATCCAAATTGGGATTAGGAATATAGGTTTTCTTCAGCGAGCATTGTAGTACATTGAATGTTTTTAGATTTATAGATGACAATGAGACACAGTAAAAAGCATACATTCCGAAATTTATGAAAATGTTGTCCTAAGTTGTAAAATTTTTCCTGTTAAATGTAGCATAAAGCAATGATCGATAAAATAACTTTTTTCAACTCAAATTTTGAATTAAAAACACCACAGCTGCTGCAAAAAAGCTATCACATTACTGAACTAAATGATGATTTGATCACCTTTCAGAAAATACCATCAAAACTACCCTTCAGACTAAAAAAAAGTGGAGAAGTGTCAGCTTCTTAATGGCAAATTCTGCTTTTTCTGTTAAAAATTAAAAAAATTCATAGGTAAGAGACCACGCGGGATGAAATAAATATTATTGTGGATATGAAATTACACCTGTTATAATTTAACATTAATACCTCTTTATAGAAATATGTGTTAACTCCCTACAGCCGATCAGCTCTAATTGCCATTTAAAATTGATTGTCTGCGAAATTCGGACTGCGCTAAAGCCAAAAAATTGACTTATGAAATTTTGTTAAATTAATTAATTGAATGGACTGACATCAATCCATTCAGTCGATTTTCGTTGAAAATGAAGCATCCAATCACCTTCACACGGTCAGTTTTGAAATCAGTCAATTTAACCAAATAATTTAACAAAATTGCAATAGTCCAGTTTTTGACCTGAGCACAGTCTAAATTTTGCTTAGGCTACAGACGATCATTTTTAAATGGCAATTCAAACTGATCCTTTGTAGGGGGCTTTTTAAATGTAAGAACACATAAACTGAACTGATTGTAAACATAAGCAATAATAATTGAACAATTGAACAGCTGATTTAATATCATGGCACACAACTGTTCACTACTCAACTCTACGCTTAGCTCTATTCCTCTATGAGTAATGTGGTGTACAACCCTCTCCAATCTGGTTATTTCTGTGGTTTGATTTGAAAATCATATATTATATAAAAACAAAGCAGAAAATTTGAAAACTTTGTTCCATCTATCTCTTAAGGAAGAAAGCCACATAGTTTCCCCTCATAAGGATAACATAAAAAAAGTAATGAGTTTCAAAATTACAAATTTTGTGACTGATCAACTTAAAGCTATGTTTAAAACCCCATATCCTTTTAGCGAATTTCCAATAGGGTAGAAACTATTAACGTAGGTCTCATGGCAAGACTTAAGCCCGCGACCATGTTTTTTAGATGCCCAGAGGCCAAAAACAATAGTCGTAAGATATATATGTATATATATATATATATATATATATATATTTGTGCGCATGTGTGTGTGTGTGTGTGTGTGTGTGTGTGTGTGTGTGTGTGTGTGTGTGTGTGTGTGTATTCCTACATTTTCTCGGACGAGTTTGAAATCCAGACATATTGGTCAATTGGTCACAGGTAGTTTGGGGGAGATTTTCACCCCAAAAAGGTGTTTTAGCAAATTTTCCATAGGGAATAAGCTATTACCGTAGGTCTCATGGCAAAACTTAAGCCCGAGTACATGTTATTTTTTAGTATTTATTACGGTAATAGCTTCGTCCCTATGGGAAATTCGCTAATATTATAAAAATAATATAATTTTTATTTCAACATGTGGTTCTCTGAACACATGTAATTATAGTGGTGTGATGAGACCTGTAGTGACTGTGGTAATGAGATAAAAATCGACATTTAGATATTTGTTATGTCCATCAGCCACTAGGCTACTCTATGGAGAATACTTATAAAAAATAAAACTAATCTGCGCCCTGTGTGATGCACGGCACACTAGTGTTGCAGAGCTGTAGTGGGTAATGAGGATATAAATTACAACAGTTATATTACTTTTGTTATATCATAGGCTACTCTATGGAGAATACTCTATACAATAGAGAGAGAGAGAAACTAGATCTGCGCCAGCTGTGTGATCCGCACGGCGACACTAGTGCTGCAGAGCTGTAGTGAGGTAAGATGAGGAATGAGGAACCTTCACAACAGATATATTCACTTTGTTATGTCCATCAGCCACTAGGCTACTCTATGGAGAATACTCTATGCAACTAGAGAGAGAGAGAACTAGATCTGCGCCAGCTGTGTGATCCGCACGGCGACACTAGTGCTGCAGAGCTGTAGTGAGGTAAGATGAGGAATGAGGAACCTTCACAACAGATATATTCACTTTGTTATGTCCATCAGCCACTAGGCTACTCTATGGAGAATACTCTATACAACTAGAGAGAGAGAGAACTAGATCTGCGCCAGCTGTGTGATCCGCACGGCGACACTAGTGCTGCAGAGCTGTAGTGAGGTAAGATGAGGAATGAGGAACCTTCACAACAGATATATTCACTTTGTTATGTCCATCAGCCACTAGGCTACTCTATGGAGAATACTCTATACAACTAGAGAGAGAGAGAGAACTAGATCTGCGCCAGCTGTGTGATCCGCACGGCGACGCTAGTGCTGCAGAGCTGTAGTGAGGTAAGATGAGGAATGAGGAACCTTCACAACAGATATATTCACTTTGTTATGTCCATCAGCCACTAGGCTACTCTATGGAGAATACTCTATACAACTAGAGAGAGAGAGAGAACTAGATCTGCGCCAGCTGTGTGATCCGCACGGCGACGCTAGTGCTGCAGAGCTGTAGTGAGGTAAGATGAGGAATGAGGAACCTTCACAACAGATATATTCACTTTGTTATGTCCATCAGCCACTAGGCTACTCTATTGGGAATACTCTATGCAACTAGAGAGAGACAATTTGACAATTTATTTCTTTATCCTGGACTGGTTTGGACCAACGGTCCACTCTTACACCAGGGAAAAACATATACAAAAATTTACAGAGTTTGTTATGTAATCGTATAAATGAATTATGAATTATAATAAAAGAAAATTAATTATTGCTAACACAAACTTACTTATTAGAGAGAGAGAGAGAACTAGATCTGCTACCGGTGCATGATCCGCAGTCCGTCGCTTAGTGTTTTCTTACGGTAGGATTTAGGATTCCTCAATGAAGAATTCTCCATACAGCTGGGAAGTGAAGCATATCTGAGCCCTCTGCATATTCCGCAATACGACGCTCAGTGCTGTAGTACGGTAGGTTGTAGGATGTTTCACAACTTTGCTTTGTTCTATTCCACATTTGTTCAAATTTTCATTTTAACAATCATATTAAAAGCTTACACGTGGTCATCATTTAAATATTCAAACCAAAGTTGTGTTTGTTATAGCACTTATAACTCGAGAACGGCTGGACCGATTTTACCAATCTTTGAACTTTTGGAGTCGTCTTCGCTCCTGGTCATGCTTTAGCCATATTCAGTTTACATTAGTTTCATGAGTGTTCATTTTATTTCGTTTTGAATTTCTAATGTTAACCTAATGGGGAATAAGTTTGTTTAAAAATTTTCTACAATCAAAACATTTAATTTATAAAGTTACGGTTTACGTTCCATTAGCAACATGATTTGCTATTCAAAGTCTTCTGTATCAATCGTCAACTTGAAACTATAAAGTAAATAAATACTGTGCAAAATGAACAGTTTTACTTGCCACATGGATATTTTACTGTTTTGGGGGTATATGTACCAATTTTTTATTTCGTGTCCAATAAATGTCATATGTTAATAAATGCCATCGTTAAAAAATAATATATTTTCTAAATATATAAAACAAAGTCGTGTTAGTTACAACACTTAAAACTCGAGAACGGCTGGACCGATTTTAATGATCTGATTTTTACTTTCTCCCCTTATACATAGTATATGGAGAAAGTATTGTTTTCGTCAAAATTTTCGAATTTCAGTTGAGGGTGGATATATCCGTTTTGGGGTCCCCTGAATCCAAAAAAGTGGGTTTTGACGTGATGTCTGTCCGTCCGTGTGTCTGTCTGTGTGTGTGTGTGTGTGTGTGTGTGTGTGTGTGTGTGTGTGTGTGGATGTGTACAGTGCCACAGCCTACCCCGTTGGTCCGATTTAGATGAAATTTGGCATTTATATATATAGTCACCGTATCTCCAGGCGTTTTTTTAATTTTTTTGAATTTTTGATTTTTAAGGGTAGTTCACCCCTAAAAACCCTTAAAAACGTGAAAAATCCAATTTTGTCAAAAACGGCTCTAACGATTTTGATTAAAATTTGATAGTTTATAGCGCACAGAGTACTAAATAATTTGACACCACCGCATATCTGTAAAAATTACGGTTCAAATGTTATGGGCTTTTAAATGTCAAAAAAATCAAATTTTTAAATTTTCAGCGAAAACAATAAACGTAGAGTATTACTTGACTGGTACCATTGAAACCAGCTTAAAAAAACTAAACAAATTAGTATTTTGAATTATTTGTCTACGACTAATGGTTCCAAAGAAAAGTTAAATTTACTGTCCATGATAAACGCAGTACGTTGTCTGAAAGCGCCCAATGTTATTTTTATGGAGAATATTAAAAAATCAATTTCTTCCTTATTTTCCAACCGTTTTTCATGAAACTTGGTATGAAGCGTAAGGTCAAATCACCCAACAGAACCAACTCAATAAAGCTTTGTATTATCGGGAGGGGGGATGTTTCCCCCCATACAATTCGAACAATTAATTTAACTTTTCTCTTGTTTTTATTTTCAGAAATGGGATGATTATTTTTGAAACAATAAATTATTAAATAATATTTAGATAAACTTTGAAGAATATGATAGTTTTATTACTGATTTTCTTTTTTAAATTGACTTAAGGGAGAAAGTATGTGTCAGTCCACTGATACCGTTTATTTAGTTTCGTCTCAGCTCCAAGCAGGCTATAAGGTATATTCAGTTTTTTACGTAATCTTAGGGCTAAGTCCCGCTGGCCTTTTAAGTCTGTATGTATTAGCTTATGAGGAAAAGGCGTGATGCATTTTGATCATATGCATACATCAATAATGTGAATATTTTATTAACAGGTGATTTAGCTGAACGTATTGCTTTATTTACCAGTCGACACTATGACGTCATTGTGCCTCATTTCCGGCGAATGTTTGTGATATGTTTGTTGTTTTTGTGATTGTATTGAAAATAAGCATTTATAAATTACTTGTTGTTTCGGTTATTAGACTATAAATATAAATAACTATAAATTTGTATATTTTATTTGTGCGAGTGTGATTATTTATTGTTAGATTATGCGAGTCGTATTATTAACAATGACGCGATTCAGAAATTTTAATCTTTCTAAAAAATGTATTGTAGTTATGTATGGTTTGTATTTTCACATTGTGAATCAACCCACTTAGATTTCTTTGTTTTGGGAATGTTAATATTTTTTTTTCGTATCAGGATTTTTATTAACTATATCACGACCCAGAATATCTAATCTTTCACAATAAAACTGGCATCTATTCAACTTTGGAACATGGCGAATTAATCGACTGAAGAAGAACCTGTAAAGCACATAAAACACTATGGATAAAACTTAATGACTGAGACCTTGGCGTGTCTTGTAATCCAGCTACTTGGAGGTAACGAATTGTGGATAGTTGTGACTGAGACCTTGGCGTGTCTTGTAACCCAGCTACTTGGAGGTAACGGGTTGTGGATAGTTGTGACTGAGACCTTGGCGTGTCTTGTAATCCAGCTACTTGGAGGTAACGATTTGTGGATAGTTGTGATTGAGACCTTGGCGTGTCTTGTAATCCAGCTACTTGGAGGTAACGAATTGTGGATAGTTGTGAGCGATGGTCTCTTGTGTGGATTAACGTCCGCACTATTGAATACTACGCTAATTCTCAAAGACCATAATCATAATTAGACCAGTTTGTAGTTCAAAGGCAGTGGTTCGGACTCCGTGTTAAACCGTATGTCCCTTAGATATGCGGTTGACTGTTGGGCTATTAATTATCAGTTCTGTCTAAGGAACATGAATATGTCAGCCTTAGTGAGTAACAAGACTTCAAAATCAGGGTACAATCATCCTACACTCATTTATCGTTCATTCTTGGCTTAAAATACTTACCTGGGGTGGTTGCCATTTCAGTTAAAAGTATAAATATAAGTATAAGCCGGTACGATAACCACAAATTTGGTTAACAAATTTTAAATGTTCCTGTCTATTTTAATTGCTACATTATAAGTTAGTTGTTTTTCAAACCCATCTACAAAGAGAAACCAACTTTGCCTATATTATTCTGCACTTAATATATGTCATAGAACCTGAAACGTAAAATAATAAAACCTGTATTAAACTAAATTTTTAATAACTACTATCATAAATCAAATTACTATCCTATTGTTATTAAGATTTTTGTTGCGAACATTTTCCATCACGATATTATGTCCTCTCGTCACGGAGACTCAAAGACAACATGCCAGTTGACTTAAATGTTGTCTTTGAGTCTCCGTGACGAGAGGACGTGTTTGGTTTCTTATGCGTGTAACGTTTGTTGAAATTGTTTGAATTGTAACTGTTTGTTGAATGGTCTGTTTGTAATTTTTTTCACTGCTTTAAACGTTTATGTTTTCAGCTTTATACCGGTTTGGTCCGGATTATATGTTAATTGTGCTATGTTTTAGATATTAGTTCACTTGAGGACGGGATCAGATTCCAGATCCCGAAACGTCGTGAAACTTTGTTTTACATAATATCGTAATGGAAAATGTCCACAATAAAACTCTAAATAACATAAATCCACCATCACCAATAATGATTTCAAACAAAGAACTATCCTGTTGTTGTTTAACAATATCTTGTAACTATTATAGCGCTAATTAAAATAATAAATAACTCAATAAATGCAATGATATATAAACTCAATAAAGCTATTTAGATTAAATAACAGGTTACTAACCTTAATATCCGTCGATCCAATTCAACTTGTCACTATTGTCTGTGACCCAGGGTTTCGAACTCAAAGGTTCATTTTCAAACTAATGTCATTGTTCACTCCATTGGAGGTCGTTCTATTCTCTTCAATACATCACATACACACATTTAGGACAGGATGTGAGGTTTCAGTGTGGTTGTTATAGGACTACATACTCTTTAGCCAAGGATGGGTTTTATGTTATGTTTGTTGCGGGTATTTTGGGTTATGGTTGGTGCATGGTAGGGTTTCAGAGAGCAGGTTGTTCCCGACCGAACGAGTGTCTGGCTTTGGTTTAGGGTTTAGGATGGATTAATTTATTTATCTATTTTCTGCAGGTCTGGGTAGAAGGGGATGGAGTCAAAGACCAGAATAAAGCAATCTCAAACGAATATCTAGCTTTGTTTGTCCATAGTCGTGAACCAGACCGGGCGTATTTGCCCTGACCCGAACGAACGTAGTTCAGACTATGGTCGGGTGGTGAGTAATGTAAGGATGCTGGGTGCTGGGGACTAGGCTGTAGGGTATAAAATCTGTTATTGGTGTCATATTATCTAATACGATTTTAAGGAATGTTCCAAGCCAACATCTCACTTGACGATCACTCAGTTGATAAGTAGACAAATCGTATATGCATCCAATTTGAGCCTTTTATGTAAGATGTTGTACTATACTACAAGACAAAATTGAATTTATATAAGTGAGAGTTTAATTAAACAGATTTTTTCCACATTATTAATTGATTGTACACTAACTTATATTTTGTGTGCTTTGTGATTATGATAGTTTTTTTGTTATCAAACTTACACTTTAGCCTAATGTAGAATTACTTTGAACATGGACTCTTATCAAGTCCCAGGGTTATTATAAGACACTGTAGAGGTCCATCCTACAACACGATTGATTAAATATCAACAATTAATTCACTGGTGTCTTTTGTTTCATGTTTCCTTGTACCTGTGTCTTCTCTAGTAACCACAACAAGTCCAAAGTTGAACATTAGTTAGTGAACACTAGAGAATATGTATAGTACTGGCTAATTGTACATAGATATCGTATTTACAGTTAATTGAGGCAGTTGTAGAATGGATTATTTACATTCGATATCAGTCTTCTAATAAGCCTGGGACTTGTTGAGAGTCAACTATGTTCAAAGTCAATCTTAACACTAGACAATTTTTCTTGTATAATAGTACAGCATCTTACAGCTTCTTTAACTCACATTTGATATGGTTACTGGAGAAGTCACACAGTAGGTACAGGTATAAACTAATGACACCAGTGAATATAGTATTTTTACAGTTCTCCTATAATTCTTTTACAACATTCAGTAAAGAAGACAGGGGTATAAGTAAACATGAAACAAAAACGCCAGTGTATTAAATGTAGTTGAGACAGTTGTAGGATGGATTATTTATGATTGATTTCAGTCTTTTAATAACCCTGGGACTTGTTGAGAGTTCACATCTTAACACTAGGCTATTGTAATACACAGTACAGGTACATATTAAACAAAATAACAACAGTTAATTTAATGTAAATATGGTAGTTGACAGTTCTCCTATAGTTCACGTTCAACATTGGGTATGTCATGATTACTAGAGAAGATATGTAGTACATGTAAACATAAAATGAAAGACATTAGTTAATTAAAATGTAGATATAGTATTTACAGTTCTCCTATAAACATTTCACACATTACTCCTGAAACATAGTAATTCAGTGTGTAACATTTCACATCTTAAAACATAAACATAAAATACATGGCACCAGTGAAATAAATGTAAATATAGTATTCTACAGTTCTCCTATGAATCACGTTCTAATGTTCACTAACTAATGTTCAACTTTGGACTTGTTGTGGTTACTAGAGAAGACACAGGTACAAGGAAACATGAAACAAAAGACACCAGTGAATTAATTGTTGATATTTAATCAATCGTGTTGTAGGATGGACCTCTACAGTGTCTTATAATAACCCTGGGACTTGATAAGAGTCCATGTTCAAAGTCAATCTACATTAGGCTAAAGTGTAAGTTTGATAACAAAAAAAACTATCATAATCACAAAGCACACAAAATATAAGTTAGTGTACAATCAATTAATAATGTGGAAAAAATCTGTTTAATTAAACTCTCACTTATATAAATTCAATTTTGTCTTGTAGTATAGTACAACATCTTACATAAAAGGCTCAAATTGGATGCATATACGATTTGTCTACTTATCAACTGAGTGATCGTCAAGTGAGATGTTGGCTTGGAACATTCCTTAAAATCGTATTAGATAATATGACACCAATAACAGATTTTATACCCTACAGCCTAGTCCCCAGCACCCAGCATCCTTACATTACTCACCACCCGACCATAGTCTGAACTACGTTCGTTCGGGTCAGGGCAAATACGCCCGGTTTGGTTCACGACTATGGACAAACAAAGCTAGATATTCGTTTGAGATTGCTTTATTCTGGTCTTTGACTCCATCCCCTTCTACCCAGACCTGCAGAAAATAGATAAATAAATTAATCCATCCTAAACCCTAAACCAAAGCCAGACACTCGTTCGGTCGGGAACAACCTGCTCTCTGAAACCCTGCCATGTACCAACCATAACTCAAAATACCCTCAACAAACATAACATAAAACCTATCCTTGGCTAAAGAGTACGTAGTCCTATAACAACCGCACTGAAACCTCACATCCTGTCCCTATTCAAATCATAATATTCAACAATGAAAGGCCTAGTGACAAAGCTTTATGAAAGAGTGAATGTTTAGTTGAGACTGATGGATAATTTATTAAATTGTGTAGTGCCCTCGATTTCAGCAAGACGGTGTCACAGAGTATAATGTCATGTTTAATAGGAGATAGCGACAAGATCATACCTTGATTTCCCATTTATCAAAGATGTTGTGTAGTAGGTAAGCGTGTAAAGTTTACAAGAACTAAGGCATAGGATTGTTCCTGTAAATGAGAGGATGTTAGGGAGAAGCAAACTGTGGCGATCACTCTTTTGGTTGTATTTATGACACACATTTAAATATCATATGAGATTGTCTGAACACTTTGTATGTATCAAATAACCAGATTTTAATTTCTCTCTTGTTGTGTTTTTAAAGTTTGACAATATGTTTAGATGCCTTAAGAAAGGTACAAATAATATTATAAGTTAGAAACAAACACCATCAATACACGCACTTGTTAGGATTCAAAAGTTGATATGTCATTTAAACTGTCATGAATTTGATCTAGGATCTGTTGCATTCAATATTTCTAAAAATACAAAATACTTATTGTAAGTGGTCTAAAACACTACAGGTCGGATGATTCAGTTGAAATTAAACATATCTTGCCTCTTGTACCACCAAGTTGGTAAGTTGTCATTTGAACTAAAATGAACTTGATCTAGCATCTGTTGGATTCAACATATAAAATATTTAATGTTAGAATTTAGATAATGACAGTAAAAGGTTAAATAGTGACATTGGTTTTCGTAATAAGTATCTAAACGAAATATTTCTATCAGTTAAAATTTCAACAATTAAAACATGTTTCGTGCACATTGTCACCAACACAGAATGAAGAACTTCAACAAGAAGACTCCAACATCAACCCTCCTCAGTGGCATAATTTTATTCATTTTCTTGTTGTATGTTTGAGTTAAGTCATAACACCCGAAAACTTATACGAGTACAAGTGAGGAACTCGAGTGAGTGTAGACGACTATCCTTAGGTGCATGTACACGTTACTGAGGTGTGATTTTGATTTCATACAAAGTTACCAGATAGTTTGAAACAACACAATAAGATAGATCTCTATTTATTATAGCTAAGCTGGTGATGGACATAGAAATATAAAAATTTAACATTGACAGCAGTATAAAACTTATTATTCAACAGATAACCATTTATTGTATTGTTATGTTTGACATTGAGAAAAGTAATACTGATTAGATGCAACTAAGCTCTTAAAACATCATCAATACGCATTTTACTATTGTTCTTCAACAAGTTGGACTGACACAAACTTTACTTTTGTACATTTATATCACAGCCATAGTGTTAAATATTTAATAATGCAACTGTACAGGTGTATGCAGTCTTACTCGATACAAAACTCATTTCAATTTTAATATATACTTCTTCTAAGAAAGTAAAGAATAAAACTGGAAAATCTTCCCACTGGTGTCAAGATTATTCAATCTGATAACTCAATCCTTTGTGAACGTAATAAGTACTAATCACTATCACACATTTTGCAAAGTTGATTGAAAGGTATATAGAACAATAGGCATGAAACCAAATACTGCGAAACGCTATACATAGGAAGTTAACTCAATTGAACGAAAACCAAAAGTTTAAAGTGGGAGGTATAAACATGTGTTTTAGTACCCAATTGAGCAGTTGCGGAAATAAAGAATACAGGACCTAGAGGTGGATTTTATAAGGACGAATTATTATTTAGTAGGGAAGGTAATTAAACAGAAACGAGAGTTGTATGGTTATGAATTAATGCTAGTGATGTAGTGAGATGGTCATGCTAAGTGCAGGTGCGAGTCTTGCGGCAGTGGGATGAGCCGGTAAGTGACGCGGTGCGGTGCGCAGGACATGCCCCGGGCGAGCGCGACACTACATACGCGGTCCGGTACGCGCCACTTGGAATTTTTAAATTCTGGAAGGCATGTGATGTGTTGAATTGTTTATTTACATGTTATTGTATAGAATCAGGTGATAGATTGAATATGAATAACGGTTTGGGGATTTTTTCAAAAATGTTCAATCAGTGCAAAAATAATCCCAAAATGATTTTGAGCTAAAAACGGGGTTTTTCTATTAAAATGGGAAAAATGTACTAATTTTGGGTTAAAAATGATGGTTTGTGGCCTATAATGTGCGAAAAACGTGACAATTTTGGGCTTAAAATGGTATTTTTCAATAATTAAAAATGGTGAAAATGCCGATTCGGGCTTTTGTTTCCTATACCACATCTACTGGTATATGGGGTATAAAGTTTAAGTATATTGCGAATATCACATAAATAATTGGTTTGCGTGTTCCAATAACCATTTGGAAATCGCAGTTAATAAACCATTAAACGTTTATAGCCATCTCAGCCACAGTTACATTCTTAATAGTGAATATTGTTTTTAACTAGTTTTATGAGTAAAAAATATATCTGATGTATCAATGACCTCATTGAAATTTCTTAATAGTTACTGATATCAAATCTGCTCTTTCCAAAGTATATTCCTTCACAAGTCAAAGCGCATTGCTCTATTAAAAACCTCTTTTATTAAAGATTTAACAGTCCGACTACCCCCCCCATTAATATAGAGGCGCGAGAGTAGCTGTGAGTAACCCAGCAATAGAAAATATCTCACTTTCTTGAAATTTGATTGATCTCAAGAATGCATTACTAGCACATCCCTCCGTATCTGGGTATTTACATCATCTCAAGTAACCGTTCACATGCCTAACACATCCCAAAGTATCTTGATATTTACATCATCTTAAGTAACCGTTCACATGCCTAACACATCCCAAAGTATCTTAATATTTACATCATCTTAGGTAACCGTTCACATGCCTAACACATCCGAAAGTATCTTGATATTTACATCATCTCAAGTAACCGTTCACGTGCCTAACACATCCCAAAGTATCTTGATATTTACATCATCTCAAGTAACCGTTCACATACCTAACACATCCCAAAGTATCTTGATATTTACATCATCTCAAGTAACCGTTCACATGCCTAGCACATCCCTCAGTCTCTTGATATTTACATCATCTTAAGTAACCGTTCACATGCCTAACACATCCCAAAGTTTCTTGATATTTACATCATCTTAAGTAACCGTTCACATGCCTAACACATCCCAAAGTATCTTGATATTTACATCATCTCAAGTAACCGTTCACATGCCTAACACGTCCCAAAGTATCTTGATATTTACATCATCTCAAGTAACCGTTCACATGCCTAACACATCCCAAAGTATCTTGATATTTACATCATCTAAAGTAACCGTTCACATGCCTAACACATCCCAAAGTATCTTGATATTTACATCATCTCAAGTAACCGTTCACATGCCTAACACATCCCAAAGTATCTTGATATTTACATCATCTCATGTAACCGTTCACATGCATAACACATCCCAAAGTATCTTGATATTTACATCATCTCAAGTAACCGTTCACATGCCTAGCACATCCCTCAGTCTCTTGATATTTACATCATTTCAAGTAACCGTTCACATGCCTAGCAAATCCCTCAGTCTCTTGATATTTACATCATCTCAAGTAACCGTTCACATGCCTAGCACATCCCTCAGTCTCTTGAGATTTACACCATCTCAAGTAACCGTTCATATGCCTAGCACATCCCTCAGTCTCTGATACTTACATCATCTCAAGTAACCGTTCACATGCCTAACACATTCCTCAGTCTCTTGATACCTACATCATCTCAAGTAACCGTTCACATGCCTAGCAAATCACTCAGTCTCTTGATATTTACATCATCTCAAGTAACCGTTCACATGCCTAGCACATCCCTCAGTCTCTTGAGATTTACATCATCTCAAGTAACCGTTCACATGCCTAGCACATCCCTCAGTCTCTTGATATTTACATAATTTCAAGTAACTGTTCCCAGCTCGAGTATCCCTCAGTCTCTTGATATTTACATCATCTCAAGTAACCGTTCACATGCCTAGCACATCCCTCAGTCTCTTGATATTTACATCATCTCAAGTAACCGTTCACATGCCTAGCACATCCCTCAGTCTCTTGATATTTACATCATCTCAAGTAACCGTTCACATGCCTAGCACATCCCTCAGTCTCTTGATATTTACATCATCTCAAGTAACCGTTCACATGCCTAGCACATCCCTCAGTCTCTTGATATTTACATCATCTCAAGTAACCGTTCACATGCCTAGCACATCCCTCAGTCTCTTGATATTTACATCATCTCAAGTAACCGTTCACATGCCTAGCAAATCACTCAGTCTCTTGATATTTACATCATCTCAAGTAACCGTTCACATGCCTAGCACATCCCTCAGTCTCTTGATATTTACATCATCTCAAGTAACCGTTCACATGCCTAGCACATCCCTCAGTCTCTTGATATTTACATCATCTCAAGTAACCGTTCACATGCCTAGCACATCCCTCAGTCTCTTGATATTTACATCATTTCAAGTAACTGTTCCCAGCTCGAGTATCCCTCAGTCTCTTGATATTTACACCATCTCAAGTAACCGTTCACATGCCTAGCACATCCCTCAGTCTCTTGATATTTACATAATTTCAAGTAACTGTTCCCAGCTCGAGTATCCCTAAGTCTCTTGAGATTTACACCATCTCAAGTAACCGTTCACATGCCTAGCACATCCCTCAGTCTCTTGATACTTACATCATTTCAAGTAACCGTTCACATGCCTAGCACATCCCTCAGTCTCTTGATATTTACACCATCTCAAGTAACCGTTCACATGCCTAGCACATCCCTCAGTCTCTTGATATTTACATAATTTCAAGTAACTGTTCCCAGCTCGAGTATCCCTAAGTCTCTTGAGATTTACACCATCTCAAGTAACCGTTCACATGCCTAGCACATCCCTCAGTCTCTTGATATTTACATCATCTCAAGTAACCGTTCACATGCCTAGCACATCCCTCAGTCTCTTGATATTTACATCATCTCAAGTAACCGTTCATATGCCTAGCACATCCCTCAGTCTCTTGATATTTACATCATTTCAAGTAATTGTTCCCAGCTGGAGTATCCCTCAGTCTCTTGATATTCACAATCTCAAGTAACCGTTCACATGCCTAGCACATCCCTCAGTCTCTTGATATTTGCATAATTTCAAGTAACTGTTCCCAGCTGGAGTATCCCTAAGTCTCTTGAGATTTACACCATCTCAAGTAACCGTTCACATGCCTAGCACATCCCTCAGTCTCTTGATATTTACATAATTTCAAGTAACTGTTCCCAGCTCGAGTATCCCTAAGTCTCTTGAGATTTACATCATCTCAAGTAACCGTTCATATGCCTAGCACATCCCTAAGTATCTTGATATTTACATCATTTCAAGTAATTGTTCCCAGCTCGAGTATCCCTCAGTCTCTTGATATTTACATCATTTCAAGTAACCGTTCACATGCCTAGAACATCCCTCAGTCTCTCGATATTTACATGATATGAAGAAACCGTGTCCAATAACATTTTGTAAAATTACATTATCAAGCCATTAGTAGCATTTTCTCTTGATATTTACATGATCTCAAGTATTCGATCCCAGCTCGAGTATATTGGCCAGTTACATGTTATTTACAGTCACGACCAACTGCGGCCCGCGGCGCTCATGGTGCTATTTTTCCTCTATTTAGCGCCAATATATTTATTTAATAATCCATTTATTTAGTCATTTCCACGTCAGAGGCTGCATATTAGCTCGTTACATACGCCTTGACACACGGCGTGTTGGTGTTGGGTAATAGTAACCTCCCCCTCTCATTTCGCCTTGGCCCCCGCGGACTCCCAGAGTCGTGATGCTGTTGTTTCCTTGGTTTAAACGTCTCTAATGCACCCAAACGGCGGTGTAGTAAATAGATGGCGGTGTGCAATCTAATCCACCGCCGCTTCTTCGCCACGGTCGCGCGGCGATGTGCCAGCTGATCCGCCGCCGCTTCTTCGCCAATGCCGCGCGGCGGTGTGCCAGCTGATCCGCCGCCACTTCGTCACGGCCGCGCGGCGGTGTGCCAGCTGATCTGCCGCAGCTTCTTCGCCACGGCCACACGGCGGTGTGCCGGCTGATCCTCCGCCGCTTCTTCGCCACGGCTACGAGGCGGTGTGCCAGCTGATCCGCCGCCGCTTCTTCGCCACGGCTGGCGGTGTGCCAGCTGATCTGCCGCAGCTTCTTCGCCACGGCCACACGGCGGTGTGCCGGCTGATCCGCCGCCGCTTCTTCGCCACGGCTACGAGGCGGTGTGCCAGCTGATCCGCCGCCGCTTCTTCGCCACGGCCACGCGGCGGTGTGTCAGCTGATCCGCCGCCGCTTCTTCGCCACGGCCAGCATGATCCGTACGGACGGCTGTGATCCGCCGCTTCTTCGCCACGGAATGTATGATGTCACGGAAGATCTCTGTAAGTTAAAATGGATAGTGCTTTTTCACGATTTTCCGTGGATAGATTTCGATTATCAAATTATAGTTAGTTTTGAGTTAAAAAATGCAAAGTTTTTTACATCTTTTAACAATTTTATATTCGAGTAGTTGTGTGGTTATTTAAATTAAAAGATTTTTAACCGCCGTCATTTTGGAAAAATAAAAGAAAACTAAAACAAATTTTTAAAATTCTTTTTATCTTAAGCCAATAAGGATGTGTACAAAGTTTGGTTACTGTAGTCTAAATAGTTTTTGAGATCTAACGACTTTTGTAAAACATACAAAATGGCGTCTAGTGGCTAAACAAACGATTTTTCGACATATGTTTACCGTAAAGGAAAATCCTCTTCAGCAGTACAATACTGATGCAAAATACCTTTTCAATCTTTAGAAACTCAGGGGTGGATTCAAAATATGGATTTCGATATACTAACTATCAAATGAGATAGAATTTTACATGGAGAATAATTGAAAAGGAAAAAATAGTTGAATTATTTTCTTAATATGCATGGTGTTAATCCGAGGAAGGCACGCTTTACGCTCTTACACATCACCACAGACTCTCACACATTAATGTTCTTCTTATTATGGCTAAAACCCCCTAGGTTTTTAGGTAGATACTAACAAAGGATCTTTTAGATTAAACCTAAAATACGCCTCAAAGTATCCCCTTAAGATCTTATTCACTCCGCGACACAAATTCGCTTGTTTTCGTCAAGATTGATCGCCATATCTATCTTTGCCCACAACTTATTATTTCTGTGTGGTGAGTTATGTCGGGGACAGCTGACATTTTACCGGTTTGGCCCACTGGGAACGCGGCGGACCGAAAACCGCTCCACTTTCCAGCATTTGTCATCATAATCATATTCAGGACTTTGACTTCAATAGATATAAAACAAGTTATCTCTGTTTTTTCTGTTTTGGACTACGAGTACATATATCCAATACTTACTCCGTCAATCATTCTACTGATTTAAGCAGGTAGGATATCAATGACAATTTTCGTACCACATCCTACTTTGATATATTTTTGTAATTTTATTATACTCTTCACTTGTTTGTGCTCCCTGTGTGCAACACTATGCTCTATGTGATGGAGACGCTGTTATAAACAATAAATAAATGATCGCTCCTCTATGTATACATAATATAAAGCTGACTGAGCGGATGAATGCTAAGCACGGTACAAATGCCCTGTTTTCTATCAGTTGCGTTACCATCAATGCACCGCTGGGCATTTCAGTTCCTATTGCTCCTCATCTGATGGTTATACTGTACCGTATTTAAAAATAATAAAAAAAATTATATAATAAAAATTGTCATTTAAGTTCTAATAAGGAGGCCGGTTAAGATAGCCAAGTAGTTTTGTTCAATCTTGTTGTAGGATGACTCACTATTGTAAACCCTAAAGAATGATTCTGATTGGTTGTTGGATTCACAGGGTCCAGGCAAACTGTAACCTGAATCCTGTAACCCACCGAAGTTATAGAGGTGCAGTGCCATGTGCTCCTGCTTTTTAGTTCAGACTCAGTAGTGATTAGTTTCAAAAATGTAAAATTATCAATTTTACATCCTAAATTTTCAAGTGCCCCAATATTTGGGTAAGTCATTATTATTTTCCTTCTGTAGGGTATTTTTCTTTTAAAAAGGATATAAATAATAATTAATAAATAATTAATTGAATTGTTTTTTTCTAGGGCTTATGGTACTTATGGTACTCATGGTACTTATGTAACTTATGTAATTTATGAAGAATTATTAAGTGTCTTAACCGGCAATTAAAGGATTATTTTCAATTAAAGGATTATTTTCAAATGCAAGATTTTATTAGAAGAAATGTAATGAAGCTCAAGAGTGTGTTATTTACTTTTTATTAACCAAAACTAAAAATTTACATGTGTATCAAACGCAACTGGTACAATACAAATATAGTTGAAGAGTTAAATTGGTGTAATCGTGGTTATTAAAGTAAATTTGTATTTCATTGTTTTAACATAATTCAAGAAGGCATACTTCGTGCAGGATTGAGGGTTGGTTGTTAAGTCGAAGTCGAAGTGTTTGTTAAGTAGAATTATCAAAAGATGATCTATACATATAATACGCTAGTCAATTTTTGTGATAATTGTTTGTTTTTTTGGTGCTACCAATCACCGTGTCCAAGGTGTCGTTAGAAAGGTCTTAGCATTTAGTTTTGACATCAATTAAAAAGGTTTGAAAAGTCACCGTGGTCATGGAAAAATTCGCGAAAATTCGCGGAAAAATTGGGGTGAAATTCGCGATTTCTACCATCGTCTTAATACGCAGGTACATCAGGTACAACAATCGAGAAATCAGCTGTTTATTTAAGGGAGTGGTTAAATTATCAAATACAATCTGTCATAATGGAGACTGGAAGGCGTCGACCAGGGCGGCCAAAAGGAGGAGGTAGACGAACTTGGACGTAACTGGTAGACGCGAACGAAATACATACAATACTATTGTCGTTGATGGCGAATACAACAAGCATCCTTCCGTGTTGGGTTCAAGTGTGCTCTCCACTAGCCGCCTGAAGATTTCACGTTAAATTTAGGACTATTGGCTAATGTCTGAAGGTTATGCCAGACAAATCAGAGAGGATATTAACAAAGCACTCATTGGCATACAAGAAATCCTTTTGATAAACAACACATCATGCAACCAATTGGAACTTCCAAAGCCGTCTATAAATTTGGGATTAAAGCACGAGTTGACGTTATGGAACAAGGCAGTGTTTTTGAAGAAATGTATGCTAAGAATCAAGAACAGAAACCCATTATCGATACAATTTTGTCCAAGGTTAATCGAATCAACAAGTTTTCTGTTTTTCGCTGCTCATGCGGGATGTGGGAAAACCTTCGTGCAAAAAGCAATTCTTTGCAAACTTCGTTAACTTCACAGGAATCGCAGCAAGTTCACTAGACGGCGGGCGCACTCTACATCTACATCGGGTTGGACCGGTGTTATCCATAACGGCGAACAGTGCTAAAGGCTGGAATCAAATCAAGCAAATTAAATTGAGAAAAATATGAGAGCGCACAATTCCGAACCGAATTCATGTCTTTCTTGAAACATTTGGGAGATGACACGCTGCTAGTGGAGCGTGATCTAGGATAAAACATAATCGAGTTACCTAATCAATTCATTGGTGCCGGCGATCCGGTTGCAGACATTTATGGTTCGATTAAGTAGATTATTGAGATAAATGAAATCTTTGATCGTGCGATTCTCTGTTTGAATAACGAAGATTGTTCTTTGCTAAATTCGACAATTTTAGAGGAAAACTAGGTCTGTTTACACCTTATTATAGTTTTGACAAGATACTCACAGAAGACGTCAGTGAGGATATCAACTACCCGACGAATTTCCGGAATCTGTTAGCGGACTTCCGGCTAATGAACTCAAGTTTAAGAGAACGCCGTGGTTATGTTGATTCGTAATATTGATACAGCAAAAGATATAATTAACGGAACCAAGATGAGAGTCAAGAGATTGCATCGTAATTAAATTGACTGTAAAGTATTGACTGAATCCAAACAAATAAAATAATTATTATAGCACAAATACATTTGTGCTCATACAATACCCTGTTGGCCTACCGTTCAGTTTCCAAGCACACACAAATTCCGATTATTTTGTTATTTTCTTTGACAATAAACTAATTACAGGGCCAAAATTTGGTTAAGGTTGGAGTAGTTCTTCCTGAACCGGTGTTTGGCCACGGCCAGCTAACTGTATGTCACAGCAAGTAGAGCCCGATCATTTAATGATCTTAAAGTCTACATACAAGATGGAGAACACCAAGGCGGAATCGTCGAGATAACCGTGTTTATACTCGCAATATTCTTTATAGAGAAATGTTATTTGGTTTAGTATTAAATAATTGTAATTATAATTAATTTGACTTGATTTTTTTAGATAGCAACACTTTGGATAAGCACGCTTTGATGGACAGTGTCTCATTGAAAGCGCACGATTTCGTGCGACAGGTACGCTAGTCAATAATTAAACAAGATTACAAAAGAATGTTGGCCTATATATTTTAAAAAGTAAAATGACAGTAGAATAGGGCCTATAAAAATTAACTCCAAATAAAAAATATTAAATGTATTTATTATTATAAAAATAATTAGGATGTAATTGCATGTGGTAATTAACAAGTAATAATATATTTTTACTTGTATAATAACATAGCAACAATTTTTCCAAGATAACCAATACGGTATAACTTTAATTTGACGCCTTACTGACCAGTAATGCTGTCCCAAACTAATTTCTGTAAACTGTAAACTGTCATCGACGATGGCTCCCGTCAGCATTGTCGTCCATGGCATGTCGGCGAACATGGATCATGGATGTCTACTAGGGAAGACATCACACCACGACACTCAGGTCCCGTGGTCCCATCGTGTCGTCAATTGCATGTCGGCGAACATGGATCATGGATGTCTACTAGGGAAGACATCACACCACGACACTCAGGTCCCGTGGTCCCATCGTGTCGTCTATGGCATGTCGGCGAACATGGATCATGCATGGATGTCTACTAGGGAAGATATCACACCACGACACTCAGGTCCCGTGGTCCCATCGTGTGGTCTGTTGCGTCGGAAGACGAGTTAGTGTGGCGGTGCCGAGTTTCGTAACCTATCACACAATCTACAGGGGCCATTACTAAAAACCGTCCCAGGAAATAGATTGTAATGTCTTACTAGCCAGGAACAACGCTAGTCAATAAGAAGGGAATCGAATTGGCCAATCGTATAACGTCTAACGTGTAATGGGTAATGTCTTAATGTCTAATAGGTAAATGGGTAATAGGTAATGGGTCACTCGTAACCACGTGTTGTTAACGACGTAGTTTACAGCTTGCACAACTAATCCATAATGTCCTCGCTGTTCGAAACAATAAGTAGCCTAATGGAAGGTATTGCGACTAATCGATACTCCACGGAGCGTTCGGTTTCGTTGTATTATTTATTCGTATTTTCAAACACAATTATTTAGCCAACACATTTAAAATTCATTCTCACTTTTTTTTCTTAAATTGAAATATCAATGATTAACTTACTGTATTCGTAAAAATCGATTTAAGGTTTGTCCGACCCGCATATAAAGTAAATGTTAACTAAATTCATCACATCTCACAAACTACATGAGATAACAACTTTTTTTTAATGTTGGCTCATTTCCGTATATTTAAGGTATGTTGTCCTATACTTACTCGGATGAGTTCGTAATCCAGATATATTGAACAATTGGAACATAAGAGAGAGGTTTGTACCCTAAAATCGGTTTTATACATTTTTCATATGTAATTTTTAGAAATTTAAAAAATTAAATTTTTTTGTTCTTTTTAATATTACAATCTGCCTAAAACTGCACACTAAGTCACCCAAACCCAAGACAAAATTTGTTAAATACCGGGATTTTAAAAATATAAATGAAGTTCAGTTTTTGTTAGACGTTCAAAAAACGCCGTGACACCTTCTTCAAAATTTAAATTCTGTTGATGAAATGGTTGACGAGCTTAATTCTACCATATTAAATCTTTTTGACAAACATGCTCCACTCGTTACAAAACGCTTGACTAAAAGAAGACCTGTTCCGTGGATGAAGCCAGAAATAAAAAGCTTGATGGCTAAACGTGATTGTTTGTTTAGAACTGCAAGGCGGTCACAAAACGAGGAGTTACAACAGCAATATCGTCATCTACGAAACCGAGTAAAACAGCTTTTACGCAGTTCAAAACTCAAATACATTCGTAAACTTTTTGAAAATCACAAGCAACCTTCTAGAATTTTGTGGCGTAAAGTAAAAAGTCTTGGGCTCGGGAAACAATCTGATCCTCAACAAGTACACATTGATCTCAATGAGTTAAATGTTTTCTTTTCATCTTGTAGTTAAAATATCAATCAGCACAAGGTCAATAATCATTTGAATGATTTAGTAAATGCCCAAACCCCTAATCTGGGATATCCTGAATTTTATTTTAAACCTGTCATACAGTCTGATGTTTTGATGGCCATTAGCAGAATCCGAAGCAATGCTGTCGGATCTGATGCAATATCAATCCGCCTCATCAAAGATATACTCTTTGCTATTCTACCAATAATAACATTCATTTTTAATGCATCTTTCAGGCGGTGTTCATACCCTTCTCTTTGGAAGTCTGCCCTCATCCGTTCCTTAAACAAGGTCTCAGCTCTGACAACATGTCGTGATTTCAAGCCGATAAGTATTTTGCCCGCTTTATCTAAAGGCCTAGAAAGAATCGTTCACTGTCAAATAACTGAATTCATCACTGACAACAACATTTTATCTGACTTTCAGTCAGGTTTCAGAACAGGACACAGTACAGAAACAGCACTCCTCCGAGTGGCTGAAGACATAAGACTTTCCATGTAACGTCGACAGGGAACGATTCTAACTTTATTTGATTTTTCTAAAGCGTTCAACTGTGTCAATCATGATATTTTAATTCAGAAATTAAGGGCCATAGGGTTTTCCCAGAATGTCCTCAACTGGCTGAGATCTTATCTATCAGATAGGCGGCAATGTGTGGAGGTTGGTGAGAAGCGATCCGACTGGGAGACTGTTACTTGTGGTGTTCCACAAGGATCAATCCTTGGACCCTTACTTTTGCACTTTACTTATATGACATAAACTCAGCTTAGGTGCATTGCAAACACCATATGTACGCTGATGACCTTCAAATATACGAACAATTTACTACAAACAATGTGAACGATTCTGTCAGAAGAATCAATGAGGACATTACTAGAATTGTTGCAAGGGCTGAAAAACATGGACTGAGACTAAATCATGAAAAGACTAAACCAATTGCAATCTGCCGTACTCAACTTCGCAATTTAATTTTCTTTCCTTCCATTGATTTAATTACAGTATGCGGAAATTCTCTGCCATACTACAACAAAGTAAAGGCTCTTGGAGTAATACTTAACACAACACTCACGTGGGACGAAGCAGTCAATGCCATACGCAGAAAGGCTTTCGCATCAATACAGTCACTCAAGATATTACAGAATTTTTTGCCACTACACACTAAACTGCATTTTGTCAAAACACTTGTACTTCCCCACTTTACTTACTACAACTCACTGATCGATGACATGACTGTAACACAGGCGGGTATGCTCCAGCGTTCTCAAAATTATTGCTTGAGATTGGTTTATTGTCTTAGACGTTATGAGCATATCACGCCGTACTACCTTGAGGCAAAAATTTTGAAATTGAAAGATCAAAAAGCAATCAAAATTCGGTTACTTTTTTCAATACTAAAAACAGGAGTTCCAAATTATTTTAGAGATGGCTTTAAATTCGTATCTCAAGGTAGTTCGCGAAATTCACGTCCTTCATCGATCACATTACGAATGTGACCACAGCTTATGATAGGGCTTTTGTTGTCACTGCCTGTCGCCTTTGGAATAATCTACCTCTACAAATAAGATCCCTTGAAAAACGATCACAGTTTGTGGCGGCACTAAAAACTGTTTTTTGATCGGATGGTCTCGGCTGGCGTATCCTAGGGCTTCTGTGGTGGGGCGGTTGCTGATGTGAGTGTATGTGCTTGAGTATAAGTTTTGTAATTAAACTATCTATTTATTTTTTATTTTGTATATTCTATGTTTTTTAAGTATATTTTGTTTGTAATCTATGATAAGTTTATTTTTATGTTCATATTTTTATGTTTTAATGCAGGTTAAGTGTAAGAAAGTGCCATGTGGCCCTAACTTTGCCTGTTTAAATAAAGATTTTTCATTTCATTTCATTTTTCATGTCTGTAAAAATGACAGTTCAAAAGTTATGGGCTTTTAAATGTCAAAAAAATCAAATTTTTAAATTTTCAGCGATAACAATAGAAGTAAAATATAACTTGACTCGTACCATTGAAACCAGCTTAAAAAACTAAACAAATTAGTATTTTGAATTATTTGTCTACGACTAACGGTTTCAGAGAAAAGTTAAATTTACTGTCCACGATAAACGCAGTACGTTGTCTGAAAGCGCCCAATGTTATTCTTATAGAGAATATAAAAAAAATCCATTTCTTCCTTACTTTCCAACCGTTTTCCATGAAACTTGGTATGAAGCGTAAGGTCAAATCACCCAACAAACCAACTCAAAAAAGCTTGACATTACCAAGGGAAGCGAGGGGGGATTTCCACCTATACAATTCGAAAATTTTAATTTAACTTTGTCTCTCTTGTTTTTATTTTCAGAAATGGGATGTTACTTTTGAAACAATAGAACATTATGTTGTTATGTACATTACATATTGCCTTTTTAAATTTACTTAAGGGAGAAAGTATGTGTCAGTCCACTGGTACCGTTTATTTCCGTTCCTCGTCGACACACTGTTCAACATTACAATTTATGAATTTAAAAAAAATTAAGGTTATTAAATTTATATAGGGATGATATTGATTTGTTTCGTTATAATTTTAATTTATTTGTGAACCAATTAGATAGATTTACTACTTTCTAGATTATTAACATTATTACCATAGTAGTTTTAATACCTGAAGTTTGTTTTCATTTTGTTAAACACACACGTTACTCTTTCTTTTGTATTTGCCTACTAGCCTATAGTTAGTTATAATTTTGCTAATCTTGTACTCTTATTATTCATTATTTAATTTTACTTTATTATGTTTTCAAAATGGCTGTTTTGGGCATTAGCCTGTAGCCATTATGTATGTAATTCAATAAATAAATACATAATTAAAATAATTAACTACTAATATGGTTAATCTCCGTAAGCATGCCATAGGAAAGGATTAAGTAGGTTTGCTATGACAAAATACCCCCGTCGCAGCAGACCTGCGTACTCAGCTACGTTTTATCGATATCTGTCGATAAACAACAGAATTATTTGCCTATTTCCATAAGATTAACATGGGAAAGAGTGTGCAGTATTGCTACTGTGAGGAACACATAAACTATGATTTTTTAGCATAAACTTATGTATCCGAACCACATGGAGCTAAATATCAAGTTTCATCCAAAAATATAGATTGATAAGTGAAATATTCATTTTTCTTTATCTTCCATAAGATTAACATTGGAACCTCGAAATACAACATACTGTGTTGAGATTTTTAATACCTCGGTAACCGTTAGAGATAAAGAAAAACTTTAAGGAACTTATTTTTGTAGTTTTTTCAGCAGATTTTAATGTTGAAAGATATAGTTTAAAATTTTTTTAAATTGCATTTTAGGAACGCAAAAACCCGAATTTTCGGGTACAAAATCCCCCCAAACTACCCGTTCCCATTGACCGATATGTCTGATTTACTAACCCGTCCGAGCAATTGCAGGAATACACGTCTCCACCGAATTTGTTCTCGATCGGACAATTTTTACGAGTTATCATGTTCACAGACATAATATATATATAAATCGTAACGACTATTGTTTTTGGCCTCTGGGTACCTTAAGAAGAAAAAATAACATGGTCCCGGGCTTAAGTTTTGCTATGAGACCTTCGGTAATAGCTTCTTCCCTATGGGAAATTCACTAAAACAATAAATATTTATACTTTTCATCGTTATTTAGTATATTAGTAGATGAACTTAACTTAGCTAATAATCCTGATTAGATGAAGCTGTATGCCAAGTTTTAGTACAAAATTTCAGAATAATAACACGTGTGAAATTTCGTATTTCCTAGGTTCACCGGTTCAATTCTTGACTCCGTCCCCGTAAGCATAAGGTCTGTAAAGACAACGTTACACAATGACTAGACCGGGAATTTGACTATCATTATCGAAACGTTTAAAAATAATAATTAAAATATAATTTCGATTGTTAGCATACGTTATTAGACCTTGTGAAGGATAGTAAGTTTTATCACAATATTTTAAATAACGAGTGATATATCAATTTTTATTTTTTCCCATACTATCAACATTAGGGCTAAAAACCATCATATTGTGTTTACAAATTTCTATATTTAAATACTGTAACTAATTGCCATAGAGCGAAGATTAAAAATAATAAATTGTTGTTTAAGTGACAGTTGCACTATGTGGTGATAATATTAATTTTGTACGAATCGTTATTAGTTGACATCCGGAGTGTGAAGACACAGCGCGACGCCCAGACTGTCGTCTGCGTCTGCGAGTCGAGATGATTCGTCTCTACAGTGAAAGTGTGGCACCCACGACAAGCTACCGGAAGTAGATCCGCCATCGCCATTGTCCGCTGCAATCTAGCGGATGAACTTGCCACTTGATCGCAACATGTACACTTTATTTTCGGCACGTTGTTTGGCGCCATCGAATATTCAGACCAATTGTCAATTGATTGACAGGCCTACTAATATTTTACTACAATTCAGTTACAGTAACTTCTTTATGAGAGGAAGAGAGCCCAAGCTATTTTTATGATAATTTGTTTCAACTTGTAGATGAGGCTAGTTTTTCAGTTATTCTGCCA
Source organism: Nephotettix cincticeps (assembly GCA_023375725.1). Classification (NCBI taxonomy): domain Eukaryota; kingdom Metazoa; phylum Arthropoda; class Insecta; order Hemiptera; family Cicadellidae; genus Nephotettix; species Nephotettix cincticeps. Next base: position 98,966,034 of record CM041786.1, on the reverse strand, counting down.
AAAATTATTTAGTCCAGAGAATCAGAAAGATTACAGTAGCACTCAGTTGGCATTATAAAACCCACTGTCACGATATAAGCGAAACACTTCACGCATGTTAGAGTAGAACACTAAATGTTCTACTCGTATATAATTCTACGTATAAAATTTGTATACTCTAAATAGATAAACCACTAACTTACCTTTGACCAAACCAATATACACCTTACAAACCATCAACTGGTTCATTATTTCCGTTGTGTGTATACTTAACGTGTTCTTTTAGCCATTCGGGTATTTTTTTAGCCTTTTACTCTGTACGAATAATATTATTGAGTACCTGGTGACCGAGCTTTGCTCGTTTATACAGTACATGTATTATAAAAATTAATTCGAAAAATTAAAACACATTTATTACTCAATGAAAACATTTATGTGGTTTAAATAAAACCGATTTAATACGCCATAATTAATATAGCACTGAACAAAAAGTATTGCCCCTGATGGGGTTAGAACACGCGACCTACATATTACGAGGCCAACACGCTACCGCTGGACCACGACGTCTGCCAAATGAGCAACGCCGGTTAAGGTGTTTTAGCCAACCTCAATTGTTTTAGCCGATCATTTACTGTTTAACTATCCATACAGTTATTATTAGCCTGTGATCAACTGATTTTGTTAGAAACGCAGGATTGAAAAGCAAAAGAGAAATTTAATTTACACATAATTGGTTTGTTACAGTGGCTTCAAGCAATACAACAAGTACGTTTTCTATAAAAACACGGAAGATTTTGGAAATACTCTTTCCTGCTTTTATTTCGCACAGTTATGTTACCCTTAAGTTTTTACAAATTGTTTAGTAACCTGATAATTTTACATTTATTACATACATAAAATAAATATTTATGAAAAACCTCTATTCACATATTGTTCTTTGCCGACTTCAATCAAGAACTGTCAAACGGTTATAAACAGCTGTTTTGGTTTATATTGTTTACATTTTATTCTCCATAAGCGTATTGTTAAATTTTTAGATTTTAAACTTAATATTACAAGAAAACACGAATTTTCCTGGACATTAGACCTATCTAGAACTTATTTTCTACTCGGAAATTAGTTATTTCCAAAATTTAAAGAAATTCCTCGGTGCCGTTTTCGAGATCCGTGTGCAAATATATATACAAACCTTGCTCGTATTATAGTATTGGATATATATATACAAACCTTGCTCGTATTATAGTATTGGATGGATAATACCTAATCAGTCTCTTCATCTAACTAGACGAAAGGCGTCAAAGGCTCAGCTTGAAAGGTGCGTGTGAGACCTGGGGTGTGGTTGCGCTGCCTGTTTGTTTCTTGTTGAAAACACGAATTGACTGTATTATTGACTAAAAATTGACTGTATTGACTATATTATGTACTTTAGTTTTAGAATTAAAAAGTCCCAAATAGTTTGTATAATAATCTTTTTTCAAACTTTTCAGAAAAAACTACTTCCCTGTGAGAAATATATCATGGCTATGTCAAAAATTTAAAATAAGTAATAATTGTTTTCCATAAGCATCGTAGTTTCTGTAGTAACTTCATTACTGTTATGAAATAAGACATTTTAGTATATGATGGAGTAGCTTAGAAAGTACTAAGCATACGAAAACCATAAACTAACTAAACAGCTGTTCTCACGTCATCGTATGACGTCACTTCCGTTACACTTTTTTCCTCTCGCAATTTTTTATCTCCCCCCGCCAGAGCTTATACATATCAATGCTTACATATATTTTCATTTTTTTTATACTACATGTATGCATATATTTTTAGGTACTTCCCTTTGGGAGATAGCTCAGATCATGGATAGGCCTATGTCTAAAGATAATTTTTCAGTTTCTCTAAATTGCTCTTCCTTTATAACCGTATGACGCTACTTCCGTACAATTTTTCTAAGACGGGAATTACTACCCCCATCTGAGAGCTTAGATGTATCGATGTCAATAAGGTATTTATAAAACCACAAACAAATCATATTTTACTTATGTATATAAATAGAGGTTTGTGCACTCAACAAACCTAAATGGCTCTTACTCTTATATCAATTTCTGTCTGTCTGTCTCTCCTTCGCAAAACGAACACAAATTTGAGTTCTTTTCTCCGTGAAAACGGGGGAAGCCTCAATGATAAAACTAGCTTTCATTAACTTCTACACATTTTGGGGAAGGTTTGGTGATATTAGAACCATTTTTGATAGTTTTACTGAACATGTGGTATATTAAATTAATGTAACAGAAAGTAATAACCACCTGAACATTTTAAAACATAAAATTTTATTTTCAATCTAACATAATTTGAACAATAAGAAAATATGGTAAATTTACACTCTATAGGTCTTCATTCACAAAAAAGCCTACATCAAAAATTGTATACAAAGACAACAATTTTGGATTACGTAAAACGAGTTCCAAGTTCAAGAAAATTGTACCGTTTTAGTATACTGTAATATGTCTTGTATAGTAACTGTTGTCCAGAATATTTAGGCTCAAGTGGTTTGGACGGTTTTTCTAATTTTGTTTAATAATTTTCACTGAATTTGTAATTTTTTTCGCCGAAGGAGATTTTTGAATATCTCAGTAGCCATTGGAGATAGAGCAACACTTTAAAGAACTAAATTGTGTAGTGTTTTGAGTTGATTCTAATAATAAAAGATAAAGTTTGAAAATTTTTAAAATTACATCGAAAAAATGCAAAAAAACATTTTTGGGGTACAAAACCCCCCCAAACTACCCGTTCTGATTGACCGATATGTCTGGATTACGAAATCGTCCGATACACGTTTCTACCAAATTTGGTCTCGATCGGACCATTTTTACTATACGCACGCACACACACACACACACATATATATATATAATACTGTAATATATATATATATATATAATATATAATATATAATACTGAACAATATGGTTCAATATTTAATCAAATAAGTATATGTATGCAACGTAGAACATAGCTATGTAGACAGAAGCAATTAGTATCTATATATATGTATGTATAAAACATTTACACTCAAAATACTGTAGTCTTTTCAATTAGCAATATTGAATAACTTCACTTAGTCACTACACATGGCCACTTGTACGTTTATTATATTTTGTTCAATAGCAATATCGATGGTTATACCGTAGACCAACTTACCACGACCATAGTTGGTCTAGGGCATAAGGTAATACACCCCACGTTGTCAACCAAATCTTCTTAACAGACTCAGGACTACATGATTGAACTTTGTGTTGTCCTTACTCAAATATTTATAAAGATTACATAAAACTTTCTATGAGGAATGGTTTCATATGTCAGGTATTCCAACGTTTCGCCCAAAGAGGTGGTCCGCGAGCCACCGGGCGAGTATCGCAGGAGCTGTCTTCGATCGTTTTGCAGAACAGGTTCGCTGGTTTGCAGTTGGCAGTTGGCAGTTGGCAGTTGGCTGTTGGTAGTTGCAAGGCCGATGACTCCCGCTCATGCCACTCATATTCTAGGCCTTACTCACAGTCCCTCCCGCTCCCCAGCCACAGTGACTGGGCCAAAAATTGCACAACCTCACCATGCTGCTTCCACTATTTTGACACATGTGATACGAGGAGAATAGTCTACAACAAAACAACCTTACATTAAATTAGACACGGGGCGAACCTGTGTCTCTAGGCAAATCAGCCATTCGGGTTTGTGCGCTTTATCAGGATCTCGCGACCACCCCAGGGCCACGACACAGGGGGTTGTGTACCTATCCCTTGGACCACTTTGACCCATCTGATTGGATGAATATTAATATTAGTAACGAGAAGAAACTAAACTTGTATCTCAAGGATAATAAATATTTATTTACAGATTCATCTTGAATAATAATGTTATCATGAAAAATGCATGATTGTTAAAACCATACCTTAATCTTTCAGGAGTAGGCTTACTCTAATGAGAAAAATGAGAATTAAACATGAGAAAATAAATAATGGTAAAATCGCATGTGTATTCGAAAATGTACTCAATTCGACTAATATGTATTGGGGTAAATGAAGTAATTAACTGATATTATTAATCTAAGTAGGCATGTGTTACCTAATTATCAAAATATAACACCTGAATAATTAAAGCTTACTTTAATCGTAACCTCTTTAATTAGAAGCGAAGGGCTTTTTGCCTACATACGTACACATATAATTCGTTAAAAACTATTTTAATAAACCAGGGTGGTAACAGGTGGACCTATACCAGTTATAAGCCTTCTTAAAATGCTGAGCCATATATCTGTCAAGCCCTGAAAGCTTAACAGCATTTCTACGTACCACAAGAGTTGTGCTTTACAAATAAAGAGTGTAACCAGTAACCACCAACAGCCTGGAATACAACTCAGAACGTAAGAGACATATCGCAAATTTGGAAAACTATAAATTCATGCAACAATCTCTACATCTAATGGAAATATAAATATCTCAGATGAAGAATTTTTTTAGAATAATTTAGACGTTGTCGATTCCATAGCAGGTCCTCATCCGTAGCATATCTCGTGAAATATAATCTATTCTTCCACGAGACTTGCAGAACATTCTATCCCCGCACGATAGCCGGACGTGTGTGTAGTAATTGCGCCATAGCTAGACAGTTTTACGGCGCATGAATCATGGCTGGGATGGGTTCGTGGTAAACGAACAGGGAGGGGCCATGGGGCAATGTCTGGTCTCTGCTGTTGCTAGGGTCGGTCGGTGGACGTACTGGTGCAAACCTCATGTAACAGAATAGGGAAAGCCACGGGGCAATGTCATGTCTCTATTGTTGTTAGGCACGGTTGGTGGTGGCACTGGTGCAATCTGTGCTATAACTGAACAGGGATGGCCACGAAGCAATGTCATGTCTCTGTTGTTGTTAGGTACGGTCGGTGGTGGCACTGGTGCAATATGTGCTATAACAGAACAGGGATGGTTACGAAGCAATGTCATGTCTCTGTTGTTAGGGTCGGTCGGTGGTGGCACTGGTGCAATCTGTGCTATAACTGAACAGGGATGGCCACGAAGCAATGTCATGTCTCTGTTGTTAGGGTCGGTCGGTGGTGGCACTGGTGCAATCTGTGCTATAACTGAACAGGGATGGCTACGAAGCAATGTCATGTCTCTGTTGTTAGGGTCGGTCGGTGGTGGCATTGGTGCAATCTGTGCTATAACTGAACAGGGATGGCCACGAAGCAATGTCATGTCTCCGTTGTTGTTAGAGTTCGGTCGTTGGTGGCATTGGTGCAAAACTCATGAGCCACAACAGGGATGGCCACGGGTAATGCTTTGTATTTGTTGTTGTTAGGCACGGTCGGTGGTGGCACTGGTGCAAAACTCATGAATTACAACAGGGTTGGCCACGGGGCAATGACATGTCTCTGTTGTTGTTAGGGGCCGTCGGTGGTGGCACTGGTGCAAAACTCATGAACCAGAACAGGGATGGCCACGGGTAATGCTTTGTATTTGTTGTTGTTAGGCACGGTCGGTGGTGACACTGGTGCAAAACTCATGAACCACAACAGGGATGGCCACGGGGCAATGACATGTCTCTGTTGTTGTTAGGGGCGGTCGGTGGTGGCATTGTTGCAAAACTCATGAACCAGAACAGGGATGGCCACGGGTAATGCTTTGTATTTGTTGTTGTTAGGCACGGTCGGTGGTGGCACTGGTGCAAAACTCATGAACCACAACAGGGATGGCCACGGGGCAATGACATGTCTCTGTTGTTGTTAGGGGCGGTCGGTGGTGGCACTGGTGCAAAACTCATGAACCAGAACAGGGATGGCCACGGGGCAATGGCATGTCTCTGTTGTTGTTAGGCACGGTCGGAGGTGGCACTGGTGCAAAACTCACGAACTACAACAGGGATGGCCACGGGGCAATGACATGTCTCTGTTGTTGTTAGGGGCGGTTGGTGGTGACATTGGTGCAAAACTCATGAACCACAACAGGGATGGCCACGGGGCAATGGCATGTCTCTGTTGTTGTTAGGCACTGTCGGTGGTGGCACTGGTGCAAAACTTATGAACCACAACAGGGATAGCCACGGGGCAATGGCATGTCTCTGTTGTTGTTAGGGGCGGTCGGTGGTGGCATTGGTGCAAAACTCATGAACCAGAACAGGAATAGCCATGGGGCAATGTCTTGTACTTGTTGTTGTTAGGGTCGGTCGGTGGTGGCACTGGTGTATGTTAGTGTATGTCTCGTGTCTGCTGCTGCTGTTGTTGCTAGGGTCGGTCAGTCTATACTGGTGAAATCTGATTTGTACTTAGTGACCAAGTAGACTTCTCTCTTCAACTCTCCATACTATTTATGAATTGTCTGTGGATGAAAAGTTTTCTTTCGGGATTTTCTCTTCTTATTTCATAATTTATATATATTTTACATCTTTTTACAAAATATAAATTTAAAATACCCCCGTCGCAGCAGACCTGCATACTCAGCGAATTTCCAAATGCACAGACCATTCTAGGTCCATGTAGGCCATTTCCTAATTTTTAAGTTATTTTTATTATTTTCTTATTATGTCTACGAAAATAATTTTTTTAAATTTGTTTACAATATCTAACATTTCAAAAATGTGCACGGTTTAATTTGTAATATATTTTGTTTCTTTTGGAATAAATCTGATTTTGACTTTGACTTTGTTTCGGTCCCTTCTAGCTATGATATATCCCTTGCGAGTTATTGGTGACACTGTACACGAGAAAGTTGTAGGCGCAGACAGACAAACATGCAGCGGGGTCATGTCGCGAGGAGTGGCTGGGTAACATTGTTGTATTGTCTAGATATCAGATTGTGACTGTGAGCCAAGGTGGAATTTGATTGGACCGTTCCCTGCAAATCCGCGTTACCGACAGCTCGACAGCTGCATGTACAAGTTTATAGAAGTGCCACCATTCCTACGAATGAATCTGAGACAGGAGGACCCCCTCGTGCTCAGCTTAGTTGTTATATTTCTTAGCCCGGGATAATCTGTTATATCTTTTGTATTCACATTTACTGCGTTCTGTGTTTTAACTTAATCATATGTTTTTACATTCCTCGTTTACAATTAATTGTGAGTTCTTAAATAGATTTTATAAGAATAAAATGTTTCAATAATTATATTTTTCAATTCATTCAAAACTAAATAGTTCAAGCTATTAAACAAATATTCTTCTTCACTACCGTATAACGATCGGACCGAATCTTTGGTGAGAACTGTCTTCCAAGGGGAGAAGCCCAGCGATAACTCCACTTCAGGACCTGACCCCTGTCTTCCCCATAACACTGAAAGTGCTATTGCTATTACTATCATGGATCAAATCAAGACTGTGACCACGCTCATGGCACAGTTGGTTAATGTGATAACCACTTTAAGGTTGCGGGTGGTATCTTGGAACGCCAAAACGGGCTGGCTGACGAATTCACTCAACTACCGACTGACATGAATATGACATGAATATCGCTCCTTCGATTTTCGAAACTACCAGGTATACCGTGCCCACGGATTGTAACCGTAAGAAAGCGGTGGCATATAGCGATTCTTATTCAACAAACCCGCTGTCCCCGTTGCTCAAAACCCCTTTACCTGACATCGAGGTCACTACGGTTGCTGTGCAATATTGTGCTTTGGAATTTGAGTTGTCATTTGTATACAACCCACCCAGTAGAAAACTTGAATGTGGTTTCCTAAACGACTTACTTTGAGCTGACACACCTACACTGCTAGCCGTATACCTTAACGCATAACATCTGGACTAGGGCTGTAGAAAAGGGAATGCTACTGGACTGAGCCTTAAAAGCTATGTTTGTTGCTCCTCCACACATCAAGCTACTTTGGCCCCACAGAGCCAACTCACTACGTACTTGTATCACTATCACGGTGGCCAACCACCAGATATCCTTTGGACATTGGACTGGCTGGTTCCTTATTTGATGGTAAAATCGAAAGTGTTTGCTGTATCAGACTTCTCCTCTGACCACGCCCCTGTAAACATTGACCTACCCCGGGGTAGACTCCCCGAATATACTCGCCTACTCGCAGAAAGATGGTCAACTGGAGCCGTTATGCGAACCGCCTTGCTGATCAGCCGAGGCCACCAACACCTCCCAGCCGAGACTGCCGGGAAAATCTATCCAGCACGCCGGCAACGTCATGTAATCCATCAGCTACTTAGAGGTCACGAATTGTGGATAGTTGTGCGAAATGGTCGGTGGTTGTAGTGTTCTCTTAAGTTGATTAACGTCCGAAATATTGAATACGTTAATCCACAATGACCGACCTGATAATTAGACCAATTCGTAATTCAGAGGCTGTTGGGCTATTAATTAACAGTCCTGTCTAAGGAACGTGTCAGTCTTAGTCAGTAACAAGACTACAAGATCGCGCCACCATCTTACACCCAATCCTCATTCATACTTAGCTTAAAATACCTACATTGTAGTATGGTTGCAATTTTGCAATTTCAATCCAATGATCTAATCCAATCTAATCTAATCTAATCTATCATCAAGTCCAAAATACAGACATTCTCAAAGAAGCGGCGGCATTGTCTTCTTTCTCGACAGTTACCACGAACCCTACTCCGTCACTTCGTAGAGAATTGCGAGAGGAAATTCTGCGCTGTTATCTACGAAGAGAATACCAACTTACACGTAGCCCCCATGCAAAGCACATCTTTAACCAGCAGGAGGTGTATCAGGTTACTGACTGAACTGATTTGAACAAAATATCCTTACTTCATATTCATGCTTACTTCATTCCATCCATTGCAGAAACACTTGAGTGTAATTAATTAAACTTGAAAATTATCATTTGACGATTCTCACTTGAAAATAATATGAAAGTATAGATAATAATATAATAATAAATGTATGGCATAATAAATGTATAATTTTTTTCCAAACATGCTTGCTGTTGGCTAATCTGTCTGTCAGAATTTCAATTTCAAGAAATGTTTGTGTGTCAAAATGTTTATAAACATGAAGTTAGTAAATTAAGTTTCTAAGGTTTATTTTCATTCTTTATTGAACACGCCCATATTTTTTACATTGATGCTTCCTAAAATCTACCAAGTAAAGCATAAATCAAAATCAAACAATAACCTTCTCGGTCATCTTGAATGTGTGTTAAAATGTGAAACATAACTATGCGATTTAGGATAATTAAGGCAATCACGGTGTTTATTATTATTTTAAATGTCATATCTGTATTTTTTATTTGGAAGTTCTTCTCTGAAAATAAAAAAAACCAAAAAGATGAAAGCTTTATTGAAGAAATTGAAAATCAAATGAAAAATGATATAGGCCTATCGTCAAAAAAAATACTTGAAAGGAATGGCCTTGTTCAAAGCCAGGTGACGTTTGTTATGCGTTCATTTGAACATTTTGATCACGATATTATTGAAACCATTTACAATGTTTTGAATGTGTATCCAGGTTCAAATATTTTGGTCGTATCAGACACTCCATTCTATCCACCAATCATCTTAAACAGAACTAACACGAGTAGTGTGAAGTTCGTCACTACAAAACCTTATCTCACAGGTTCTTTTAAAGATCGAACTCCAATTCTACACATAGCGACAAAGTACACATTTTTCATTCCAGATTCTACCCGTATCAATCCTAGAAAAGTGGTTGAAAAATTAATTGTCCGTTCAGGGAAGGATTCAACATTAATTGCTGTTCCGTTCAAGACGAAAGAGGTGAATTGTCTGAAGATGCATTTAGACGTCAGAGAATGGTTTTTAAAGTTCGATGAATCACAAGTTATCAATCAATGTGACTTCATTAAAGGAAAACATGGATTATTCTTGACAACAAACCTACTTTATTCAGTGTCTGATCCCTTCATGCTTCCATTTCCAGATTCTTTATATATTCAGTTCACATCAAAATTGATCAAGGTAAGTCCTAAGCTAAGCTTCATTTTAACGTGATTGTCCTACATAAATAAATACTGTATATGTATTTGGATCGGGGGTGACAAATGCTTTATCAATGAGCAGGAACCTTTTATCAATTAGTAATACATTTATCAAGAACTACATTCATCCGCAAAGATCATCCTCCTAATTAGACCAGTTCGTAATTCAGAGGTAAAAGTGGTTTCGACCCATGTTAAACTGTAGGTCCCTTAACTTAGGTGCCATTGGCTGTTGGGCTTTAAAGTAACAGTCCTGTCTTAGGCCAGCCTTGGTCAGTAACAAGACTGCAAGATCGTGTCACAATCATCTTACACTTATTTCTCCATTCATGCTGGGGCTACCTGGCTGGGTCGCCATTTCAAAAGGTACAGTAATAAAAAAGATAATAATTTAAAAAGGGGAAAGGCTAGGCCTGCATATTTTGAACGTACACTTGTAAATGTGTATGGTGTATGACTGATTAGTCCATTATCTGAGAGTGATTCTTCTTTGCAATTTTTTTATCGAAGTAATACTATGATCCTTAAATGAGGTTTTTGTAGTTTGATGAACATACAATAATTTATTTCCAAATAACAATTAGTTTTATACCTAACTCTGGACATGAAGCATATTTTTAAATAAATTTCCCTGGGATATCACTTTGCAAAGTTAATTTACATTTGTCATGTAACAACATAATATTAAAACTAAAATTCTTAAAATTATATTTAATGTCACCTTGTGCAGGGTGCTATTTAGTTGTCAGTTTTTTGATATAGAATAAAAACATTACATTGTCTGAATATATCCAAAACACTGTTCTAGTGAAGATAGGACCCATAGGGTATGCTGCGTAAATTTATGATATGATATGCAAATTAGTTTATCCGTCTTTCATGTACCTAATATATAACTGATTATTTTGTTTGGGAATAAAAATTTTTCGGTGTGTATATCAACACCAGGGGCTTTTTTAACAATTTGATAAGGAACTATTCAAACCCTGGTCTTTTAATTACAGTTAACCTGTTGTTACATATTATAGACAATTAATTAATAGTCTAATTACAAGTGACTACTCTAGATTGGGAATGGACTTGCTATTTTCTGTTTATGAGGTGGGTTCTTTCGAGGTAGGCAGAGCTCTGAACTACACAGCTCTTATAGCCTACATTGTTATATAAGTTATCGAGTGTTTCTAAATTAAATATCGAGTTTCCGATGCTTTAAATATTTTCTTTAATTAAACTTAAAGTTGTAAGTGATACTATGTTGAATGAAAGAGGAATTCGAAACATTCTAATGTGAATGTACATTGTAGTCCCACACATAATTATCTTACTGTAATCTGTATTGAAGTATTTTTAGCGAAGATTCAGATTAGGGAGTAGGAAGTGTAAGATGTAATACATTTAAATTTATAGTTAATGTCCAATGTGAAATATACGTAATTAAATATGGTTGTGACAAAGTTTATTTGAAAATAGTACCATGAGACCACAGCTGTAGTATGTAATCATTTAGGCCCCTACATATTATAATGATCATAGACAAGGGTAAGTAATCATATAGATGTTGAACTTAAGTCTTAGAACCTACTAATAAGAGAAAATGTTTGTCATTTGCAAAAATCAAGTTGAATAAAAAAATATTTTTAAACTTGATTTTGATTTTTTTATCACAGGCTATACTTGCCAGTGATGTACAACTTAGTAGTGGTAGGAAACTATTCAAAAGCCACCATAATCGATGGAAAGCAGAACAGGTTGATAAAGAACGTCAAAAGTCTATGTTTCACAACCTTGAGTTGAAAAAGGTGGTTAGAGAAAATGGAGATATTGAATGGTATGGCTGTAGACGAGACACACCAAGGTGTTTTGGCTCGATTGTTGATGAAACACCAGAGTACTTGTGGGAGGGAAAATGGACCCCTCCCTGTTGTCTTGGTGAGTAGTTAAACTATTTTTACGTTGTTTGAAGAATTATTTAAGATATAGCCACTTAGTTATTAACCATAAACATTAGCGTACTATTTTTACTTTCCCCGTGAGATTGACGTAAAGCAAAGATTCCACTTAACTTATTAAATTGTTTGTTTTTGAGCTGATCTCAATGGCACTAATAACGATTAAATTTTAATTTTTTTAGTAACCTACTGAATACTGTCTGTGAGTGAGAGAGTACAAAATAATTCTCAGTGGGGAATTTATGTAAAGTAGATAGTATACTTATGGGACAATCTAATTCCCATAGCGAGGGTTGGGTGTTGGGTAAGGGTTGAGGTAGAGGACCTCCAGAGAGAAATTCCAGTGTCAATTTCACTCTAGGAAGGTGCACAGAGATTTGGCTTGGATTAAGAACGGTTGCTTAGAGGCCATGGTTTGACCTGAGAGAGTTTTGACATCTAAGATTAGCATGCCTTTGGTGTGGGTAGACTTTTGTGCGATACCTACAACCTGGAGAGAGGAGTTTGTACGTTTAGTACCTAATAATTTCACAGCGTGCTCAGAGATGAAATCACACATACTTCCTGAGTCAAGCAGTGCTCTGAACAAATACAAATAAATACAAATATGCTTTATTTTCAAAATACATCAAGTATTGAAATGGCGTCTGCTAGATGGTTAAAAAAAATGTTTATTGTCTTCTTTCCATGAACTCGGTCAATGTATAGAATGGATTGTTGATCAGCCATTCTGTTAGAGCAGTCTTCATTCTCCTCTCGGTGTGGCATCTCAGTTCTTCTAGCAGTAGGTTATGCAGCTTCATGCCCATGTAGGATGGTTTCTTTTCATATTGGGTACGATGGTGTGCTGGGAGACAGTATCTTGTACCATGTCGAGTGTTGTATCCATGGAACTGTCTATTTTGTGTAAATGTTTTTCACTTGGCATACAGGATGACTTCTTTTATTTAGAGATTTACTAATGTCATAATCTTCAGAGTATTGAAAGCCTCTCTACAACTTTCTCTGAAATTTAGCTCAGCTAAGGCTCTTATAGCCCTCTTTTGCAGTATAAAAACTCTCTGAAGATTGAAGTTCCTCCCCAATCAATGAGGCCGTACCTGTACCGTACCCAAACAGAGAATAGTAGGCTATTTTTGCAGTAGAAAGGTTGCTAATGGATTTTGTACGTTTAATCACATAAAATGATGAATTGAGTTTAGGAAGGAGGTTATCTATATGCTGTGACCAGTAAGACCTTCATCTACTAGGACCCCTAGATACTTGGCCTGGGTATTTTTTTCTACATGAGGTATTGTTGGTACATCTTCACATCTTCTCCCATAAGCCAGTTGGCTTGTTTTTCCTGGATTTACCACCAAGTTGTTAGAGTGGCAATATTGGTATTCCATGTTCAGTGCTGTGAAAGATTTTTACATCTAGATCATTGTTTCTGCTTAAAAGCATGGTGATGTCATCAGAATACATCGATAGCATACAAAAGTTTCCCAGGTATTCTGACATGTCATTTGTGAAGAGTATAAACAATATTGGTCCTGATATAGATCCCTGTGGTACTCCCCGATTCAGAGGCATAGGTTTTGATCTAGTTCCTACTGTAACTCCATTTTTTGTTTGTGTGATTTCTACTATTTGTTTCCGGTCTTCAAGATAGCTTTTGAACCACATCTTAGCTGTGCCCTAATTTGTCTACCATGTTTAATGTGAGTTCATGGCTCAAGCAGTCAAATGCTTTTCTTAGTTCAAGGAAAAAGCTTGTTGTAAGTTTTCCCTCCTCGAGACTGTCAATTATGTAGTCTACCAAGTCGATCATAGCTGTCGTGGTTTATTTATTTTTATAAAGCCCTTCTATATGTTGTCCTTTATAATGTTGTCTGTCAGTTAGCAGATTGAAGTTTTCACAATGGTCCACAATCCTTCTCAAAACAACTTTTTCCAGGATTTTTGAAAAAGTTGGCAGTATTGATATTGGTCTGTAGTTACTGACTATTGTTTTACTATCCTTTATGTGTTTTGGGTACACTTTTGCAAGTTTTAAGGCTGAGGGAAAATTACCTTAACTCAATGACTTGTTTACAATGCTTGTTAGAGGTATCGTTAAAAAAACACATAAGCGTCACCTTGAGGAGTGGACAGTTGCACTAATGAAGTGCCTAAGAGTACAGTATTGTGATTAATAAACAAGTGAGACTGAGATGCCATTACTGCAGGACTATCAATGTCTGCATGAGCGTTCGCATCGTTTGATTGTTTGAGAGGCAAGGCGTCTCGAGGAGATATGCTCTGAAAGTGTAAGAGACTATGGTGTCACTTGTTACAAGTAGCAAAAGTGGCTAGGGACTTGTTTTATTGTTTTATGTCATGGCGCCAAGACATGAGATACATTGCTGATTTTGTTTAACAAGGTTATAACCCTCCTGAGGCGTTTTATTTTTGAATGAGGGGAAGATATTTTGTGGTCATTTTTGCCACAAACAAAGCAGAGAGGCAGAACAAAGGAGTTCTTTCTCTTTTGTGTAGAGAGAAGAGCTGAAATTTTTTTCAGAGGTGAACTTAACTGATTTTTTAGTCTGAGCGTGGTTATAATTAGCCTTATGAGGTTTGTGAGGTATGAAACCCAGCATCCTCTGGTTGGTTACATTCAATATTCAAAAATTTAGTGACAGAAGGAAACGAACAGTGTTCGCTATGAGCAGAGGGTGTTTTTGGTTCAATCAGCGAGCTTAGAGATTCAGTTACACTTTGAATGCTAATGTTTAATTTAAGTATTATGAATGAGAGATTGTAAGCGATAAAGCTACTTAGTAATTATGATCTGACTGTTAATCAATTACAGAACCGGCACTAATCATATAGGTCCTAGTAGGAATGAGAGAGAGAGTTATGGTATAAGGATAAATAATCGCAGCAGACCTGCGTACTCAGAGAATTTCCAAATCAATAACATAATAATAATAATGTATGACAAGTTTTATTATTATCTGTCGATAAATAAGAAAAGCTTTTCTATCACACTGCATGAAAAAATCAATACATGTTTCTTAAACCAAAATTAAATTTAGTATGTAATTATATTTAGAGGTTACATTTTGTACATACTTGAAAATGGGATAATCCTCGAAACACGTTGTGTGAAATAAAATGAAAAAATGTAAGGGTACTATGGTATTCATTTACAAAATAATAATAATAGTCGCCCTAATAGTGAACATTCATAAAACAATATATATATATATAAAATATATATTATATTATAATATAATATATATATTATTATATATATATATATATATATATATTACAACAATTTTATCAATAAGGAAGTACAGAAACACCACGGTAACATTTGTCGATTTTAAAAAAGCCTACGACTCTGTAGATAGATAGACCCTTTTTAACACACTAGAAGAAATGAAAGTTGATGTTAAAACTAGAGAACTTATCCAGGAAACACTTACAGATACGACATCAAAAGTAAAATTTATGGGGGAGCTATCGGAATCGTTCAGAATTAATACAGGTGTAAGGCAAGGAGATGGTCTTTCACCAATTTTATTTAACACAATTTTAGAGAAGATATATAGATTGTGGGAAATAGGAGTCAAGGGAATACAATTGGGAAAGCACAAGGATAGAGCCGTCAAAGTTAAATGTCTAGCATTCGCTGATGATATAAATGAAATGAAAATGAAATGAAAAATGACTTTATTTAAGAGGCGAAGTTAGGACTAACAAGTCCTCTCTACCACTTAACCTCTAATAAACAAAATTTACACTAACTAAAATAAAAATCTTAAGTTATAAATAATAACAAACATAGAATAAATCATAAAATAAACTAACTTTGTTTTTTAAACAAAAAAATCTAAATCAGACAAACACGCTCCAATCTCTCAATCGCTGTCGCCCCAATTCCTGCCCCGACAATGACACACATCACCCGTCACTAGCCCGTCCTAAAATATAACGCTTCACCTCCGCCCCGAACCAAGCACGGTTGCCCTCATTTTTAAGAATATCAGGAAGTTGGTTCCAGTATCTAGAAGCAGTGACAGTGAAAGAGTTGGTATAAAGGGTTGTTCGATGAATTGGAATTAAAAGAAGCCGAGAGCCCCTGCGAGTGTTGCAAGTACTTATATCAGAAATGAAAGTGAAATTATTGGAAAGATAAGAAGGTACGTTATTATTGATTATGAAATGCAACAGACGAAGAATATGAAATTCTCGAAGTTCTTTAAGCCTCATTAATGAAAGAATATTAAAATATGGTGAAACATGGTCGGAACGCCTCAGACCAAAAATAAATTGAATGCTGTAATTTTGTGCCCGTTGAAGCCGATTTGAGAGCTCCACAGTCATGTCATTCATCACAACGTCACAGTAGTTGAAGTGTGTCAGAACAAGGGCCTTTACCAACATTGTCTTCACGTTAATCGGAAGAAACCCAGCAAAACGTTTCAGACTATGAATGGCAGCAAAGACCCTATTGCAAGTGAAGTTGACTTGGTCAGACCATTTCAAGTGTTTGTTCATGATAAGTCCCAAGTTTTTCACCTTGTCACTGTAATCAATGTCAGTTCCATCAACACGTAGTCGAGGTGCAGTGAGAAAGTTGATTTTGGATAGAAGTTTAGGGTTTCCAACAATCATTGCCTGGGTTTTAGTGGCATTTATTTTGAGACTGTTACGGCTTGCCCATTGAATGATGGAGTCAATGTCAGCATTCATTTGATGAACTGTTGTTTCAATGTTGTCAACTGTAAAGTGAGAGTAAATTTGCAAATCGTCAGCGTAAAGATGAAAGTGAGAATGAGTAATGTGTTCCGTAATGTCATTGATGTACAGTGCAAAAAGAAGAGGTCCCAGGACAGACCCCTGTGGCACACCACTTACAACAGGTTTCCATCCCGAACAACACCCTCCAGTCTTAACACACTGCTGGCGCTCAGAGAGATAGGACCCAACCCAATCAACACAACCATCGGAGAACCCAGCCCTGCGTAATTTGAACAAAAGGAGAGGATGATATACACAGTCAAACGCTTTTGAGAAATCAAAGAGAGTTAGAATGGTTGCCTGTCGTTTATCCATTGCTAATCGAATGTCTTCTGTAATTTTCAAAAGAGCGGTGGAAGTACTGTGATTTGGGCGAAAACCTGATTGTAAGCTAGACAGGATACTATTTTGCTCGATATACAATGAAAACTGCTGCTGTACTATCCTTTCCAAACACTTCGATAAGGCTGAAAGAAGGCTGATGGGTCTGTAATCTGAGGGGGTTTTTGGTGAACTTGATTTTGAAAGTGGGAGAACAATAACATTTTTCCAAATAGACGGATAAATATGAGAACTTAATGATTTATTAAAGATAGTGGTGATAATGGGAAGTGTGATAGGTAACGTTGCTTTTATGAATTTTATGGGAATGTCATCAGAGCCCACTGCATTGCTTCTCATCCTCATGATGGCTCTACAGACATCGGATGCCATCACTGGTGAGAAGAAAAAATGATTTTCAGGCTTCACAAGTTGTTCTGACTCCAGATTGACTAAGTAATCACGTGACCTAGATGCATTCATTGGGATTTCAGTGAAGAAGTTGTTTAGGATGTCAAGGCTGATGGATATTTCATGGGGTTTCCCTGAATTGCCGATACCAATATTTTTTAGTTTTGTCCATAAAGATTTTGTGGATTGAATTTGGGAAAACGAATTGTAATAATATCTGGTTTTGATACTTGATACTTGATACTTGATAAAATCTAGGGGGAAAGATTGCACTGCGACCTGAGATCTATTGTGCCCCCCAGACTAGTCTCTAGTTCTTGCCTAGAGAACCCCCTCTAGTCCTAATGCCTTAATAAAGTTTAGTATAACGAGGGGTTCTACCTTTGGAAAATCCTCCACCGCCACCTGGTGTGTTCCCAAGCTTCTGGCTCTCTTCTGACCTATCGCGTCACACTCAGCCAATAGGTGTCTAGGTGTTTCCTCCCCAGATTGGCAGAAGCGGCATTCACCCTCTTGGACAATGCCCATCTTGCTCAGATGACCCCTGAGCCTACAGTGTCCGGTTAGAAATCCCGTCAGTATCCTTAGATCGTTTTTCTTAAGCCTGATCATGGTCTCAGACCTTCTTATATTATGCACTCCAAGCATTTCCTTAGCCTGTCGGCATCCTGAATGAACAGTCCAGGCTTTCCCTCTGGCTTCCTTCTCTTCCTCCTTTAATTTCTTTTTGAAAAAGGAGTCCTCCAGTGCACAACCTGGCTCCGGTCCAACAAAGGGGGTGGCTGCCCCTACCCTAGCCAGTTTGTCTGCTACTTCATTCCCCTGGACACCTTGGTGCCCAGGTACCCAAAGTAGTGACAACTTGTTGCTCTTCCCCAATTGATCTAGACTGCTCCGACAGTCCCAGACCATCTTGGATCTGAAGGCTGCTGAGCTCAAGGCTCCAATGGCAGCCTGGCTATCTGAGAGGATCACAATCTCCCTTTTCATGTATCCTCTGCTTAGGTTGAAGTGTGCACACCTTTCTATGGCCTTGACCTCTGCTTGGAATATGCTGGGGGAACGCCCCAGTGATTCGTTGTATTTGATCCTGGGACCAAATACCCCTACACCAGTCCCCTCCTCGGTCTTGGAGCCATCAGTATACCACCTGATGACCTGATTCCCGAGGGAATTTAGGGTTTTCCCGTCCCAGCTAAGTTTATTTCCTAGCTCCACATGGAATTTCCTTTCAAAGTTATACTTTCTTACCATGGAATCCCTTGGTCGTTTCATCAGGTCCCTTAGGCCTGGCGGAAGTAGCTCCCCGCAAATTGTGGAGGAAGTGTCAAAGCCACTCTTCTCCATTCTAAGCAAGGTCTCCCTTGCTGTTCTCTCTACCACAAAGTGTAGGGGTGTCAGATTCAAGATCACCTCCAGGGCAGCAGTAGGACAGGATCTCATGGCTCCTGTAATAATAACGCATGCCAGCCTCTGTACTTTCTCCAGGGCTTTCTTTGTTGCTTCAACTTTGGTTCTACCAGCCCAGACCACGCACCCATATGTAATGATAGGCCTCACTAACAGGGTATACATACTTCTTAGTATATATGGGTTACAACCCCACATCTTCCCCGCATACCTCCTGCATGTCATCAGGTTATTACTAGCCCTGTTGGTCACCTCCTCTATGTGTCTATTCCACATAAGTTTCTTATCTAGTATTAACCCTAGAAATTTCACTTCTGATTTCCACTCAAGCTCCTCCCCCCCAAGCCTGATGGTCTTCAGATGCTCAAGTCTCCTCTTTCTTGTGAAATGCACAAGTGATGTCTTCTTATGGTTGACTGACAGCCCCACAGACTCACACCAAGCCTCTGTACAGTCAAGCCCCCCCTGAATGAGATCGCAGAGAGTGTTTTCAAACCTCCCTCTTGCGATGATGACCACATCATCTGCATATCCGATGCATCGCAAGCCCTTCCTGGTTAGTTTCCCAAGAAGCTCATCGACTACCAGACTCCAAAGGAGGGGTGATAATACCCCGCCCTGAGGGCACCCCCTCACTGTACCCATTTGAATAATTCTATTTCCTACGTGTGTTTCCACCGTTCTTGTGGACAGCATATTCCTAATCCAACGGGTTGTGGTCTTGTCAACCCCTCTACCTTCCAGTACCCCCTCTATTGATAAATGAGAGGTGTTATCAAAGGCTCCTGTTATGTCCAGGAAGGCACATAGAACGGTCTCTTTCCCGTCCAGTGCTAGCCTGATCACTTTTGTCAGCTCATATAGGGCAGTATCTGTTGATCTTCCCGCCCGATATGCGTGCTGTTGCTGATGTAGAGGGTAATCCCTCAGCACTTCTGACCTTATGTGGTTGTCCACCATCTTTTCCATTGTTTTCAACAGAAAAGAGGTTAGACTTATGGGACGGTAGGACTTAGGTTGACTATTGTCCTTTTTGCCTGCTTTTGGAATGAAGGTTACCCTTGCCCTCCTCCATTTCGAGGGTATGTACCCCGTTGCTAAACTACATCTCATCACCCCTAAGAGGTAGGGCAGTATCTCCCTTTTCCCCTCTTGGAGTAGTGCCGGGAGAATGCTATCTATTCCCGGCGACTTGAAGGGCTCGAAAGAGTTGATGGCCCATTCTAACCTACCTGGTGAAATGACTGCTTTAGCCACTTTCCAGTCATCCTTTTGAGATCTAACTGCTCTTGGTTCTGTTGTCACCCCCCCCAGCGGTCTGCACCCTGGAAAATGCGTCTCCAGGAGAAGGAGAGTGCGTTGAGCCTCATCCTCTGTATAGCCCCCCGCCGGGGTTTTTAGTGACATTGTCCCATAAGTACAGTCCCTAACCAAGGTCTTGTGCAATCTGGCCCCCTCTGGAATAGAGGTAATTTGCCCACAAAACCTCCTGAAGCTGTCCCTTTTTGCTCGCCTTATCTCTTTGTTGTACAGAGTAAGGGCCTTGGAGTACCTTTGCCACCCTCCATCTGTTTTTGCCCTATTGAACAGCCTTCTAGTTTCCACCCTTAGTTCTGATAGTCGGTTGTTCCACCAGGGGACATCCCGACTGGCTGGTTCCTTTTTGACCCGACAGCTAGAGACATATGCGTCCATAATGGCTGTGTTCAGATTCTCCACAGCCTCTTCCACCTCAAAGTTGCTAGAAACCTGAGAGCTCAATTGGTCCATATTCTTACCAAATGCACGGCAATTGCCTTTCAGGTGTCAAAATTATTTATTCCTCACAGGAACCGGTTTCGGTCCATCACAGACCATCATCAGCCTACTAAACACAAGTATCACATGACACAACAAAAATACACACCGCTCACAGGAATTTCCTGTGAGCGGTTCGAGCAGTGAATCAGTAAAAAGTTTTTGGGGATCCCTATGTAAATGTTAGTTTTTCGTAATATGTCGTGTATATGTAAAAGATTTATAAACATTTTTATCTTGACGAACACCAACGGTGAAGATTTTTGTTGTGTCATGTGATACTTGTGTTTAGTAGGCTGATGATGGTCTGTGATGGACCGAAACCGGTTCCTGTGAGGAATAAATAATTTTGACACCTGAAAGGCAATTGCCGTGCATTTGGTAAGTGTTTATACAAAAACAATATTCATCAAAATTTATTTATATATATCTAAATAAATTTTGCCGAATATTGTTTTTGGTATATATATATAAATTTTGATGAATATTGTTTTTGGTCTCTAGACACCTAAAGAAGAAAAAATAACATGGTCACGGGCTTAAGTCTTACCATGAGACCTACGGTAATAGCTTCTTCCCTATGAGAAATTCGCTATAATTAATATAAAACAAACATATTAATGAGAGATGGTTACACAATAAAATTATATATTGGACACAGAGATACACTGGTATTAAACCTTAACAAGAGACACAATATTTAAAAGAATAAAATTTTACAGACACTGAATACTATATGGAAATATCAAAACAATAATAAAATTATTACAATAGGCCCGAATTGATAATTCGTTGAAATTCATCGATTGAATTCATTCAATTTGGTCCCATTTTTCTTTCTTTCTTCTTACACTAGTTTTAGATCCACTAAAATTTAGTTCCTGATTCAATTTAATTTAAATTTTTACTATGGTCGGCAAACATTTATCCACTGTATACATATTGTTAACAACAATACGACCCCTAAATCAAAATAATGGCCAGTTACTAGTTTTGGGCATTTTTTTATTTGGGGTTTCAAAAGAAGTTGTACCTCCATCCACCTGAAATTTTTTTTTCTTTGTGTACTCTTAGAAGCACCTGTTGCAGCCGTTACTCTCTCTCACACTTTTTTACAATCAATGATGAATCTATCATCTCTAGCTTCTGCCTCCATAAAATCCATTACTTTAAAAATAATTTCTCTAGTTTGACTTGTAAAAAATGTTCCTTTTAATTTCAAATGTGGTTCTGTTTGGTTCTCCATCGCGAATGATATAGCACTAAAAACTAATTTATTCTGCACAAATAAAACTTTATTTGTGCAATTATTTCTGTAGAAAATCCATGATAAATGAGGGATGTCTCTCATTGTAAGTAATCATTATTTGAGTAAAAATTATGCTCCAATACTAAACAACTACATCTAAAAACTCCGAAAAATTAAATTTTGGGATACATTCTCCCCCCCTAAACCCCCCTCTGATAGACCAATTTGTCTGGTTTTGGAACTTAACCCTCCAACTGCCGTGTATATTACCAAGGACTTCCAGCAAAGCGACTTTTCAACGTTTTATATAAAGGACTGTAATCATTTTTAGACTTACACAAACATGTTGTCTGTCATTTTATTTGGCATAAATTCTAATAAAAGAAAATGATTTCTACTATAATTTCTATAAGCTGTTATGTTTGAGTTGGCTTCAAAAAATCCAAAAGAAAAAAATATATGAGTTTGCTCCCCACCGAAACACACTAACTTAAATGGAGTTCTACACAGTTTTCAAAACAGCCATTTTCAAGATAATTTTATAAGGAACAAGAATATTTATACTTTTATGCACCAAAATTAAAATAAAACATATTTACAGTAATTCAATAACAACGTGTTTGTATCGTCTGCCTGCCTGTGACAATGTGTGATAATGTCTCAGAGCTGTCAAAACTTTGAAATACCTAGTGACAGATATCGAAAGAAAGATCAGAATCTGCAGTTTACACTGATACCAATTTCGATCTAATTACACTACAATTGGAGCAAATAGGAACAAAATGTGTAGTGGATACATAATCGACTTGGGTTAATCAATTGGCAGTCAGAGATATACCCACAAATTATCCTTTACCATTCATTTTGATCAGATCATTTTTATGGGAGTTACCGTGCCCATGGAGAGAAACATATGTACAGTCCAAAATAGAGTAGCCAAAAAAAAGTTGTATAAAATGGAGTTTTGAAGGAATGGTGTTTTTGGAATCTAGGGAGGAACCCAAAAGAAAAAAAAATTGATCCCATCCTAGATCTTAGTATGAGGATGACAGTAATAGCCCTATGTCTATATGGAATCGCTAAAAATGACTGTTTAGATAATTTTTTTAGTTTACATTTTTCAGCTTATATAACAGCTCAAGTTTGTAAATGATATGTATTTTTATAGTACCCCGGTAGTGTTAGTATGACAGTATAAAGTATAACTACTATAGTTTAGCAAAAACCTTCATAAGTATTCAATTGTTACATGTCATTCATTTTATATTTTGGCATATAAAAAACACATGACATTTTCCCTTGTGGTTGAAAACCATAGTCAACTTCAATTGCTGTAGAGTGATGGGTAATTGTTAAAATTATTGACAACACCGACATGCACGATATGATGATGAACAAACATACCATTGGAATCTCATTGCTGAGTTAAACTACGGTATAGCTAAAGTTTTTCAGTGTTTAGTAATGCTGTACATTTCACAGTGAAAATAATGTAACTACAAATAATTTATCTTCAATCTCAAACATAATCCAAGATTACTAATCTACGGTTTGAATACTCCTGTTGGATTATGGACATCCTTTCAACTCAACTTTGCCTAGCCTGTTGGATCAATTCCAAAAGATTGACTTTATCTGGAACCACAGATGCTTAAGGTGATGGTTGAAGTTCAAAATATAATAACAAAACTGTATTTTTAGAAGTCTTTTATGTTAGTCCATAGAATTTTAAAGTGAAGGTTATCATTATGACTGACAGGTGGACTGAGGCGAACAGCTCGACATGTGTTTGAACAGTTGGAGGAGGCTGGTGTGAGATACTGGCTGGAGGGAGGCAGCCTACTAGGGGCCATGAGAGCCGGAGACATCCTCCCTTGGGATTACGACGTGGATATCGGGATCTACAAGGAGGACGTAACCAAGTGCACCTGGTTGCTGCGAGCTACCATCAAACCCATTACAGATCAACAGGGTTTTGTGTGGGAAAAAGCAATAGAAGGTGACTTTTTCAGGGTACAATTCAGTCAAGTGAATCGATTACATGTCGATATTTTTCCATTCTACTCAAGAAATGGTACCATGACAAAAGACACATGGTTTAAAACTCACCAACAAGATATGGAGTTTCCAGAACACTACTTGAAACCATTGTCAACAATTAACTTCATAGGGCGGGCAGTATCCGCTCCTAACAATATACGTGACTTTTTAGAATTGAAATTTGGTGAAGGGGCTATTGAAAATCCAGAGTACCCTAATCCACGTAAAATGGAAGTTCATGGGTTATCACGGGGTCCGGTTAACAGTTAATTCAAATTATTTTTGTTTTTCAAAAACATCCCCATATCTTAAGAGTAAAGAGAGGTAACTGTGGTCTGTAAAAAGTTATTTTCCTTCTTTTTTTTGAGGGACAGGAGAATATTTTCATACACACAAGTGGTCGGCCTATAGTGTGTGACTTCCCTTATTGCCGGGAACTTGCCCCCCTTGCCCTTATTACTTAGCTATTCGTGTAGGTGATACTCATGATCTGGCAAGAGTCGCTGGCTGCTGATTTTGATCCAGCAACCTTTGACTTACTGGGCCAGAGCGTTACCGCTGAGCTACCGTGCCATTACATACTTGTTTATGCTTACTTAAGTTACTTATAAATAGTTTTAAATGTGCCAAGCTAAGTTCATATAATATCATCAATTTTGACCATATAACCCGTTATAGACTGTAATAAAATATTTATGTATAGATATACGTGCCATTACATACTTGTTTATGCTTACTTAAGTTACTTATAAATAGTTTTAAATGTGCCAAACTAAGTTCATATAATATCATCAATTTTGACCATATAACCCGTTATAGACTGTAATAAAATATTTATGTATAGATTGATACAGATAAAAATTAACAATTAATGGTTGACTTCCTGTAAAGAAGAAAATTTTAACAATATAATTAAATGTAAATATAAATTAATAATACCTGGAGACTGAGCTTTGCTCTAATAGAATAAGACAATTTTAAGGGAATAAATATATTACTGATAATACAAATAGTTTAATAATTATTATTTTAATTATGTTGGTGACAGAACATGATGTTACTTTCTTTCTTGCAATAAAAACAAAAATGATAATTGTTTATTGAAAAATTAACGCAAACATTTTTTACTAACCTGCACGAACTCTAGACAAAAATATATCCGCCATGGTCGGGGATTAATCTCACTAACTTCATCGCATGAGTCTGCCGCGTAGGCAATGAGTTTGGTGCTGTGGTATTGTAACATGGTTTAGAATGTTTTAGCAGACCGTTATTGTTGGAGCTATCATAATTATTTGTACGACTATTAATAAACTGTGGTCAACTGATTATGTTAGATACGGATTGAGGATTAAAAAGCAAAAGGGAAATTTAATTTACACCGAATTTAATTAATTTTGAATAGTTATTTTACCCTTTAGTTTTTACAAATTGTTTACTAATTTTATAATTTTTCATTTATTACATAGATACATGAAATAAAAATGTATGCAGAACCTCTATTCACATCTTATAAAGAACATATTGTTAGCCATCTTCACTCAACAACTGTCAAACTGTTATAAACAGATATTTTGATTTGTATTGTTTACATTAAATTCTCCATAAGCGTTAATTTTTTAGATTTTAAATTTAATATTAACAGAAAACCGGAATTTCCCTGGACATTAGACTATCTAGAACTCATTTTTTACTCGGAAATTAGTTATTTCCAAAATTTTAAGAAATTCGTTCGAGCCGTTTTCAAGATCCATGTGCAAATATACAGGCCTTGCTTGTATTATAGTATTGGATATTTTTAAAGACCGATTTGATTTCATCGTGATTATATTTAAAAATTGTATTGTAGGCCTTTATTCCCTTATGGGAAATAGACCTAAGTTAGATCAGGGATATGTCTGGAGGGAATGTTTTCAATACACTAGAGTCCTGGTAATCTGAACTAATTGGGACTGAACCCTGTTCGGATTACCGAGTTGTTCGGATTATCGGGAAGTGCAGTGTAAAGTTCATAAAAAATTCAAAAAGAAAATTCAAAAATTTTTTAATGTTTAAAAGCTTTAACTTTTGAACTGTAATTTTTACAGACATGCGGGTGGTATCGTATTATTTATTACTCTATGCACTATAGACCATCTGTTATAAACGGCTATCCTAAAACTATTTTTGAGAAATTTGGATTTTTCATGGTTTTTATGGGTGAACTACACTTTAAAATAAAAAAAACCTGGATATACAGTGAATATATATATACACATACCAAATTTGAAAAATATGCATGAACACATCCAATTTATATTAATGTTTATCTAAATCTCTAGAAAGATATTAAATTTGCTTAATTCTTGATTCTTTGCTTGGTTATTTATCTTGGTCAGATGAACTATCTATAGAATGAAACAATTTCTTGTACAAAAATAGTTCTTTGTAAGTCTCATCCCACAGAATTTGTTTTACAACTTTTGAATATGTATAAACTAGCTTATATGGGTAGAACTAAGTTTATTATAAAGGAAAATTAATTTACCAAGTGACATTTTAAAATATTTTAGTTCATATGAATGCCCATCCAAGATATCTATTCCAAACATGTATGTTTGTTTTTACTAGAATTTATTATGGCTCTATTATGGCTCACTGTGTTTATGGTATATTACATTGTAATACTGCATAATACTGTGTCTTATATTACAGTAATTGTTCATACGGAACAACTACTCAGAGATACTATTAAAGTTAAGCAAATTCAAAGTGTCAAAATGATTGACGTGTGCTTCAGAAAGTACAATTTTTTAATTTCCCTGTTAGAGATAAATGAATCTCTAGAGCTAAAGCCAAATACTTAAAATATTATTTAAAATTTAATATAGATTAGAATAAAATATCTTTTATTTTATCTGTTACCATATTAATACCAACACAATATTGATTACGAACAGAAACATAAATATAATTATAAGAAATAAAAAAAAAATAATAAATTAGTCACTCGTAGACAAATACAAATATGCTTTATTCTCAAAATACATCAAGTATTGAAAAGGTGTCTGGATAGACAATAGCAAAATAATAATGAAAGTATGATACTAAACATAGTTTTTGATTAAGACATTCATTACACCTACCAAGCTGACTTATTAAAAAAAGTGCAAAATCTATAATATTATAAAGAAGAGATGGTTTCTGTATGTTTGTCGGTTTGTTTGTTGTGGCAAGTAAACGTGAAAAATACTAAACCGGCCAATTTGAAATTTTACTCAAATGTAGACCTTAAAATCATGCATCACATAGGCATATTCATTTCCTTAAAATCCCCTAGGGCTACGCCCCGCAAACGTCCTAATTTTTAATGTTTACATTTTCAAAGAATGAAAACATAAAATTACTTGATTGTCAACAGCTGTGAACACTAAAATTTGACAGTTTGGGAAAAAGAAGAAAAATCTGCTGTGACCGCCCTAGGTTTACATTTTTTAATAACATCATATAGGGTCAACATAATTTTTTATTGTCATATGTGGTTTACACTATATTTTGACAGGTCGGGAAGAAAAAGAAATAAAACTCATTTTTACAAAGAACGGGTACTAGAAATATATATATAAGGTTTGTCCAATACGTTTACTGAGGTCATACAAATTTTATTTTATACAATTTCATCTACGTTTATTATGTCCCCTCCAAAATACTCCCCACCCACTGCAATGCACTTGTTACATCTTATTTTCCACTGTTGAAGCACTCCTCTAAGCACTATTTTCCTTGAAGCACTCTTGTCATTTGCAGTTAGGTTTTTAAATTTCCTCCAAGTTTCTTGTTTGATTTTCTCCACATCTTCCCAGTACTGCCCCTTCATCACATTTTTATATTTTGGGAATACATAATAGTCGTAGGGAGCAAGGTCTGGCGAATAAGGATCATGGTCTAGGACGACAATGGAATTTTGCGCCAGAAACTGCCAAACAACCAATGCTGAATATGCAGGTGCGTTGTCGTGGTGAAGGAGCCATCCATTGTTTTCCATCAAATTTGGTTTCACATGATGTACACAATCTTTTAAATGCCTGAGAGCTGTAAGGTAGAACGCAGAATTTACTATTTGAGTTTCAGGAGAAATCATGATGAACAACTCCTTCGATATCAAAGAAAACCAAAAGCATGACTTTTTTCTTGACTTTTGCTTTGTCTTTACATTCCTTGCTTTGTGATTTTAAATTGGTGTCATACTCATAAAACCACATCATTTATCACCTGTTACAACCCAGTTTAGCGAATATGTTTAGGAATATTTAGCGTGTAGCATCCGCCGTATCGGACCAGTTCGCAAACTTATGGACAGACCTCTTACTTTGGAGGATAAAATTAATACTGTAATACAAGTTTATATGTACAACAAGCTACAAAGATATTAACAAAAAGAGAGAAAGTAATTAGAGCCTCTGTAAGCAAAGCCTGTGTAGAGGTTCCATAATTTATTTTAAGTATATGAAAGTGGTCAGAAGAGTAAAGATCTGCTTCAAGATAAATTAAAACATAGTGGACTAAGGCAAAAAAATAATTAATAAAATTATAAAATATCAAAGGTTACACAAGCCAATAATATATAATGTCTAATCTTATCTTATTTAGGGTTTGATACTTTCAATCGACTACCACCACCATGCAGCTGGTAGCCCCAACCCAAGGGCCGACAAAGCTCATTGCTCATATGATCAAGGATTTATAAGCAGTTTTAATTTTTTTATTTTTATATTGGTATTAATACCTTAGAAGTTATAAAGTACTAGTCATAACAAAATGTACAATATATGCAGTTAAATTTAAAGTATAAAATGACTCTCTAAAATCAGGCCCGGATTAGCAACGATTTACGCCCTAGGCCAGAGTTCTACATTACGCCCCCTCCCGGCAGTTTTTCGGGGAGGCTGGCATTTTCGGTACCTATATTAAATGGTGCGCCTTAACTTTTCGGCAAAACTAAAAAAATTGTGTGGGAGATTACAAATATCTTGGTTATTATTTGGTTTATCAGTGATCTTACACATTCATTTGCAAGAAAATAATTTAAATCGATCAGTCAATAACAGCGAAATTCCAAAATGTGTGAGAAGAAAATACTTACAGAAAAGGTTATGTTAAAAAATAAAATACACTACTTAATTAACGCAAATAACACTGTATAATTAAGTAGGTACATTTACTAACACAAAACGGTATGTACTAATGAAATGACTTTTAATAATTATTTAAAAACTTTAAGGCGGTGCGAGCGGCGTTAGGGACAGCTGAAATCCGCTAGTTCATCGCTAGTGTCGCTTATTCGTTATGCATATGTGGTTGATTTGTGCAAGCTTCCTGAGTGACTCGTTTAAGATAACAATTCTGTTTTAGCAAATTTCCCATAGGGAAGTAGCTATTACCATAGGTCTCATGGCAAGAGTTGAGCCCGGGACCATGTTATTTTTTCTTCTTTAGGTGCCCAGAGACCAAAAACAATAGTCGTTAAAATTTATATATATATATATATATATATATTATTATTAAATTAAAAGAACTTGAGCTCCCTTTAAACATTTTATTTTCATGATACACGACACGTGTTTCGAATCTTAGTTCATTTTCACAGTGTACTTTTACTTAAATTTATGTTAATTAATTAACATAAATTTAATTAAAAGTATACTTACTTTACTTAAATTTATGTTAATTAATTAACATAAATTTAAGTAAAAGTACACTGTAATTAACATAAATTTAAGTAAAAGTACACTGTGAAAATGAACTAAGATTTGAAACACGTATCATGAAAATAAAATGTTTAAAGGGAGCTCAAGTTCTTTTAATTTAATAATAACTATATTAGCTGCCCTTACTTGTGAACTACATAATAAAATATATATATATATATATACACTATATATATACGAGGGGGTACCCAAAAGTAACCGGAATTAGTCTGCCGAGGTCGGAGCTTTGGTAGTACGGGTGAGCGCCACTAGGGCATGTCTAGAGCAACTCTTTGCCAGTTCAGTCCCATGTGGGTCGTTGATCTAGCACATTCTACTCGTCTGTAGCGTCATTTTTTGCTGTAGCTGTTTCACTGTTGCTTCGTTTTTTATGATGGCAAGAACAACGTGTGTCTGTGAAATTTTGTTTTTTACTCGGTAAAACCGCTGCTGAAACTGTTTTAATGTTGAAAACTGCTTACAAAGATGATGCTTTGGGGAAAACTTAAGTGTATGACTGGTTTTATCGATTTAAAAATGGCGACTTTTCGATTGATGACAAACCTCGTTCAGGACGTCCATCAACTGCCCGAATTAATGAAAATATCAAAAAAATGTGAGAGCTTGTGCTCACAGACCGTCGACAGACAAAATTGATCAACTGTCAGAAATTTGTGCAATAACTTGGAGCTCATTTCAGCGAACTTTAACTGAAGATTTAGGAATGAGACACATTGCTGCCAACTTTGTTCCTCGGGCTCTGACTGAGAATCAAAAATCGCGTCGAGTAAAACATGTCATGAACTGAAAGAACAGCTCAGAATCGATCCAGATTATCTTTCAAAGGTTTACTGGTGATGAATCATGGAAAAACAAAATTTCACAGTGGCGTGTTGTTCACTTAAACTTACCATCATAAGAAACGAAGCAACAGTGATACAGCTATAGCAAAAAATGACACTACAGACGAACAAAATGTGCTAGCTCAACGACCCACATGGGACTGAACTGGCAAAGAGTTGCTAAAAATGACACTACAGACGAACAAAATGTGCTAGCTCAACGACCCACATGGGACTGAACTGGCAAAGAGTTGCTTTATTATCGATTTAAAAATGGCGACTTTTCGATTTATGACAAACCTCGTTCAGGACGTCCATCAACTGCCCGAATTAATGAAAATATCAAAAAAATGTGAGAGCTTGTGCTTACAGACCGTCGACAGACAAAATTGATCAACTGTCAGAAATTTGTGCAATAACTTGGAGCTCATTTCAGCGAACTTTAACTGAAGATTTAGGAATGAGACACATTGCTGCCAACTTTGTTCCTCGGGCTCTGACTGAGAATCAAAAATCGCGTCGAGTAAAACATGTCATGAACTGAAAGAACAGCTCAGAATCGATCCAGATTATCTTTCAAAGGTTTACTGGTGATGAATCATGGAAAAACAAAATTTCACAGTGGCGTGTTGTTCACTTAAACTTACCATCATAAGAAACGAAGCAACAGTGATACAGCTATAGCAAAAAATGACACTACAGACGAACAAAATGTGCTAGCTCAACGACCCACATGGTACTGAACTGGCAAAGAGTTGCTTTAGACATGCCCTAGTGGCGCTCACCCGTACTACCAAAGCTCCGACCTCGGCAGACTAATTCCGGTTACTTTTAGCGAATTTCCCATAAGGAAGAAGCTATTACCGTAGGTCTCATGGTGAGACTTAAGCCCGGGACCATGTTATTTTTTCTTCTTTAGGTGCCCAGAGTCCAAAAACAATAGTCGTTAAAAATTTTATATATATATATATATATATATATATATATATATATATATATATGTCTGTGAACACGATAACTCTCGTAAAAATGGTCCGATCGAGACCAAATTTGGTAGAGACGTGTATTCCTACAAATGCTCGGTCGAGTTCGTAAACCAGACATATCGGTCAATGGGAACGGGTAGTTTGGGGGGGTTTTGTACCCCAAAATGGGTTTTTTTTGCGTTTTTCACATGTAATTTTTAAAAATTTCTAATTTTATATTTCACCATTGGAATCAGCTTAAAAAACTACACAATTAAGTTCCTTAAAGTTTTTCTCTATCTCCAACGGTTACCGAGATATTAAAAAATCTTAACACAGTACGTTGTATTGTGGGGCTCCAATGTTAATCTTATGGAGAATAGGGAAAAATTAATATTTCCCATATTAATGAATATTTTTGGATAAAACTTGATCTTTAGCCTTATGTGGTTGTGAATTGTGATCTATCCATTTATGCTTAAAAATCATAGTTTATGTGTTTATCATGGCAGCAAACCTGCATACTCTTTTCCCATAATAATCATATAGGGAATAGGCAAACTCCTTTATTTATGGACAGATATTGATGAAAGTTGGTATAAATGTTAAGATAAAAATGATTTACCAAATTTATCCATCTTCTCTAAATCCTCCACAAAATTTTTATGAGTTGTGTCTTTTACTGTAAGTGTTTACAATATATGTAATGTAATAGTTCTTAATAAAGTTGATGGTAAAGTAAAGATTAACGAGTATTTTTATCTTACCCTTTAAATAGGACCCATTACAATCTACAAGTGTCTTATACAAGTACAGTATCTTATTGGCAGATACTTTTGGAAACAAGGACTATTCTAAATCTTCAAGACAAATACAATATATATAACATGAACAAGTTTTTTTGATAATGAGGAAAAATATATACCTCTGTTTCAGAAAACCTGAGAACTCAACAAAGTTAAAATGAATTGGGGAAAATTGAAGCCACATAACATAACCTCAATTTCTGCTACCTATATGAAGGGCTATTCAACTTAATAAGTCTCTAGTTCTGTATCCTTACTTACCTTACCTCTGTGGCCATTGAAACCCAAGTAGGTTTTTGGCCTCTCCAACAATGCCTCTTCACTCTTCTTTATTTCCGCCTGTCTCAGGGTTGCTTTGTAAAGTAGTTAAATCTTTCAACACCTGGCTCTCCCATCGAAGTATTTGCCTGCCGAATGGTCTCATACCTTCCGGGTTATAATGGCCAACATTTTTTATAGTAAATGTACCTTCTCGCCTGCCCATCTAAGTCTGCTGGAAGAAGGTATTACCGTAGGTCTCATGGCAAGACATAAGCCTGGTTAAATTTTTGTTTTAAGGTGCCTAGAGACAAAAAAATAGTCATTAAAAATTGTACATATATTTATAACTCGTAAAAATGGCTTGATCAAGACCAAATTTAATATATATGTGTATTTCCACATTTACTCTGTCAAGTTCATAATCCAGACATATCAGTCAATCGGAACGTGTAGTTTGGAGTTTTCTACCACAAAAATGCTGTTCTGCCGTTTTTTATGCATAGTTAAAATAATCTTAAATTTTATCTTTTATTATTAGAATGAACTCAAAAATTACACAATTTATTTCTTTAAAGTTTTGTTCTATCTCCAATGCTTACAGAGATATAAAAAAAAAAACTAAACACGGTAAGTTGTATTTTTGGGCCCCAATACAACTTACACAAATGTAAGTAATGTGTGTTTTTCTTATCTTATTGAGGATAAGAAAAAATAATATTTTACTTATTGACCTATATTTTTATAAAACTTGGTATTTAGCTTCATGTGGTTGGAATCCATACATTTATGCTAAAAAATCATTGTTTATGTGTTTATCATGACAGCTAACCTGTGTACTCTTTTCCCATGATGTTAATCATATAGAGAATAGGCCAAATCCAAATCCTTTATTTATTGACAGATGTTGATGAAACTTGGTATATGGTAAAAATATTAAAAATGGTTTATGGTAAAAATTTTACTTTCAGTGCTCCTCACAGCAGCAAATCTGCATACCCTTTTTTTAATTAAAGGATTTTGCCTATTCTCCATAAGATTTTCATGGGAAATGAAAATCTTGATATCATCAACAAACATAAGGAATCGGACTGCACGATTTATAACACAACTAATGTCATTGACATACAAGTTAAATAGTAAGGGGCCAAAATGGGATTCTGGCAGGAACACGAGGAAAGGATCAGATTTAGCCCCATCAAACTTAACAATAAGGCTCTGACCACACAAGTATCTGTTCTTGAAATAGAAAAGTCGTTTTTCAAGTATTTACTTTCAAGGATCTTTGCCAGGGAAGGCTGTGTAATAATTTGGCGGTAGTTTGAGACCTGTTTCTTAGAATCTGATTTAAAAATAGGTACTACATAGCTTTGTTTGAGAAAAGACGGAAAAACTCCCTCTTTTATTAGCCCTCTGAAAAATATTGATAAATAAGATGCAAGAACTGGGGAGCAGTATTTGAGAAAAAGTGGGGGGATACAATCTGAACCATCTCCGTCGGTATGGTCAAGAGTAAGGAGCTTTTAAGTTCAGTGTATGACTTAGTCAAGGGTGAAATAGGGTGCAATATATCCCTAAGTCTGCTATATGCGTCAACATCAGTTAAGTGTTATTTTCTTTTATCCTCAGAAATGTTATGGAATATGAATGCAATTTTCAGCCTTTCTGAGTATATTTTCCATGATTCAAATCTCTCATTAAAAGGTTTGACTATGACTTTATTATTCGTAGAAGTATGCGTGTGTTCACTCACCTCTGTTATCGCCATTATATGTATGAACACTTATCTATGAAATAAAATTATAAATGGAATAATCACCGCAATTGAACAACAAAATCATTTAGATTTAGATTAACCATTTAGATTACCATAATTTTGAATGGGAACCAAAAGGTGAGAAAAAAGTGAGATGGAGTATTACGCCTTAACAAAAACTGTATGAGGGAAGATTTCCCCGTGTAACGTGCTCACAGTCAAGCGCGGTATTGGGTTGTAACCAACCCCACGGAAACCTTCCTTCTGATGCCAATGAACCATCCTATAAGTTTCTTTCTGAACACACCAATGCTATATGGGGCAATATTTTTTAATTCATCAGGTAAGTTTGTATAAATTACATGGGCAATATATAGACAGCCAGTATAGTTTATGAATTTTTCGATCTTTGGTGTGACTATACCGATGTTGATACAACGACGTGTTAGGTATGTATGTGAAGTTTTCTCAATAAACCTATATTTTCTTTTGAAACTTAATAATGCAACCGTTTTTATGAATAATTGCCTAATATCTAATACTTTGAAGATGTCGAACAATATGTCTGACAAAAACCTATGGGGCCATTGAAGCGCTGATTTAATTATAGACTTCTGGGTAATCTGTAATGGGTTAACAACATAGTCAAATGTTACCCCCAGGCAAGAATGCCATATTGCAAAATTGACTGGACATAAGTGTAATAAACTGTTTTTAAATGAGCATCATCAAGAAGATGAGATAGAACCGAAAACATGTAAATACATTTTCTGGATTTACTATTGACATATAGTGAATGAATGGTCCCGGCTATACTTTTACCAAACCAAACTATCAAGTATTTATAGGTATCCACTCGCTCAATCACTTTACAACTACAAGGAGCTGAAAGATTGCACGTGTGCATTATCAGTTGTTTATTTATTGGGTCGGTAGCAGCCCTCAGGAAGACTGCCATATATCTGGTCTTTCCCACGTTGACTGTTAGGCCGTTCTGAGTGAACCATTGCTTGACAGTGCACAGGCCACTCTCCGCTCGCCGGTACACCTCATCCCATGCGGCACCCTCAAAAAGGAGGGCAGTGTCGTCTGCATACAAAAAAATAAACTATATCTTAAATCAATTTTCCCCAGATTATTTATACTGTATAAGCTAAAAATAATAAAGGCCCAAGAGTGCTCCCTTGTATAATACCATAGTTCATGTTTTTTGTGACACTTGAATGAGAATTTATTGAAAAAATTGCTCTCTGTTTGTAAGATAGCCATTAAACCAATTATATTCGTTTCCTGTGATTCTAAAATATCGAAGCTTCTCTAAAAGAATTTCTCTGTCAAGAGAATCAAATGCTTGGCTAGGTCAATAAATATAAGTAGACTGGGATGGTGGCGACATCCTGTAATCCAGCTACTTGGAGGTCACGAATTGTGGATACTTGATACTTGATGAAATCTAGGGGAAAGATTGCACCGCGACCTATGAGATCTATTGTGCCCCCCAGACTAGTCTCTAGTTCTTGCCTAGAGAACCCCCTCTAGTCCTACTGGCTTAATAAAGTTTAGTATAACGAGGGGTTCTAACTTTGGAAAATCCTCCACCGCCACCTGGTGTGTTCCCAAGCTTCTGGCTCTCTTCTGACCTATCGCGTCACACTCAGCCAATAGGTGTCTAGGTGTTTCCTCCCCATATTGGCAGAAGCGGCATTCACCCTCTTGGACAATGCCCATCTTGCTCAGATGACCTCTGAGCCTACAGTGTCCGGTTAGAAATCCCGTCAGTATCCTTAGATCGTTTGTCTTAAGCCTGATCATGGTCTCAGACCTTCTTAAATTATGCACTCCAAGCATTTCCTTAGCCTGTCGGCATCCCGGATGAACGGTCCAGGCTTTCCCTCTGGCTTCCTTCTCTTCCTCCTTTAATTTCTTTTTGAAAAAGGAGTCCTCCAGTGCACAACCTGGCTCTGGTCCAACAAAGGGGGTGGCTGCCCCTACCCTAGCCAGTTTGTCTGCTACTTCATTCCCCTGGACACCTTGGTGCCCAGGTACCCAAAGTAGTGACAACTTGTTGTTCTTCCCCAATTGATCTAGACTGCTCCGACAGTCCCAGACCATCTTGGACCTGAAGGCTGCTGAGCTCAAGGCTCCAATGGCAGCCTGACTATCTGACAGGATCACAATCTCCCTTTTCATGTATCCTCTGCTTAGGTTGAAGTGTGCACACCTTTCTATGGCCTTAACCTCTGCTTGGAATATGCTGGGGGAACGCCCCAGTGATTCGTTGTATTTGATCCTGGGACCAAAAACCCCTACACCAGTCCCCTCCTCGGTCTTGGAGCCATCAGTGTACCACCTGATGACCTGATTCCCGAGGGAATTAAGGGTTTTCCCGTCCCAGCTAAGTTTATTTCCTAGCTCCACATGGAATTTCCTTTCAAAGTTATACTTCCTTACCATGGAATCCCTTGGTTGTTTCATCAGGTCCTTTAGGCCTGGCGGAAATAGCTCCCCGCGAATTGTGGAGGAAGTGTCAAAGCCAGTCTTCTCCATTCCAAGCAAGGTCTCCCTTGCTGCTCTCTCTTCCACAAAGTGTAGGGGTGTCAGATTCAAGATCACCTCCAGGGCAGCAGTAGGACAGGATCTCATAGCTCCTGTAATGATAACGCATGCCAGCCTCTGTACTTTCTCCAGGGCTTTCCTTATTGTTTCAACTTTGGTTCTACCAGCCCAGACAACGCACCCATACGTAATGATAGGCCTCACTAACAGGGTATACATACTTCTTAGTATATATGGGTTACAAACCCACATCTTCCCCGCATATCTCCTGCATGTCATCAGGTTATTACTAGCCCTGTTTGTCACCTCCTCTATGTGTCTATTCCACATAAGTTTCTTGTCTAGTATTATCCCTAGAAATTTCACTTCTGATTTCCACTCAAGCTCCTCCCCCCCAAGCCTGATGGTCTTCAGATGCTCAAGTCTCCTCTTTCTTGTGAAAGGCACAAGTGATGTCTTCTTATGGTTGACTGACAGCCCCACAGACTCACACCAAGCCTCTGTACAGTCAAGCCCTCCCTGAATTAGATCGCAGAGAGTGTTTTCGAACCTCCCTCTTGCGATGATGACCACATCATCTGCATATCCGATGCATCGCAAGCCCTTCCTGGTTAGTTTCCCAAGAAGCTCATCGACTACCAGACTCCAAAAGAGGGGTGATAATACCCCACCCTGAGGGCACCCCCTCCCTGTACCCATTTGAATAACTCTATTTCCTACGTGTGTTTCCACCGTTCTTGTGGACAGCATATTCCTAATCCAACGGGTTGTGGTCTTGTCAACCCCTCTACCTTCCAGAACCCCCTCTATTGATAAATGAGAGGTGTTATCAAAGGCCCCTGTTATGTCCTGTTAAGGCATTAGGACTAGAGGGGGTTCTCTAGGCAAGAACTAGAGACTAGTCTGGGGGGCACAATAGATCTCATAGGTCGCAGTGCAATCCTTCCCCTAGATTTTATCAAGTATCAAGTATCAAGTATGTCCAGGAAGGCACATAAAACGGTCTCTT
Organism: Nephotettix cincticeps; assembly: GCA_023375725.1. Classification (NCBI taxonomy): domain Eukaryota; kingdom Metazoa; phylum Arthropoda; class Insecta; order Hemiptera; family Cicadellidae; genus Nephotettix; species Nephotettix cincticeps. The sequence goes on along the minus strand of CM041786.1, from coordinate 98,928,233 downwards.
TCCCATCCAGTGCTTGCCTGATCACTTTTGTCAGCTCATATAGGGCAGTATCTGTTGATCTTCCCGCCCGATATGCGTGCTGTTGCTGATGTAGAGGGTAATCCCTCAGCACTTCTGACCTTATGTGGTTGTCCACCATCTTTTCCATTGTTTTCAACAGAAAAGAGGTTAGACTTATGGGACGGTAGGACTTAGGTTGACTATTGTCCTTTTTGCCTACTTTTGGAATGAAGGTTACCCTTGCCCTTCTCCATTTCGAGGGTATGTACCCCGTTGCTAAACTACATCTCATCACCCCTAAGAGGTAGGGCAGTATCTCCCTCTTCCCCTCTTGGAGTAGTGCCGGGAGAATGCTATCTATTCCCGGCGACTTGAAGGGCTCGAAAGAGTTGACGGCCCATTCTAACCTCCCTGGTGAAATGACTGCTTTAGCCACTTTCCAGTCGTCCTTTTGAGATCTAACTGCTCTTGGTTCTGTTGTCACCCCCCCCAGCGGTCTGCACCCTGGAAAATGCGTCTCCAGGAGAAGGAGAGTGTGTTGAACCTCATCCTCCGTGTAGCCCCCCGCCGGGGTTTTTAGTGACATTGTCCCATAAGTACAGTCCCTAACCAAGGTCTTGTGCAATCTGGCCCCCTCTGGAATAGAGGTAATTTGCCCACAAAACCTCCTGAAGCTGTCCCTTTTTGCTCGCCTTATCTCTTTGTTGTACAGAGTAAGGGCCTTGGAGTACCTTTGCCACCCTCCATCTGTTTTTGCCCTATTGAACAGCCTTCTAGTTTCCACCCTTAGTTCTGATAGTCGGTTGTTCCACCAGGGGACATCCCGACTGGCTGGTTCCTTTTTGACCCGACAGCTAGAGACATATGCGTCCATAATGGCTGTGTTCAGATTCTCCACAGCCTCTTCCACTTCAAAGTTACTAGAAACCTGAGAGCTCAATTGGTCCATATTACAGCCTAATATCGACCTATACTTCTCCCAGTCCGTATTTCTGGGGTTTCTGCCATGGGTAGTACCCGTGATCGTCCCCACCAGACTAAATTCTATAATCCTATGATCAGAAAGAGAGGGCTCATCAGACACCCTCCACCTTTCGATGTTACCCCTCACACTGTTACTAGCCAGTGTGAGGTCTAGCACCTCCCTTCTGTTCTTCGTTACGAAGGTAGGTTTACTCCCTACATTCATAATCTCTAGATTAGACCTTACAATAAATTCCAGAAGATTCTCACCTCTTCTGTTGATGTTGCTGCTGGCCCACACAGTGTGGTGCGCATTTGCGTCACATCCCAAGATCAGCGGCAGTCCCATCCTATCGCAGTACTCTACCAGGCCCTGGACTTCTGGAGGAGGGCATTCCCTTTCAGCATCAAAATATCCAGAGGCCAGGATCACATCACGGTCGGTGCCCCCTATGCTTAGACAGGTTCTAATTGGCACTAGGTCCCGTGATAGGTACTCTGTAACACACATACACCTCGTATAATTCCTTACCAGAATGCAAGCCCTAGGTTTACCCTCCCTAGTGTCCCAAATTACCTTTGCATCCTTGCTCTGGAGGCCCATAATCTTCTTTCTGAGGACCCAGGGTTCCTGGATCAGCACCACCATCTGTCCCTCCCGGGAAAATCTTCTCAAGACCAAGGCCGAGGCTCCCTTGGCATGATGAAGGTTTACCTGGGCTATCCTAAAGTTGAGGAGATCCCTTCCCAACTTTTTCTTGAGGGAGGGCATCCTCCTCGCCATCTAGCAGTGCCTGCTCCTCCTCTTCCTCCATACTCTCTGCCATCTTGGGGGTTGCTATATTGAGGCTAGAGAGGTCCAGGTCATTGCCCTGTACATCGCTTCCCTCAGCTCCCCCTGGCTGGTTGGAGTCTCCCGACTTCTCGCCTGCCTCCTTCTCCGTGGGCTTGCGCGCATGCACAGGGATCCTCCCAAATCAGTAGAAAATTTGGAATTCCTCCTTCTTGATTTGCTCCCATGCCTGGTCATCAATCCCAATGTGCAGGAGCTTTCCCTGTCCCTCCTCTTTACTCCTCAGAACCTGCCACGTCTGGGTACCAAGCCCCTCGTTCTGGCTTTCAACCAGGGACAGGATGAACTTGTCGTCCTCGCCTTTGCTTCTTGGGAAGAAGATCGTGACGTTATGAGCCTTGGGTATATCATCCCCAAGGCACGCCATCAGCTCTACCCCCTTCCACTCCTGCAGCTGGGTGGCCTTACTCCTCAACCAGTCAGCAGTTTCTTGGTTGATGCACTCCACCAGCATATACCCAGGCCTGAAGTGCACGCCCGCAAACTTAACCTTGCACGAGGTACCTCTCGCTATCTCTCTGATAATAGCGTCCTCTAGCTGTGAAAGCTCCTCCTTCCCCAGCCTCAATTTAGGGTACTCCTTTGGGAGTACAGCAACTTTGACGAGTTTAGTGGTTTCTGCATATGTGGTTGCTTGCCCACGTGCAGGTGCGTAGGGTGAACCCTCCGTGCCCACTCTCCTCCTCTTAGCATCGTACTCCCTCTGGGGTGGGGTGATCTCCTGCGTACCCCTTTTCCCCTGACTGGGCGCAGGTTCATTCTGCCCTGCTGCCTTCCTGTCTTCTACCCTCTTCCTGGCCTCGTCAGGTTCCATGCCCTGCTCCAGGAGTCGAAGGTATCTGCGGATTCCTGCCCCACTCAGTCCCTGTCTACGAGGGTCGTCCTTACCCCCTGGTTCCCCCAGTTTTGGGTATCGAGCCAAAGGTCGATACCTTTGACCTCCCCTCCTGTGTCTTGCGGTACTGGCCCGCGGCAGTTGCTCCTGCCCTTCCTTCTTAATTCCTTGTGCGGTACTTGCCCGCGGCAGTTGCTCCTGCCCTTCCTTCTTATTTCCTTGTGCGGTACTTGCCCGCGGCAGTTGATCCTGCCCTGAATTCTTTTTATTTTTGTTTCCACCTTCCATATTTGTTCCCACGAGTAGCTAGGGAAATATCCGTCCGCCTGAACAGAGCCCCGCATGTCCAGGTAAGGCTACTTACTGCAGGAGGTCGCCCGGTATCCTGCAGGTACTGTTCTAGACACCATATATAAGGCCTGGTGCCATCCACTCCTCGGCACGGTCCACGTGACACCTTGAGTTGGCCTGAAACAAAGCGGAAAAAGCAGGGGAGAAGGTGGGAGAAGAAGAAGAGAATGGGTTTGTACAGATAGATGAAGACAGTCTATCCACGCATTGGAGGGGAGAAGAAACGTGGGTAGATAGAAAAGATCCTGCTCAAGAGGAGAGTAGAGAGTCAGGGAGGCTGATTGCAGTGACAGCGACACTGGGCGGTGGGATCGTCAACCCCTACGCCAACACGAATTGTGGATAGTTGTGAGTGATGATTGGTGGATGCAGTGTTCTCTTGCGTGGATTAACGTCTGCACTATTGAATACTACGTTAATCCGCAAAGACTATCCTCATAATTAGACCAATTGGTAATTCAGAGGTCGTGGTTCGGATTCCACATTAAAGTGTAGGTCCATTAGTTGCCATCGGCTGTTGGGCTATTAATTTTCTGTTGGGCTTATTAACAGTTCTGCCTAAGGAACATGTCATACTTAGTCAGTAAGAAGACTACAAGATCTCGCCACAATCACTATACACTCAATCCTCATTCATACTTAAATGTTAGCTTAAAATACCTACATTGTAGTATGGTTGCCATTTCAATTATCTAATCTAATCTAACATTTGTTTTCAGCAATAAGTTCATGGATTTTATTTGTTAAATTAAATAGAGCGTCCTCGGCAGTTTGATCCTTCCTAAACCCGTATTGATTTATATTATTAATTTGTTGCTGAACAGGTACAGAGAAGGACAACACACTGAGCAAAGAGATAGGGTGGTAATTACATTTTTCGTTCCCTTTTTCTCCACCTTTATAGATCGGAATAACCTTAGCTATTTTGAAGATTTCTGGAAATTTCCCTTGCCTTAAACTATATTAATTACGTGAAGCAATGGTTGTTTCAGTTGGTTATAGTTATTTTTCAATATTTCAGCGGTAATACCATCAACTCCCGGCGCAGACCCTCCTCACACAGAACACACACACTCGGCTAGCTGCCCCTCCGTGATAGGCACCATGTTAAATTGAGTCAACGCGCTGTATTGCCTATCATCCACGACAAGTTTTATATCGGATGCTGGTATATTACTAGCCAATTCCTCCCCCATTTACATTAGGTACTCATTTAACTCATTGGAAATTTGGACTTCAAAACAATCGCCCTCTTTCGCCAAACCTTTTTTGAAATGTTGAATAGGAAAAGTCATACTTTTTTTCCTTTGCCTTAAAAGAACTTGGATTAAATGACAATGAATTTTGTTTAATGAATGGTTGTGTGTTCAGAGGAAATAGAATCTGTGTACCTTTTACATTAAGAAAACAAGTTCTAAATGAGTTGCATGCTGGTCACATGGGCATGACCAAAATGAAACTTCTGACTAGAAGTTACTGTTATTGGAAAAACATTGATCAAGAGATTGAAAATTTAGTGAAACATTGCACTTCATGCCAACAAAAACTTAAAGAGTCCACCTAAAGAAACGATCCACATGTGGGAACCTCCAAGCAGACCATGGGAACGTGTTCATGTAGACTTTGCAGGACCACTAAAAGGTTGGAGTTACTTCATTGTTGTCGATGCTTTCAGTAAATGGGTCGAGGTGATTCCAACTAAATTGTCAACAACGGACTGGTGTATACGACAACTGGACAAACTATTTACAACATTTGGTTTCCCTCATGTACTGGTTTCTGACAATGGGACCCAGTTAACATCAACTATATTTGAAGACTATCTCAAGAAGTATCAAATAATACATAAAACCATTGCTCCCTTTTGTCCTAAATCTAATGGCCAAGCTGAAAGGGTGGTTCAAACTATGAAGAACCTCCTAAAAGCTTGTGGGGGAGGACACATAGAGGATAAGATAAACACAATACTAAAACAGCTAAGAAAGACACACCATTCGGCTACAGGACAATCTCCATACTTGCTTATGTTTGGGAGAAACATAAGAACCGAAATAGATTTGATGGTTGAGATGACACCCACCCCTCATAACAAACATCAAGTGATTATTAAACAAAGTTTTTCAAGAGGGCAAATTGTATTGATGAGGAATTACTCAAACACCTCAGACGAAAAGTGGTCAGTAGGGACAATCGAAAGACTGCTTGGAAACGTGATTTACCTTATTAAATCAGAAGATGGACGGTTATTTAAGAGGCATTGCGACCAACTAAGAGCAGCTCAATAGGGGGGAGGATTGTCATATGTTTAAATAATCAGCTGATTATTATTGTTATTTAATATTATTGTTTACATTTTTCTTAGTAGGTAGTTTTGTTTTGTGAATAAAGAATTACCAATTAGTTTATGTGTATTATATATTTATAAACATATATTAGATATACTCTAAAGTTACGGTCCAAATGTCCTAATTTGGTATTTTTGTCATGAAGTGTTTTTAGGGTATCTCTATTTTCTTCTAAACCATCCACTGTTAAATGTAGGGTCCTTGCGTCCTCTTAGATTTCTGTGATCCATGTAATGCTGCTCTTACTATCCGATAACTTCTCTATTAGATTCTACTTACTCTATTCTCTGGTGTTCTTATTAAATGTCATAGAAATGAAATCTTTTTTTTTTACATTGTCATTAGATGCTACTCTCCAACATATAACAGAAAAAGTATCTATTAAAGAAGTGTTATTAAAGTTTGGTATAACTCCTTCCTAACAGCTTGTAACGATACTGTTTGCATTTTAAGTCTAACACTCAAGGTGGGCTTTGTAATATGAATGTGGCTGATGTGTTTTGTGGCTTTTTTCACAAAACTATGTGACATGTCTGTTAGACTGCTTTAAGACTTTGCCCACTGCACGTTAACATTGTTGTATTCAACTGATTGTAGGAGTACATGAACTTGTGTTCCAACTTGTCTCAAAAATAGTAACTAGCTCTCCCTCTTGGCCAGACCATTAGAGGCAAAGCAGTCAGTTCTTTACATTAATAATAAGAATGAAATAGTTTTTCCAAAACATCCATTTTTATACCTTCAGAGAACATCTAGTGAGGAGTTCCTAAACAATTTTTACTTTAGAGCATAGAACAAATCAATGTACGTAACATACATTAGACTTGAGACTTAAAGGCCAATGCATCAAAACAGTCCTCTAAAGGTTCATACTAGCTTTGGTGGTGTTTAAAGTTTCCAAAACTTAATCTAATAATCCAGCCCCTAATTTTTTCCATCAACCTCTTAAGGTCTGGCTTATACTATCAAAATGTAGTAAATTAGATAACAACCAACTCGACCTTATCCAAATGGTTAAGGTCGAGTTCCTCTTTATTCCCCAAAAAATGTAATAAATGATATTAGAGGTTGATGAGCATAATATATATTAGAAACTTAGAACCAAAAAAAGCATATATTTTGTAAAGTGCCTAATTCATAACAGTAAGTATAAATACCCCCATCGTAGCAGACCTGCGTATTCAGCGAATTTCCAAATCAATAATATAATAATAATATATAACAAGTTTTATTAAAATCTGTCTATAAATATGAGAATTATTTGTCTATTCTCCATAAGATTAATATGGAGATAAGATTAACATCATCATCATCATCATTCGAAGGGGCGGATTTCCCAAGGCGCTTCAGCCGTTGCAGCTTTTTGCGCACCCCTAAAATTCTCTTTCCTGGAGAATCAGGAATCTTCTAGATGAAGAGACCTGTAAAACTGCAGCATCCTGTCAACGAGCTCGTCAGGAGGCAGAAAACTACCCCTTACCAAGTTGCCCAGAGTGGAGGACCTTACCTCTACCAGCTCTGTGCAATCAAAGAGTAGATGATCTGCAGTTTCCTCCTGCAGATAACATTTCCTACACAGGGGGTCGCCGTTGAAGAACCCCATACGTAGTTGGTGCTTCCTCAGATTACCGTGACCAGTGACGATACCTGTGACAAGTTTGGCATCCTTCCTGCCAAGTTTCAGGAACCTCTTTGCAACTTGACGAGAAGGAGAACGAAGATTAAGCTTACTAACTCTATGCAGGGAAAGTTCAGCCCATCTTTTCTTATGACAATCCCTAGCCCAGGAATTGATAGTCTGAAAAACCGCAGCGCGGGAAACACCACAGAAGGGTTGAGGACCACAAAGGGGGGATGATGCAGCCCTATTGGCCAGCCCGTCTGCCACTTCGTTACCATCCACCCCTGAGTGCCCTGGAACCCAACAGATTAACAAGATTAACATTAAGAGTGTGCTGGTTAGCTGTCGTGAGGAACACAGAAAGTAGGCATTTATACCTGTCCATAAATAAAGGAGTTTGTCTATTCCCTATATGAATAACATGGGAAAAGAGTATGCAGGTTTGCTGCCATGATAAACACATAAACTATGATTTTTAAGCATAAATGCATAGATCTCAACCACATGAAGGTAAATACCAAGTTTAATCCAAAATATTGATTGATATGGGAAATATTAATTTTTCCTTATCCTCCATAAGGTTAACAATGGAGCCCCAAAATACAACGTATTGTGTTTAGGTTTTTTAATATCTCAGTAACCGTTGAAGATAGAGAAAAACTTCAAGGTACTAAACTGTGTACAGTAGAACCTCGCTAATCCAACACCTGCAGGACCGGGGGTATAGTCGGAACAACAAATACCCCCGTCGCAGCAGTTATAAAAAGCTGAATTAAATACTGAACCCAAAATTAAATACTGGCATAGATATGTCGATGATGTACTTTGTTTATTTGAAGGAAATATAGAAGAAAGTGAAGAATTCCTGCAATACCTTAACTCATTATCTAACACCATACAATTCACCAAGGAAAGTCAAATTAATCAGATAAATTACCTTGATCTAACAATAAAACGAACAGAGAGAAAACATACATTTCAAATTCACAGAAAGACAACCCAAACTGATCTCATAATACCACACAACTCAAATCACCCTTGGAAACATAAAACAGCCGCATTCAGATCCATGATTAATAGAATTTTAGACATACCACTACAAAAAGAAGATTATTCAAAAGAAATTAAAACAATGAAATATTTAGCACACAAAAATGGCTACAAATCAGACCTAATTGACAAAATTATTAAAAATATAAAAAAACAAAGAAACAAGAGAACAACGGAAGAACAAGGAATAAACGAAGAGAAATTCATCAGCATGCCTTTTAACACCATATTAAATAAAGCCAGGAGGAAAACATTTACCACCACAAAATATAAAATCGGCTACAAAACAAATAACAACGCTTTTAACTTAATACAAAAGTACACTAAACATAATGAAACACAACTTAACAAATTTGACACAACCGGAATATATCAGATCAACTGTTCAGACTGTCCAAAATTTTACATAGGTCAAACTGGTCGTTCAATAAAATCACGCTTCAAAGAACACATTCAAGCATTCAAAAGTAACAACAGAACATCAATGAAATCAAACTTTGCAGAACATTTATTACAGTACCTGGTGACCGAGCTTTGCTCGTATAGAATAAGACATGTATTATAAAAATCAAAACACATTTATTACTGAATGAAAACATTCATGTGGTTGAAATAAAACCGATTTAATACGCCATAATTAATATAGCGCTGAACAAAAAGTAAGTAAAGTATGGGGATGGAACTCGCGGCCTATAGTTCTTGAGGCCGACACTCTACAACTCGGCTACGACGTTAGTCAATTGAGCGATGCCGTTTAACGTCTTTTAGCCAAAGCCGATCATTTACTGTTTAATTATCCATACCGTTATTATTAGCCTGTGATCAGCTGATTTTGTTATAAACGGAATGAGGATTGAAAGGCTAAAGAGAAATTTAATTGACATCAATTAATTGGTTTGTTACAGTGGCTTCAAGCAATACAACAAATACATTTTCTACGAGTATCAAAACACGGAAGATTTTGGAAATACTTTTTTCTGCTTTTATTTCGCACAGCTATGTTATCCTTAAGTTTTTACAAATTGTCTATTAACCTGATAATTTTGCATTTATTTAATTCATAAAATAAATATTAATGCATAACCTCTAAATTGTTCCCCGCAGTCTTCAATCAAGAACTGTGAAACGGTTATAAACAGCTGTTTTGGTTTGTATTGTTTACATTTGATTCTCCATAAGCGTAATGTTAAATTTTTAGATTTTAAACTTAATATTACAAGAAAACACGAATTTTCCTGGACATGAGACCTATCTAGAACTTATTTTCTACTCGGAAATTAGTTATTTCCAAAATTTAAAGAAAATCCTCGGTGCCGTTTTCGAGATCCGTGTGCAAATATATATATATATATATATATATATATATATATATATATATATATACAAACCTTGCTCGTATTATAGTATTAGATACAGATCACAGTTTTAAAAGCATACATGAAATCTTAAATATATTGAAACCCATGAACAAAGGACTAATAATGGACTCTACAGAAGAATACCTCATCTACAAAGGACATAAAGAACACCCACAGGACATATTAAATAACCATATAAACATGAACAATCGTATATTTGAAAAAATCACACAGTTTGAAAGCACCACCCACTAGTCTGTCCAAAGTTAACATATGATACAAATCATATTTTATCAACTTAACATTATGAACACATTTGATAAAAAATTGTAATTTAAATATAGGTTAGGTTAAATATGGCTTGAAAATGGCATAAATGCCGAAACATGTTGCCATTAAAGTTTAAAAAAAGGGTACTAATTGTTTATTATTTATTTTATTATATTACTAAAAGTAGCTCTACATTGTGAATTGTTAAATAATATATATATATATATATATAAATTTTAACGACTATTGTTTTTGGACTCTGGGCACCTAAAGAAGAAACAATAACATGGTCCCGGGCTTAAGTCTCACCATGAGACCTACGGTAATAGCTTCTTCCCTATGGGAAATTCGCTAAAAGGTCGGATTATCAGAGGAACTCATATATTAACATAAAAACAAACTTAAACTGTATTTCCTCAAAAAAAGTAAGCAGGCTAAGTTGAAATCAACTGACTTTATTGCTGGTGTTCCTAGGACTAATGTGTACGTTAACGAACACTTAACACCATATAACAAAAATCTTCTCAGGCAAGCGAGAGAACTTAAAGGTCAGGGGTATGAGTATGTGTGGCCATCTGATGGGAAAATCTTTGTGAGGAAGACCAAAGATGCAAAGAGAGTGCATTACTTCTGAAGACGATGTAAAAAAACTCATGAAAAGACAGTAAGTAAATGTTATTGTGTGTGTAATCAGTTATTGTGCAGTCAGTGTGCAGTGTGTTGTGTGCAGTCAGTAGTGTAATCAGTGTTTAGTAACTTTTATGTGTAATCAATTGGAAGGGTTAAATATATTCTGCCTAAATATTCGCAGCATAAGAAAAAATTACGATGAACTTTTGTTTTATTTACAAGGTTTGCCATTCAATAATTATATTAACTGAAGTTTGGATAAAGCATGGAGAGGAGGACAGATATGCATTGCCAAGATACATCATGGTTTTCCAACCTCGGCCAGATAACGCTGCTGGGGGAGTGCTTATCTATCTGAACTTTGATCTTCACACCACTCACTGACTTTTTCTCCTTCAGACTGCTGAAATTGTTAATGTTGTGATTTATTCTACTTCAAATGATTATAACTGTTTGAAATTGTCTCTTTTTGCTATATATAGGCAAAGTAAATTCACGTATAGTCAGTTTAAAGATGAATTTGAAAATATATTGAAATTTCAGAATGATCCAACCATAATTATTGGTGATCTCAATATTTGTATTTTAAAAAACAAATTAAATAAAGGTTCTGGGAGAGATTACTTAAATTTAATTTCAGCGTATGGGTTTGAGAGTTATATAAATGAACCAACAAGGGTTTTTAATAATTCTATCTCTTGCATTGATCATGTTCTTATAAGAAATTCAAAAAACATTAATTTTGAACAAAAAGTAATTAAGCTGGGTATTACAGACCACTATGGAGTTAGTGTTAGTCTTTCTGGTCTGAAAAGTGCAATAAATCATAGTAAATTTTTTAAAGTTGTTAACTACAAAAAGTTAAGGAGGCAACTTTTAAGTGTTGATTGGTCTCCTGTGATAAATAGCACTGATTTAAAGGCTTCTGTTGCACAATTTTACAACATTTATGATGGGTACTATTCAAATTCCTGCTCACTTAAAAAAGTTAATTGTAAAAATAGGAAAGGAAGTGAATGGATAACTGATTATGTTGTTTCTCTTGTAAATAGGAAGAATAGCTCTTTTAAGCGCCTGTCCCTTGATGTGAATAATTTAGCGTTAAGATTAGAATATAAAAATTTAGCAAAAATAGTATCAAAACCCCCGTCGCAGCAGACCTGCGTACTCAGCGAATTTCCAAATCGATAATATAATAATAATAATATATGACAAGATTTATAAAAATCTGTCCATAAACATGAGAATTATTTGCCTATTCTCCATAAGATTAACATGGGAAAGAGTGTGCAGGTTTGCTGCTGTGAGGAACACTGAAAGTAGGCATTTCTACCATAAACAATTTGTATTTTTAACATTTATACAAACTTTCATCAACATCTGTCAATAAATAAAGGAGTTTGCCTATTCACTATATGATTAATATGGAAAAAGAGTATGCAGGTTTGCTGCCATGATAAACACATAAACTATGATTTTTCAGCATAAATGGATAGACCTCAACCACATGAAGCTAAATATCAAATTTTATCCAAAAATATTGATTAATATGGGAAATATTAATTTGTCCCTATCCTCCATAAGATTAACATTGGAGCCCCCAATAAAACATACTGTGTTTAGATTTTTTAATATCTCGGTAACCGTTGGAGATAGAGAAAAACTTTAAGGAACTTAATTGTGTAGTTTCTTAAGCTGATTTCAATGGTGAAATATAAAATTAGAAATTTTTAAAAATTACATGTGAAAAACGCAAAAACCCCCATTTTGGGGTACAAAACCCCCCCAAACTACCCGTTCCCATTGACCCATATGCCTGGTTTACGAACTCGTCCGAGCATTTGTAGGAATACACGTCTCTACCAAATTTGGTCTTGATCGGACCATTTTTACGAGAGTTATCGTGTTCACAGACACACACACACACATATATATATGTGTGTGCCCAGAGTCCAAAAACAATAGTCGTTAAAATTTTAGCGAATTTCCCATAGGGAAGAAGCTATTACCGTAGGTCTCATGGCGAGACTTAAGCCCGGGACCATGTTATTTTTTCTTCTTTAGGTGCCCAGAGTCCAAAAACAATAGTCGTTAAAATTTATATATATATATATATATATATATATAAAATATAGTTATATTAGTAGTATATATAGTTATATATATTATATTATATAGTTTATTAGGATTAACATCTTAAATGGCATTGTCATGTTAACTATCTCTGTAAAAAATTGTGGAAAATAAGCTATTCTTTATATCATATAAGAAACTACATAAAAGAGGATCATTTAAAAAAGTTATACACGTCCTGGTTTGAGAGTACATTAAGGTATGCATTTTGGTGGAACATACCAAACCATTCTAAAACCAGTTGTAATGTGTCAGAGGAATGCTATCCGTACAATAATAAGTAATATTAGGAAGATGGATCCAGTTACTCATGTATTTAATGAAAAATGTATATTGAATATAGATCAGTTGTATATGTACAGCTGCATTTTGTATGTGCATAAATATTTCAATAATTACCAACAAAAGAAACCTCTTAGAATAACGCGGTCATCTCAATAATATATCTCTTATAGTTCCAAACTTAAAAATACCCCCGTCGCAGCAGACCTGCATACTCAGCGAATTTCCAAATCAACAATATAATAATAATAATATTTGACAAGTTTTATAAAAATCTGTCCATAAACATGAGAATTATTTGCCTATTCTCCATAAGATTAACATGGGAAAGAGTGTGCAGGTTTGCTGCTGTGAGGAACACTGAGAGTAAGCATTTATACCATCAAAAAATTTTATTTTAAACATTTATACAAACTTTCATCAACATCTGTTCATAAATAAAGGGGTTTCCCTATTCTCCATATGATTAACATGGGAAAAGAGTATGCAGGTTTGCTGCCATGATAAACACATAAACTATGATTTTTAAGCATAAATGGATGAACCTCAACCACATGAAGCTAAATATAAAGTTTTATCCAAAAGTATTGGTTAATAAGTGAAATATTAATTTTTCCTTATCCTCCATAAGATTAACATTGGTGCCCCAAAATACAACGTACTGTGTTTAGATTTTTTAATATCTCGGTAACCTTTGGAGATAGAGAAAAACTTTAAGGAACTTAATTGTGCAGTTTTTTAAGCTGATTCTAATGGTGAAAGATAAAATTTGAAATTTTAAAAAATTACATGTGAAAAACGCAAAAAACCCCATTTTGGGGTACAAAACCCCCCCAAACTACCCGTTCCCATTGACCGATATGTCTGGTTTACGAACTCGTCCGAGCATTTGTAGGAATACACGTCTCTACCAAATTTGGTCTTGATCGGACCATTTTTACGAGAGTTATCGTGTTCACAGACACATATATATATATATATATATACATATATATATATATATATATATATATATATATATATATATATATATATATAAATTGTAACGACTATTGTTTTTGGTCTCTGGGCACCTAAAGAAGAAAAAATAACATGGTCCCGGACTTAAGTCTCGCCATGAGACCTACGGTAATAGCTTCTTCCCTATGGGAAATTCGCTAAAAGAAGGTTGTAGACATCAATTTTTGTATACTGGGGTAAAGTTGTTTAATTACTTTCTTACAAACAAAGGTAATGAGAATTGTTTTGATGGAAAACCTAAAGTATACCCCCGTCGCAGCAGACCTGCGTACTCAGCGAATTTCCAAATCAATAATATAATAATAATAATATATGACAAGTTTAAAAAAAATCTGTCCATAAACATGAGAATTATTAGTCTATTCTCCATAAGATTGACATGGGAATGAGTGTCCAGGTTTGCTGCTGTGAGGAACACTGAAAGTAGGTGTTTCTACCATAAATAATTTTTATTTTAACATTTATACCAACTTTTATCAACATCTGTCCATAAATAAAGGAGTTTGTCTATTCCCTATATGATTAACATGGGAAAAGAGTATGCAGGTTTGCTGCCATGATAAACACATAAACTATGATTTTTAAACAAAAACGGGTGGGTATCAACAACATGAAGGTAAATACCAATTTTAATCTAAAAATATTGATTGATATGGGAAATATTAATTTTTTCTTATCCTCCATAAGATTAACATTGGAGCCCCAAAATACAACGTACTATGTTTAGATTTTTTAATATCTCGGTATCCTCTGGAGATAGAGAAAAACTTTAAGAAACTTAATTGTGCAGTTTTTTAAGCTGATTCTAATGGTAAAATATAAAATTTGAAATTTTTAAAAATTACATAGGAAAAATGCAAAAAACCCATTTTTGGGGTACAAAATCCCCCCAAACTACCCCTTCCGATCGACCGATATGTCTGGATTACGAACTCGTCCGAGCTATTGCAGGAATACACGTTTCTACCAAATTTGGTCTCGATCGGACCACTTTTACGAGAGTTATCGTGTTCACAGACACATATATATATATATATTTAAATATATATATATATAAATATATATATATATAAATTTTAACGACTATTGTTTTTGGTCTCTGGGCACCTAAAGAAGAAAAAATAACATGGTCCCGGGCTTAAGTCGCGCCATGAGACCTACGGTAATAGCTTCTTCCCTATGAGAAATTCGCTAAAAAGATGAAAGCACTAGAGTTTGTGGGACAGCATAGCAGCATTCCTCAGCTGCATGTTTGATGGGATGAAATATCTGTTTGAAAATATATTTAGTATTATTATTTATTATATTGGTGTTAATTGTATAGGTACTGCTTGTATTGGTATTCATTATATTATTTCTATAAGTGTTAATAGTTTTCGTATTCATTGTAATAATTGTGTTAGTATTATTTGTAAAAGTATTAATTGTGTTAAAACTAATTGTATGAGATACACATGATTAGTTCATGGACTGCATGGTTGTATCATAGGAAAAAATAAAACATATCTCGATGTTCTTTCAAATGCCCGCATGTGTTATTTTGGCACATTGGGCTTTGTATGTATTGTTAAGGCTTTTTGAATAATAAAGATGTTTTTGAACTGTTTTGAACTGTTGAACTGTTTTAAACACGCACACACACACACACACATACACACACACACACACACACACACACACACACACACACACACATATATATATATATATATATATATATATATATATAAATTAATATATAATGACTAATATATAACGTTATATATAACGACTATTGTTTTTGGCCTCTGGGCACAAAAAAAAGACAAAAAAATATGGTCTTGGGCTGAAGTCTTGCCATGAGACCTACGGTAATAGCTTCTTCCCTATGGGTAATTCGCTAAAACCAGCAATTGCAATGCAGGGCCACATCCCTGGAATTAGTAACAAAAGTATAGAAATGCATGAGAAAATATTCTAAAATAATTTAAATAGTCATGACTAATAATATTTAACTTAGGATTCTACTTCATTTTTCCACCTCCCATTAAATGAATCAACAAAGATAATTCTCTATCTAATCTATTATTGATTGGTTGTATGAATTCATGGTAGGACAACCCACTTGTGGCTAAATTTTACCTCGAACTAGGTGAGGTGCCAGTTTAGTTAGATCTTATCTGAAAATGATAAGTTAGTCACTCTCAAACCAACATGGAGAAGGTTGCTTACAGTTCTTCTCTAAGGGATACAAACTCTGAAAGTGCACCGATAGATTATATAGTTCCTGAACATTCACAGCCTTCAGGAAAGGTGAGTGTAGCAGTTATGAATTTACTGCACCTCTATAGAACCAATCAAGCTGGATGGTGAAGTGCTCAATCTCTGAAATAAGAAAAATACTGTTTTATAATATGTTTTAATAATTCTATATATATTTTTTACAAAATTAATGATATAAAAAAATTTTCAGTAAAAATAATAATGTTAATCTATAATATTATAAAGAAGAGTTTAAAATTTTACTCACAGGTAGATCTTAAACTCATGCAACACATAGGCATATTTATTTCCTAAAAACATGTATATACGTATATATATATATATATATATATATATATATATATAACATAAATAGAGCACACTACAGTATAAACTTTGCAAACTTCTATAACAAAATAAACAATTGAAATATTAGGGCAATTACATGTGGCTTGAACTAACCTATTTTTTACTCTGAATCTATTTAATATTTTGTATGTGGCATTCATGGCAGATATGTAGCTTTATGCTCCTTTAAAACAGCAAGTCTGCATCTATTGCAGGGTATATCTCCCCACACAAATCAAAAAGCTTTGGCGCCTAAATAATTATATAGACTCACTCTAACTCATTTTAACTCCTCAGTTGGTAGCACCTCTATGCTTTCTACCAGCAAACACAAGTTTCATAACAAAATTACTTAAATGTAACTGAGGGAATAATCACAGTTTAAATTGGTAACTGACATTTGAAATAATGTTTTAAAATAGGTAATAAGTAGTGGTAGTAAAATTAATAATTTAATAATATCATTCTAACTAATGAAATAAAAGGTTCAATTAATGTTTAAGTTAATACTTTTTCCTAGATGTGTAATTCAAATCAACAGAGTGAAAAGATTGATTTTACTTCTAATATTTGAGTTTTGAGATTTTCTTCTTTCATAATGCTTAAAAATAAAGCTGGCATTAATATTGAAATTACATACGTTTACACCTACAGTAGAACTCCAATTATCCGAACTCCGACTATCCGAATCGCCAATTATCCGAATCACTTTCAGAAAAAAATTTGTCCAAAAAAAGTCTAAGTGCGCTATTATTCTTCCCCCCGCGAAGCCCGAGTGTGACCACTTGCAACTGCTCACTGTCAAGCGAATGCGTAACCTGGCTGCCCGAATCGGATGAAGACCGCAAAACAGCTTACATTGACGGAGATGTTTAAAAAACAATTATTTTTATTTCTAAATTTGTAAGTACATTTTATTTATATTTAAAACATGTGAAAATATCATGTTTCTTACATTTAATTCAATAAAAAAATATCAAAACGTAGCTTTTTTTCTCTCTAATGGTAATTTTTTTTAAAACTCTGATTATCCGAATATTTGATTATCCGAATGGGTCCCGGTCCCCATTAATTCGGATAATTGGAGTTCTACTGTATTGAATAATATTGAACCTGAAGGTTTTATGTTAAAAAGCCTTTTTTAATATATGTAAAATGACATTTAGATTGAGTTAATCAATTTTTCAGACAAAAGAGTAACAAGCAATTAAGAGTCATTTTGCAAATCCATCTTATCTATACTCTAGGTCAAAATTGACACACTCGTTACAAAGCATTTTTTTAATAATTGTCTATACATAAAATACAATTGATATAATTGTTATTTAAATTAAATCAATTTTTTACACTTTTAATCTTTAAAATAGATTTTTAGATTTAGATTTTTCAAATTATTTTTTGATACTTTTCAGGCAAGCATGGCTCAGTTGTTCATGGTTTTGCTGTGGAAGACATTGGTTCTGCGGAAAAGACGTTATGTTATATCTCTTCTGGAAGTTGTGGTACCAATATTGATGTTTTGCTTATTTGTTTACTTTAAAAATAAAATACCACAAGAATCAACTTCCATTTCATCTGACAGTAGGCAAATGCCTTATGGAAAGCCTAACTATATGCGATACAGTTCAAACTTTAAAGTAGCATATTGTCCATCCAACAGCATAACTGATGAGTTAATGAAAATAGCCATAAGCAAAATGAGCAGTCAAGGTAGAGTTTCTTTTACAGTATATTAATTGAATTGTTTATTGCAGAAACTTCAAAAACAACATTTTTTAAATTTTAGGGAAGATTAAAAAAACCTTTTCCCTAAAGTAACATATTTTTAATCATAGATTAAATTGTGTGTCAGTGTGACATACCACTGGATAAAAAAATACTGTTTTTCTCTCATGATGTATCGATCGGAAATAAATGCTGTTTTTAAAATAAATCATAGCAATTAGTTAATTTTTAATTGATTTTCAGGTGCTCATTTAAAAAGATAAAGCATTTTATTTTATTTTAATGTGTGGGCACAATGACAGCGACAACTGCAAAATAATCTATTTCAATTTTGGGTTTCTGCCAAATTTCAATGTAAATAACAAATAACTTTTACACGTACATTTGAATTCAGGGTGAGATCAAGTTGAAACTTCAAAGGAGATTACAATAATTGTAATCTCCTCATACATTAGTGTATAATGTACGTATAAAGATAAAACAGTAATACAGGGTGACAATTAAGTCTGGAACCTCTTTTTTAATTTTTAAACCACAATAGAAAAAACCCTACGAAAAACTTAAGTTCACATATGCTTATTGGTGATAGTAAGGCATACATCTGCTCAATTACCAACCGGATAATCCCTTTGGGGGACGGTGCGTAAGGAGTCAGACAAAATTCTTAAATAGCAGCATAGGTCGAGTTTGGTCACCGTCTATGTTAATGGCAGATAAATATTCTTTCAATACTTTATATTTTGCTTCGTTGTAAGCATTACTATTGTTAAAGTTGTTAATGAAAGGTTACATACTGCTCAACAATATTGTTCTACATTTTTTTTATATACAAGTGTAGAATGATGATCTGATATAAAGTTTTTCCCAAATTATTACATTATAGACAAATCTGATGTAGAAGGTTTGAAAGTGTAAGGGTTATAAACTTTATTACATTCTGTTTGTTTTACATTTTTGTTTCAAAACCTCTGTTCATTCTCACTACATTCACTCTGTTTGGTAATTTTTATCATATAAATATAATTGTTTATTTAGGAAACAACTTATCTATGGTAATAGTTTGTCAGATGGATCAAGGTAGTTTATTTTAAGCAAACAAATACTAAGCAAACCAGCTAAATTTGTAAATTAACCTAATCTTAACAAACAATTGTTATTAAAATATAGAAATAATGAGTCATATAGCCAAATTACAGATACTTAGCTGCGTGATTAAAATATGAATATCTTTGGTCAGAAACTGTTTGATAATACTGTAATAATAAGTCCCTTTGCAACATAATAACAACATATTAATAATGATGGCAATATTGTTTAAGTTGTCTTCAATTAATCAATAATATTAGAATCAAGAATCTATCATCAAGAATCAAGTGTCTGAATTTTCTGACAATTCTATGTCCCTGCTTATTTCTGAAATTTTAGTATTTTGTTCCTTATGGTTTTTGATTAGTTCCAGTCACACTTGTTGTTAAGGACAGTGAATCGGAAGTTGTTGATTGGCTTAGAAAGATATACATGAATGAAACATATCAAGACAACAACACGTTTCCATTTGGGTATTCAGAACATGCAACTGGTGTTGGGATAATCTTCACGCAAGACTCTGCTGAAACTGAAACACTAACTTACACCATTCGAACAACCACAAGCAACCTGCAGACTTCAGAAAACACCATTTATGGAGGACAAACAATGAGTGAGTATAGTATAGTACTGTTGAAATCTGCTATTCTCTATCTTATCCCACAAATACTGTATCTTTTAAGTTTTTTACCACTTTTATGATGTGTGCTAGCCGTCGAAATTAATTTTTTCCTTAATTTTTTTGGCCTCAACTGTTCATCACTGTAGTGCAGTGAATTAAAGACAGTGAGGTACCGTAGAGGTATTAGTTACACATGCAAGCCAGAGGTCATGCTCATGCTCTGACAGGAGTCTGCGGCCAATGGTTTCGATCCAGCAACCTTTGACTTACTGGGCGATCATGTTGTCCTTGGGATACTGTGCTAATTATTAATAAAATTACCATATTTATTAATTTAGTTTTGTGAATTCATAATAAGAATTTTTTTTTGAAAATATTGCATGACAAAAAATTTCCCTACGGAGACAAAATGAGACTATAGTTTTTCGGATTAGGAAACATTTATTGTGTTTTGGCAACACTGGACTACAATGGTGGCACGCCAACCCTTGAAGCCCTGACAATGCAGCTAGACTAGCATGTGGTCGAGCCAATGGCATGTGCTATATGCAAGATAGTAAAATTTAGAAAACGAATAAATTGAATATCACAAGCACTATTATGAGAAATGAGAATTACA
This sequence comes from Nephotettix cincticeps, assembly GCA_023375725.1. Classification (NCBI taxonomy): domain Eukaryota; kingdom Metazoa; phylum Arthropoda; class Insecta; order Hemiptera; family Cicadellidae; genus Nephotettix; species Nephotettix cincticeps. Next base: position 98,907,881 of record CM041786.1, on the reverse strand, counting down.
TCAATCCCAAGCAAATGTTTTGAATATTAGAACATATGGTCAATACACTATATTTTGTGTGATCAACCACATCATAGTTGGTTATTTTTATTGTACAATATATACAGACAGCATCTATTTGATTTTTTTTCGTTTGTATTGTACATGTTACATGACTTACATGGGTAACAGACATTCACTTGTTGTATCACCGATAGCTGGGATGTACAAGTAATAAGTCTAAACGTCATCTGTTTGAAGTTGTAGGTTTGCATTATATAGATGCTAGTTGTCTTATTGATTTTGAAAAGTAATTGAAAATATCTGAATCATGCCACTTTTCAAACAAACAATTTAAAAATTAATACACTTTGAATTAGTTTAAAACTATTATTTGTTTATTATAACGATATTTATCAGATTTAACCAAGTAAAATGTTAATACAGTAAATCTTTTACAAAAAAAAACAATACCAAGTAATTCTTTGTTTGAAATTCATAATTGGTGATGGTGGATTGATGTTATTTAGATTTTTATTGCTGACATTTTCCATCACGATTTTATGTAAAACAAAGTTTCACGACGTTTCGGGATCTGTAATCTGATCCCGTCCTCAGGTGAACTAATATCTAAAACATAGCACAATTAATTAACACATAATCTGGACCAAACCGGTATCAAGCTGAAAACATGAAAGTTTAAAGCAGTCAAAAAAACTCAAACAAACCATTCACCAACCATTACACACAAAAGAAACCAAAGAAACCAAGAATTGGCAGCCGGCCATTGTGGCTGCCAATTCTTAGCAAAGAACTTAAGGATAGGGAAAATAAAGTATCTGTAAATGATATTCATATAAATCCGAAACAAAATTCTCATGGTATGCTAACTCGTAGTAAAGTTCGTAAGGGGCATTAGATTTTTGTTTTAAGTATAAAATTGTAAAAAAAATATGTTTTTTGCTCTGTAAAGTTAACTTTGTACTGCAATTTTTCATGTACATTAGGAATTGCATTTGAATATAAAATAATAATAATGAATACTGTTGGACGTGTTTTCGCCTAGATTTAGGGTTTTGGCAGCGGTCATTTTGTTTCCAGTTCCGGTGGGACACGCCCACTCCTTTCAGTTGTCTTTGATGTTTTAGATATTAGTTCACCTGAGGATGGGATCAGATTCTAGATCCTGAAACGTCGTGAAACTTTGTTTTACATAAAATTGTGATGGAAAATGTCCGCAATAAAAATCTAAATAACGTGTCAGTAATGTTATTTCAAGATCTGATTTGTTAGCAATGATTAGTGAATATATCAGTTATATCATGAATACACTGAGTAAATAAAATAAAAATCCCAAACAGATAGATCGCTAAGCATTAAAACTCCATCTCAAACAACGTCAAGTACAAGGGTTTCTGGTGTGAAACAATACCAAAGCTATTGATTGAATTTAACATTGTTCTTATACGAATGGGGAGCTGCAATAAGGAGGAGGTACTACAACTCCTAAAATGCAGATTAAACCAATAGAAATAAACAAATTAATTATATTAGTGTTAAATATATAATTTTAATTAAGTTATTTTAATTTATAAAATTTTTAATTTTGTTCCAGCATCTGGTTTTTATCAATACCAATACTCAGGGTTTTTACTATTTCAGAGTGCTATTGATGAAGCTTATCTTGCCAAGAATAAAATAAATGTACGTAATACTTTTTACTGTTTAAAAATATGAGAGTTAATTTACAGATCTTACACAGAGACAATCAGGTAACTATTGCATTATTCGAAACGGTTCTGCTAAACTCAAAACCCCTGTGTCATACCTGGTTCATGTATTAAAATTTAGTACCTGATGACAAGTGTTGGTAAAACGTATAATCGTGTACTGTATTATAAATAATAACATCAACAACAGAGAACTTTTGACTACTTAATAAACACTATGAAAATATATTAAACAATCAATTCTTGACTTTTTTAGTAATAAAACAGTTTAAAAAATATATTAAACAAATTATAGTTGTGTTCTGACTTTTGATAGAAAACTACAAGCTTTTTGTGTGAATATTCCATTTCGAAATAACCTAAACATGACTAATTTAAAGGAAGAATTAAATTGTATATCTTTGTGGTGATCTGCATATAAAGCGGAGATGTTAACTATTTAACATATAACATCTTTATTAGTTCCAAGTTAGTTTATTAAATACTTAAATCTACTCCCCTTGGAGGGATTTAAGATAACCATCCATGCTATCATTAATCTAATGTTATGATTTTTAATACCCATTTTCATATTTTTCATCCATGTTATCATTTTATTGTCATTTACCTATGCATGAAAATTAAAATGAAATGAAAATAATCTGTCTAAATAAATTCATTGAGATAGAATTTTTTCTTTCAATAAAATGAGAGAAATTACAAAAACATTGTGGAATTTGTAGAAAAACGTTCACTGTTCTTATTATGTAAATATTTTGGTAAGTTTGTTATGTGTGATTAATGAAATGGTAAATACTTTTGATGAAAATAATTATAAAGAGCATATACAGGAAATTATGATATAGTTTGAAAAAAGTAGTTTTTAATGAAAAAGTTTTTACTGATATTTTGTATTTAGTTTTCAAACATTTTTCTCTAGAGGTGAATTTATATTTATGACTTTAAGTTAAAAGAAATAAACAAAATGGATTTACTTGTTAAGAGAGGTTGAATAATCTAAATAAGTTGTTAATTTTCTGATTGACTTAACAATTTATAAGTCAATGATATATGATGAGAGGGAGAAATACTATCTAATGTTTATATAACTTATTGCTTAATTTATTAGGCATTCATTTATTTTTTTGTTACTGTTTGATAGGTAACTTTGTACAATATAATTATAAAAAGTCTACCAGACATTGAGTCTTATTCTTTTGATGTTTTGGGACTATTGCTTCCATTCTTTATAATGGTTGCTTTCATTTTTGCTATTCCTTCATTGTTACGTGGGATCGTGGAAGAAAAATCTTCAGGAATCAAGGTGAGTTTTGTATTTTTCATAAATTACCAATAATTATCTTGCACTATGAATCTTAAAACTCAAAGGTTTAAAATACAAAATACAGGTTTTCATATACAATCATACTATCTAAATATACTAGTCAATAAGTATCATTGAATGTTATGGTTGAATTTATTTCATGATATATTTTAGAAATTTTGGTTATCTGTGGAAATAAATAATCCTGTGAACTGACTCATAATTTGTTACCATATAAGTCACTATTTAAAATATATTTAGCTTTACATTTTGAACACACTATAACATAACTTATTTATGTACAAATAATGATTCTGATTATTGTATTATTATCGAGCACGTTGTTTGTTCAAGGAACTGATGTCAGTAATGGGTCTGAAATCGAAAGTGAACTGGCTGGGTTGGATGGTTTACAGCCTGATAGTCTACATTCCCGTGATCCTGGTTGTCGCCGGACTCCTCACTGTGGATTCAGGGACTGGCCCTTCCATCAACACCAGCTTCCTCACAGTTTTCGTGTTGCTGCTTCTGTTTACCATTGTGTTGATCCTGCTTGTGTTTACCATCAGCACATTATTTACTAATGGTAAAAATATTTTTATCCGACAATTACAGAACTTAGTTTAAAATAAATCCAGAGTCTTTATTACAAAACCTTTGCCTTAATTTTCCCTGATCTCTAGCATAAGCAGCAAAAATTTATCTTTTTAAATCGAAGACATGAAAAAGAGTTTATCGGTCTTTAAGTATCTGTGAAGTAAATCTCTTGAAATTGTTTGACTGTCAATTGAAGTGTAAGTTCAAAATTTTTGGTTTAAAAAATAACTTAAGTTTAATAATGTGGTGTAACAAAGTGTAATTGTTAAGAGTTACTAATTTACATAGTTTCTGGTTGTACTAGTTTATGTTACGTTTGTTACAGATTAGAATTATAATGGTAGAAAAGCTATTATTCTAGCTAATGCTGTATCCCATTTGCAGGCACGTTGGCCATAATTGCAGGAGTGTTGCTATGGTTTGTAGTCTCCATCCTGTTGAACACATTCTTCGTCAGTGCTCCTGACAAATACGGACTCTGGCTCAACCTGGCCACCTGTCTATGGCCTTCAGTGTGCCTTCAGTGGTGCCTCGTCACTATCAGTAATTTCAATAAAAATGGTAACACATGTTTTATAATTTATCGTCATCTTAATTAGTATTTAAATCGTATAAATCAGGAAATCACTGGAAATAATTGAATCATGCAAAGGAATGGATACTTCAATATACCTATGACTTCTTAAATACAATATTGAAATAACAATATATAAAGATATTATATTCAAGGGTTTTAATTATGTTTTAGTGTGTTATGTAATATTTACAAGTACTACTTGTATTGTTTAGGACACTCGTGGACACTAGCGGACATGTTTGACGATGGTGCTGGGGGTGGCAGGGTGTCTGTTGGGCTGGCAATTGTCATGTTTCTGGTCCAGATTCTGTTTTATAGCTCCCTCACTTGGTACTTGGATTGTGTCAAACCTGGTCCTTATGGCAGGGCAAAACCTCTCTCCTTCATATTCCAGGTTAGAGTGTGTTGATATATTTAAGTCAGTTATCGGTATGATTACCTTAGTTTATTCATGTTGTAGATTTCAAGAAAGGTATTTACTCTCATACCCTTCTCTTAAACACTGAGGCCTTGTCCTCCTCAGCATGAATTACTTTGGAGGTTAGAATTCTGTACTAAATATGTACATGTGTACAATAAGAAAGATAAGTACCTGATCGAGCTAAATGTTGAACGGGGAATGTCGTAGCCAAAATTTCACCTGTTTCTGGTAGGTTAATCATGTTGTTTGCTGGTAAATATTTGATTTTTTGTTTCTTTTAATGAATAAAAGAAGATATTTTGTAGGCTATATAGTTGGCTGAAAACACTCAACTCAAAACACTAAACTCTATTAAAGGCTGATCTGTTATCTCAACAGCTTTCTCAAGATGATCTTTATAAGAGACCTCTGTGTGACTCTAGCAGTTCAAGAATAGCGGAGGAAACCCCACCCCACGCCAGGATACTATATTGTAGTATCAACTGCACGTAGACAAAGTCTGTTTACTTTCTCTAGGACTGTTATCCTGCAGTTATCTACTGTCAAAACCCTACTAAACTTAGGAAATGCGTAAATGAGCCTTCTTAATCCGCCGTTGGTCAAGGTGATATGTGTTTCACGGATGGTCGAGGGGTGAGATCCACGCTCACCTTTTTAAATGCCTCGTTAACGATTTATATTTCACGAATTTCAAACGAATTATATCATACCACTGTTGTTGAACTATTTTTCTTACCTTAAATTGTATACAAAAGAGTGAGCTCACCTCGTGATCATCCGCAGGTTAATCTTAATGTTACTTATAGGACGTGAGAGATCTATAAAAGTCGTTTATCTAGTATTACTCCCAAATATTTGTATTCATCTACTTGGTAAATGACTTTGCAAGAGCAAGACTGCAACCATGTATAACCATGCAACCAGTGCTTAACTTTAATTAGATCCAGCAGTATACTCAGAAACCTCAACCCACGTATAGATGGTCAATAGAATTACTGTATCATCAGAGAGAGAGAGGTAACATACTATTTAAGATAAAATGTGAGATTTTGTTAATGTAAATAAAAAGCAATGGACTAAGATACCTTGAACAATCCCAATAATATATATTCATAATGTCACTTTCATCTTTATTTTTTATACCACTCGGAAACGTTTGTGAAAATAGCTAGAGAACCAGTCCAGTGTCGTCCCACTTACTCCCTCATAATATGGTTTTGAAATAAGTTAATTCTATCAATGGAGTCAAAGGTTTTTGCTAAGTCAAGAAACATTGCAAGAATTTTGTTTTAAGATCCAATATATGAATTTTTTCAAATCAAACAAAGACAGAAGCAGAATCTGGAACAGACCATTTCGTTGTAAAAATAAAGGTGAGACAAAGACTTGAAGAAAAGAAGTTGAGAGAAAAGATATATCACAGGCTTTAAGACCAATCACAAATATTATGAATCTGGCCAACAAACCACAAGGTCTACATTTCAAATTTATATATATTATATATTCTATACCCCCGTCGCAGCAAACTTGCGTACTCAGCAAATTTCCAAAGCAATAATAAAATAACAATACATGACAAGTTCTACCAATATCTGTCGATAAATATAAGAATTATTTGCCTATTCTCCGTAAGATTAACATGGAAAAGAGTGTGCTGGTTTGCTGTTGTAAGGAACACTGAAAGTAGGCATTTATACCATAAAAAATTGTTATTTTGACCATTTATACCAACTTTCATTAATGTCTGTCCATAAATAAAGGAGTTTGTCTATTCCCTATACGATTAACATGGGAAAAGTGTATGCAAGTTAGCTGCCATGATAATCACATAAACGATGATTTCTATGGATAAAGGATGGACCTCAACCACATGAAGCTAATTATCAAGTTTCATTCAATTTTTTTTTGAATGAATAAGTGAATGATTGATAAGTGAAATATTAAGTTTTCCTTATTCTCCATAAGATTAACAATGGAGCCCCAAGATACAGTGTACTGTATTTAAATTTCTAATATCTCGCTAACCGTTAGAGATTAGAGCAAAACTTTAAGGAACTTATTCTTGTAGTTTCTTAGCTGATTCTAATGGTGAAAGATAAAACAAAAAAAATGAATTACATATAAAAAGCGCATAAAACCCAATTTTTGAGTATAAAACTCAATATATATACATATATTAACGACTCTTGTTTTTGGCCTCTGGGCACCTAGAGACGAAAAAATAACATTGTCCCGGGCTTAAGTCTTGCCATGAGACCTACGGTAATAGCTTCTTCGCTATGTGAAATTCGCTAAAAAAAGGATATACAGCAAGGACATTTGGAGTAAAGTACAACAATGGTAACATTAAATGTGACAAAAGAGTGATACTGGATATATGGAGTGAATATTTTAAAACACTTATAATCGGAAAGAGATGGTAATAAAAGGTGGGACAGGAGAACATGAAAACAGTACGGTACCCATTGTCAACCTGAGGTATTAGAAAACAGTACGGTACCCATTGTCAACCTGAGGTGTTAGAAAACAGTACGTTACCCATTGTCAACCTAAGGTATTAGAAAACAGTACGGTACCCATTGTCAACCTGAGGTATTAGAAAACAGTACAGTACCCATTGTCAACCTGAGGTATTAGAAAACAGTACGGTACCCATTGTCAACCTGAGGTATTAGAAAACAGTACAGTACCCATTGTCAACCTGAGGTATTAGAAAACAGTACAGTACCCATTGTCAACCTGAGGTATTAGATCCATCCCTAGAATGTAGAGGAAGCATTGAGAAACTTGGAAGATAACAAAGCTCCAGAAGAGGATAGCATATACATAGAGTTATTAAAGGCAGGGGAGCAGGACCTCATTAAGAAAATACGGTACACAAATTGATGTGTTATGGGGGAAAAATTAAAAAAAATTCCAGGAGACTGGAAAACTGCAGTTAAAATACTATTGCACAAAAAGGGGATGAAATGAATTGCAATAGCTATTGAGGGATCTCATTAATAAACACCCCGTATAAATAATTTTTGTAAATTGAATAAGTATTATTTTTGAAAATGATGTATTAAATTTTTACTTCAACATTTCTTTGACCACCTTATCCTTTCCTTTAAATTTCAAGGGGGGGAGGGGCTAACCCCCCCGGGTTCTGTCGCCAATGTTGATTAGGATTAGCTATAAGATGTTCACAATGACACAACCATTTTATAATGTGTGGCAAAGTTTATACGTTACTCATATAATGTCAAAAAAATATCGATTTAAGATATAATAACTTCTAGTGTATGGTGAAGTTTTTTTACATTTAAAAAAGATTCAGAAGTTATATTATTCAAATTTGTATTACACTATCACATATGTCTTTAAAAAGTGATTGTAGAAAAATCTAAATACTATCTAATCCATCTATTCTATTTTTTCCTGTATTCAAAATTAACAGATCTGGTACTCTAAAATAAGTCTCATACAGCAAAATAGAGCTTGAGTTTCAAGTACACATTTTATGAAATCTAAAAAATAATTTTGTATTTTTCAGTGCTTTAGGAAGAAAGATCATGACTCAAAGTTTACACAAATGTCAAAAAGGCAAAAAAACTATGAACAACCACCAAGTGAAGTGAAGATTGGTTTAAAAATCGAAAATCTTAGAAAAACATTCAACAATGGGAAGGTTGTTGCTGTTGAGAATGTGGATTTGGATATTTATGAAGGCAACATAACAGCTCTGCTGGGCCACAACGGTGCAGGGAAAACCACTACAATGTCAATGCTGGCTGGTATGTTGATTAATATTCTTACTGAATGGTACATGAGGTGTACATTATAATATTTTTGGTATATTGATGGAGGTATCAGAGTCATAGGTACATGTAAAGCTCATTCAGGATACTATTGGAGGAAATACTTATTATTATGTAGCCTTTTCAGTTTGATCCCTTAAATTCTTCTATCTTTTGGACATTTTAGGTACAGTACCTGGTGACCGAGCTTTTTACTCGATGAAAACATTTATGTGGTTCAAATAAAACCAATTTAATACACCATAATTAACATAGCACTGAGCAAAAAGTATTGCCCGTGACAGGACTGGAACTTGAGACCTTCGACTTACGAGATTAACACGATACCACTGAACTACGACGTCTGCCAACTGCAGGACGCTGTTTAAGGTCTTTTAGCTAACCTCAATTGTTTTAGCCGATCATTTACTGTTTAATTAATTATCCATGTAGTTATTATTAGCCTGAGATCAACTGATTTTGTTAGAAACGGAATGAGAATTGAAAAGCAAAAGAGAAATTTAATTTACATCAATTAAGGTTTGTTACAGTGGCTTCAAGCAATACCATGAATACATTTTCTATCAAAACACGGTAGATTTTAGATATACTTTTTTCTGCTTTTATTTCGCACAGTTATGTTACCCTTAAGTTATTACAAATTGTTTGGTAACCTCATAATTTTGCATTTATTACATACATAAAATAAATATTAATGCAAAACCTCTATTCACATATTGTTCGCCATCATCTTCAATCAACAACTGTCAAACAGTTACATACAACGGTTATATACAAACCTTGCTTGTATTATAGTATAGGATATTATTACACCTTCTATAAACATGAGGTTTTCTGACAATGCTTGAATGAAACGCCAATTTACATTTATTTAAATAACTTAACTTATAAATTGGCTTAGATAACTAATTTTTAGACTACTCCAATCCTCAGATGAATTAAAACTATGTTCAAAATTTATATTGGTCAATAGTAAACCATTGAATCTTTCTAGTTTATTATCTTAGAAAATAGTTAGAAGTTAGTTATTATTTTTGGAAATATTACCAAATGATTATACCCTTTATAATAGGATAAATGATTATATGATAATTTAAAAACGATTATATCTTTGAAAAAGGTAGTTTTGGTTCAAATGAATTTAATTTTACTGTAATAAAATGTAACCTACTAATTTAACCATTTAATGAGTAACGACATTTTAAAACGTCATTGTTATTTGAGCTGGAGTAAGGGTGAAAACTCAAAACACACCTCAAAAAAGTAAAATTTTTTTAATTTTCACTAAATTACATTTCAACATGGAATAAATATAGTTAGAAACATGTTTTAGGTGAAAATGCCCTAAAATAAACATTTTAGAACTTTTTTCAATAAATTTTTCAATTTTCAAATCTTCAATCAAAGTAACTAAAGAAAGCACCGATTGATGTTTAGCAAACGAATAACTCTCAGCTACAGAGACACAGGCGTCAATAATAGGGGAGTGTAGAACGTTTCCACTTTTAATCAGTGCTAATAAATAACAGGTCTAATAAAACTTCATGCCACGCTGCCACTTTTTCCGAATGAAACTTCCCGCCGCGACCACCCCGCCTAAGAAACCCTTCACAAATTACCCACAATCTACCGATTACACCAGTACTCATGTTCCGCGTATCCATGTGTATTTAATTATGGATTTATAGCTTAAAAATCAATCTGTCTCAGGTTATATTTATATATATGTATATGAACAAATTTCGTCAAATGACGTTTTAAAACATCAATACTATTTTGACTCAAAATACAGTACTCTTTTAAGACAAATTTTTATACATTATCACGATGACTGTGGTTGTTTCACCTTCAGGGTTCTTTTCACCTACCAGAGGACAAGTAATAGTGAATGGTCGGAATATTTTTGACCATATGGATGAGTTTCGTTCCAGCCTGGGCCTGTGTCCTCAGCACAACTTGCTTTTCCGTTTCTTCACTGTCCTGGAGCACCTTATCTTCTTTGGAATGGTACTATACATCTATTTTATCAACATACGGTATTTTAAACATAGATTGGTTAAATTTTCTGTTATTTTCTACCAAATAAAAATAAAGAAAACTTACTATGCTGTAAAAATAACCAAATTAAAAGTTTTAACTACATATTTACTATTTTAAAAATTAAAAGAAACAATTATTGTACATTTTAAGAATCTTGAAGAAAAATTAAATTGCCTTTATATTTAAGTACCTAGGACCGAGCTTTTCTCGGATAGAATAAGACAATTTTAAGGCAAATTAATATAATACTAATAATACAAATAGTTTAATAATAATTGTTTAAATTATGTCGGCGACAGAACTTGATGTTGTTAGTTGCTTTCTTGAAATAAAAAATGGTAGTTGTTTATTAAACAACTAACACAAACATTTTTTTACTAACCTGCATAAACTCTATACAAAAATATAGCCACCACGGTTGGGGATCGATTTCAGATCCACAATTTGTGACCTCCAACTAGCTGGATTACAGGATGACGCCACCATAAAAGCTTGCCACTTCTAGGGTTAATGAAGTTTCTTTTTTTTGTTTTTCATTTATTATTATTGATGTTTCCTCAGCTAAAGGGGTTGCCAAAGAGCAAGGCAGAGCGTGATGGAATTCAGCTACTGAGAACATTTAAGATAGATGCTAAAAAAAATGACCTAATATCAAAATTGTCTGGTGGAATGAAAAGGAAACTGTGTTTGTGTATTGCCCTGATGGGGGACCCTGAGGTAAGGAAAAATTTGACTAAAACTATAATCTAGGTTAAATAATAAATAATAAATAATAATGAACTTTACTACTTTTCGAACATTTGAGTTCATCTCCAACAAAGACCGTGATCGCAAAAAATTAGGCCTACAGACAGGACTGTTTTATCATTGTTGGCAATATGTTAATTACTAATTTAAATCATATGATCGTTTTTATGTTTATATTTTGGTTTTTAGTTATACATAGTTTGTTATGATTATTAAATTCTGTCCTGATTAAATTAATCTATTTTTATATACTTGAGATATTAACATGGTATCAGGTGTTAAAAACTGAAAAATATGAATAACATACCACTTCCAGATCCATTAAACTTTACATAAAAATAAAGCTCAACAGAAAATTGGAACCTATTCCAATGCCAGTGGGAGAACTACATCAATGTATTGCAAGCATGCAGCTCAAAGTCTACAAATCTCTCCAATAAAAAGGTTAACCTAGCTTTGTTTCTATCCGTGATTGGTGGAAAAGCTTTGAAGTTAATCAATAAATTATGCAAAGAACCGTCAGATGTCGAAGAAGTAATTGTAAGATTAGATGATTATTTCGAATAGGCAAAAAATGTTACTTATGAGCGTTTTATATTCAACAGTGCAATACAGGAAACTAATGAATCGTGTAAGGATTTCATTATTAGATTGCACATGCTTGCTGAGAAGTGTGAATTTGATTCATTGGCAAATCTATCGAAACAAGAATTAGAAGAGCGGTTAGTTTGTGATTGTCTAGTAGCAGGAGTGAGGACCAGGAGTTTGTTAACCAAGACAAATTTGTCGTTGAATAAAGCTTCTCAGTTGTGTATTGCGGATTAACAATCAGAGAAATTTGCAATTAAAATTAAATCTGAAGAAAGTAATACAGATAAAATTTATGGAGAACACAACTTCAAGATTCAAAACAGCACTAGACGCCTTTGTAAATGTTGTGGAACTAGCCACGTTTGGAGTGCCAAGAACTGTCCAGCATTTGGAAAAGTGTGTAATAAATGCAAAAGGCAAAATCATTTTTCTAAAGTTTGCATGCAGAATAACCGCGATATTAAGCAGATTAAATTATCTAATGGTGCCAATGAACAGCCAAGTTCCGACAGTAGTGACGATGGTATTTACAACGTTCAAGATGACTCTCCAAAAAACGGTTATATGTAAGCCTTCCACTTTGTACTAAAGGAGGACAAAAGCGTTTGAAGTGTCAATTTGACAGTGGAGCATCGTGCAATGTGATAGGAATTAATATATAGGAATTGGTTGGAACTCCTAGGCTGAAAGATAGCAATACTCGATTATCATTCTATGGAGGTGCATCTCAGTGTTCACTTGGAAAAATCCAAATACAAGTCTGGTGGAAAAATCAGAGACAAAAACTCACCTTTGAGGTAATCCAGACGCCACATAATCCATTTCTAGGTGCTCAAGATTGTATAAAGCTTGGTCTTCTTTCATTTGAAGACAAAAATGTGCAAATATTCTCTACAGACAGACCTACTTTAAAAAGTCTTGAAGGAGTTTCCTCAATTCAATATCTTAATGTGAGTAGCGAAAGACTCTCACAGATTAGAAGTAATACATTGGAAGATCCCTCAATGGTAGCCCTACATCTAATTAAAGTAATTCAAAGAGGGTGGCCTTCAACAAAAAATAAGGTACCAGAAGTTCTGAAATCTTTCTGGTCATTTCGTGATAAATTAACAACAGAGGATGGAATAATTCTGAAAGGTGAAAGAATTATTGTTCCAAACAGTTTGAAGCAAGCTTTAATTCGAACAATACATTCATCTCATCATGGCTCGGATTCGTGCATTAGAAGAGCAAGAGATGTATTTTTCTAGCCTAATATGAGTAGAGACATAAGAAATGAAATTAGTTCCTGCAAGGTATGCAAAAAGTATGCTCCAGATCAACAACGAGAGCCTCTTCTACAAGATGCATCTCCAGAGAGACCATGGCAGAAAATTGCTGTTGACTTTGCTCAGGAAGGTTCTACACATTATATAATTGTAAGTGACTACTATTCGTCATTTTTTGAAGTAAAGAAAACGACAAAGTGTACAAGCGAGGCTCTCATAAACTTCTGTAAAGAGCTTTTTGCTAGATACGGTATACCAGAAGTTGTGGTTGCAGACAGTGGCACACCTCTAAAATCTCAACTTTTCAAAGATTTCGCACTTGATTGGAAATTCAAAATAATACTGTCTCCACCTTATCATCATCAAGCTAATGGAAAAGCGGAATCAGCAGTGAAAATATTTAAAATTTTACTGAAAAAATCTCGTGAAGATGGGTTAGATTTCCAACAAGCACTTCTGGAGCTTAGAAATACTACACTTCAAGTGATAGGCTATAGTCCCGCCCAACTCCTTATGAATAGAAGGACCCAAAGTCTGCTCCCCATCAATCCAAACTTGCTATTACCTCAAATACCCAACGATATTAAAGAAAGGTGGGATCACAAGAAACTAATATATAAGAAGCAATACGACCGTGGATCCTTTGCAAGTAGGTCAAAATGTTTGGCTAAAACAACGACCTCAACTAGAGAATGAGCCCTGGATGCAAGGCGAAGGTACTTCAGAAAGAAGGCAGAAGACAATATAAGGTTGAATTTATAAGAAACAGAAAGTTTTTGCGAGTATAAAAAACTGATTTCCGGAAAAGAGAAGATGTTGGCAATATGTTAATTACTAATTTAAATCATATGATCGTGTTTATGTTTATATTTTGGTTTTTAGTTATACATAGTTTGTTATGATTATTAAATTCTGTTCTGATTAAATTAATCTATTTTTATATACTTGAGATATTAACAATCATTGTTCGTTTTTATCTGTCAATGTGTGTGTCGTGTTTTATATTTCTAATGACGAGTCCATAACGGATATAATGTCCCTGCAGGATCACGTGATGGCAAGACATGCAGTGGACAAAAATGTATGTGAACTGTGTTAAGACGAAAGTTAATTGGTCTAAATACACAGTTTAGGTGTCAAATATTGGATTTCATTAGTATTGTTCTTTTAACGCACACTGCATTTCCCGAAAAACTGAACAACTCGGTAATTCGAACAGGGTTTGGTCCCCATTAGGGATTATCGGGACTTTTTGTTTGTTTTGTGAACTCAATGATAATGTAAACATATAAATTAAGTCTCCGGCTACAATTTTTTTTATATCAGAAATTATAATTTCTGATTAATTTTGAAAATCTACTAATTTAACCCTCCGGTGTTTACTGAAACATGAGCGGTTGCGTGGAGTGCCACTACACTCCACTTGTTTTTGTTGTTTTTCTTAATTAGTATGAATTATCTTGACAATTTATTACTATTTTTTGTAAATAGACACATATGACACATAGTTAATGTGATTGGTGATGTTATAAAACACATAATTTATAGAACAAAAATATCTTGCAAATGTTACAATACAATAAATAAATATTGGTGCATAAACAAATTATTTAAAAAAATGGTTAGTAGTAATTTTTACTTTCTCCCCTTATACGTAGTATATGGAGAAAGTATTGTTTTCGTCAAAATTTTCTAATTTGAGTTGAGGGTGGATATATCCGTTTTGGGGCCCCCTGAATCCAAAAAAGTGGGTTTTGACGTGATGTCTGTCCGTCCGTGTGTGTGTGTGTGTGTGTGTGTGTGTGTGTGTGTGTGTGTGTGTGTGTGTGTCTGGATGTGTACAGTGCCACAGCCTACCCCGTTGGTCCGATTTAGATGAAATTTGGCATGTATGTATATATTCACGGTATCTCCAGGCGTTTTTTTCATTTTTTTGAATTTTTTATTTTTAAGGGTAGTTCACCCCTAAAAACCCTTAAAAAACGTGAAAAATCAAAATTTCTCAAAAACGGCTCTAACGATTTTGATTAAAATTTGACAGTTTATAGTGTACAGAGTACTAAATAATTTGACACCACCCGCATATCTGTAAAAATGACGGTTCAAAAGTTATGGGCTTTTAAATGTCTAAAAAATCAAATTTTTAAATTTTTTAACAATAAAAGTAAAGTATAACTTGACTGGCACCATTAAAACCAGCTTAAAAAACTAAACAAATTAGTAATTTGAATTATTTGTCTACGACTAACGGTTCCAGAGAAAAGTTAAATTTACTGTCCACGATAAACGCAGTACGTTGTCTGAAAGCGCCCAATGTTATTCTTATGGAGAATATAAAAAAAAAATCAATTTCTTCCTTACTTTCCAACCGTTTTCCATGTAACTTGGTATGAAGCGTAAGGTCAAATCACCGAACAAAACCAGCTCAAAAAAGCTTGGTGTTACGGGGGGGGTTGTCCCCCCCATACAATTTGAACAATTAATTTAACTTTGTCTCTCGTGTTTTTATTTTTAGAAATTGGATGATTATTTTTGAAACAATAAATTATTAAATGATATTTAGATTAACTTTGTAGAACATGATAGTTTTATTACAGATTGTCTTTTTTAAATTTACTTAAGGGAGAAAGTATGTGTCAGTTCACTGGTACCGTTTATTTAAACAACACAATCAAAACCCAAAACTAACTTTAACAACATAATTTGACAAGATTACCTACTTAATTAGCACATTCTACACACACACTTTTTCAAATGATCAAGGTAGACCCACTTGTTACACTTGAAAATTTAGCAAATTTTACAATAAAATAAATAAATATTGCTGCATGGAAAAAATATTTTAAAAATGGTTAGGAATAATTATTTAAACAACGCAATATTATCTATTTCAAGATCATCAGGGTCTTCATCACCGATGACTCATTATCTTCTTCCGTTTTAGCTAGCCAACACCATAACTGTTCTTAGTTGTCCATTGTTCATTTATTACTTAATACCTGCACACAATTTAAAGTTTTCATATAAAAATAATGTTAACTACGTAAAATAAAATCCTCAACATATGTCACTCAGTAAAAAAAAGAACATATGTCATATGGATACATATGGATACTGGTGTGGAGTGCACCTGCACTCCAATACTGAGGAACCATGGGAAAAAATCAATAGAAAATTTTTTTAGCCTGAATTAGTTACTGTCACTATACTGACAGGTTCCAATTGCCTGATATGTCTGGCTTACGAACTAGTCCGAGCAAATGTAGGAAAGTTTCTACCAAATTTGGTCTTGATTGGACCATTTTTACAAGAGTTATCGTGTTCACAGACACACATACACACGTATATATATATATATATATATATATATATATATATTCTTCATAAGTGCCAAATGACAAAATTTTTTTGGTCAGTTGACTATGGTTTTTGGTCTCTGGGCACCTAAAGACGAAAAATAACATGGTTTGGGGCTACAATGCACAGACAAAACGATAATTTTATTAATGTAGATTAATTATATCTTTGTAATACTTTAAAACCAGGATTATATTTACCTTTCAGGTATTGATGCTTGATGAACCAACATCAGGTTTAGATCCAGAATCAAGAAGACAAGTTTGGGACACCTTGCTGGTATGACACACTGATTAATGATCAATGATCAATGATGTTGAGAATTTGTGGGCTCAACTGTGAAATACTAACATTTCCTCAATATTAACAGATATTTGACCTCTTTATTCTATAGTTAAGAACCATATGGTAACAAGCAGTATTTATACTTAAATATGTAACAGCACCTTGTTTTATTTACAGTTAAATATTTATCAAATTTATCCTTTTGTGGATCCTTTTGTAACCATCACCTTCAGGACCGAGACTATGACTGTTAAGCAAATAGGCAGATAACAGAAATAACGTTACTGTATAAAACTGTAGAGAAAGTAGAATTAAAAAAGATTTGTTAGAAAAGGTTAACACTATCTACAAAATGTTCAGATCCAGACAAATGTTTGTACAGCTTGTCATCTTTTCACTGTACATGACAATTTGACATGTATTTAATAGTTATTAGTACCTACTCACTTATACTTACTTACTCCCATGGCCATTGGTACCCAAGTATGGGTTTGGTCTCGCCAACAACATGCTCGCCATCTCTCCCTGACTGTGCCTAGTCAATTACTGCTCCTGCTCTTGTGATTTTTTTTTCTCACTGTTACAATGTGTTCTCTTGGGCCTTCCTGGTTGTCTTCCCACATCCGGCTGCCCTTCTCTTACTTCCTTTAATAGTGATCCTGGTCTCTCCTCAGGCCATGACTCACCCATCTCAAACATCTAAAAAAGTCATTAGTAAATAGTCATTAATAGGGAAAATAATTGCATTTTCAGGGCTTTAGGGGTCGGAGAACAATAATAATCACAACTCATTTCATGGAAGAAGCTGATGTACTTGGTGATAGAATTGCTATTATGGATCATGGTCAAGTCAGTTGCTATGGAACTTCCATCTTCCTGAAGAAACTCTATGGTATAAGTTTTAAACCATTTACATTTTAATCTTTTAGAGTTTCATTAAAAAATACCCCCGTCGCAGCAGACCTGCGTACTCAGCGAATTTCCAAATCAATAATTTAATATATGACAAGTTTTATAAAAATATGTCCATAAACATGAGAATTATTTGCCTATTCTCCATAAGATTAATATAGGAAAGAGTGTGCAGGTTTGCTGCTCTGAGGAACACTGAAAGAAGTAATTTCTGCCATGAATAACTTTTATCTTAACATTTATACCAACTTTCATCAACATCTGTCCATAAATAAAGGAGTTTGCCTATTCCCTATATGATTAATATGGGAAAAGAGTATGCAGGTTTGCTGCCATGATAAACACATAAACTATGACTTTTAAGCATAAATGGATAGATTTCAACCACATGAAGCTAAATATCAAGTTTTATCCAAAAATATTGATTAATATGGGAAATATTAATTTTTCCCTATCCTCCGTAAGATTAACATTGGAGCCCCACAATACAACGTACTGTCTTTAGATTTTTTAGTATCTTGGTAACCGTTAGAGATAGAGAAAAACTTTAAGGAACTTAATTGTGTAGTTTTTTAAGCTGATACCAATGGTGAAATATAAAATTAGAAATTTTTAAATATTATATGTGAAAAACACAAAAAAACCCCATTTTGGGGTACAAACCCCCCCTTACTACCCGGTCCCATTGACCGACATGTCTGGTTTACGAACTGGTCCGAGCATTTGTAGGAATACACGTCTCTACCAAATTTGGTCTCGCGGACCATTTTTACGAGCGTTATCGTGCTAACAGACACACACACACACACACACACACATATATATATATATATATACATTTTTTTGTTTTTAGCGAATTTCCCATAGGGAAGAAGCTATCACCGTAGGTCTCATAGTAAGACTTAAGCCCGGGACCATATTATTTTTTCGTCTTTAGGTGCACAGAGTCCAAAAACAGTAGTCGTTAAAAGTTATATATATATATATGTATATATATATATATATATATATATATCCTTAGTAAATAATAATATGGTCCCGGGCTTAAGTCTTACTATGAGACCTACGGTGATAGCTTCTTCCCTATGGGAAATTCGCTAAAAACAAAAAAATGTATATATATATATGTGTGTGTGTGTGTGTGTCTGTTAGCACGATAACTCCCGTAAAAATGGTCCGATTGAGACCATATTTGGTAGAGACGTGTATTCCTACAAATGCTCGGACGAGTTCGTAAACCATACATATCAGTCAATAGGAACGGGTAGTTTCGGGGGGTTTTGTACCCCAAAATGGGTTTTTTGCATTTTCACATGTAATTTTTAAAGATTTGTAATTTTATATTTCACCATTGGAATCAGCTTAAAAAACTACACAATTAAGTTCTTTAAAGTTTTTTTCTATCTCCAACGGTTACCAAGATATGAAAAAATCTAAACACATTACGTTGTATTGTGGGGCTCCAATGTTAATCTTATGGAGGATAGGGAAAAATTAATATTTCCCATATTAATCAATATTTTTGGATAAAACTTGATATTTACCTTCATGTTGTTGATACCCATCTATTTATGCTTAAAAATCATAGTTTATGTGTTTATCATGGCAGCAAACCTGCATACTCTTTTCCCATGTTAATCATATAGGAAATAGAAAACTCCTTTATTTAAGGACAGAAGTTGATGAAAGTTGGTACAAATGTTAAAAGTAAAAATTATTTATGGTAGAAATGCCTACTTGCAGTGTTCCTCACAGCAGCAAACCTGCACACTCTTTCCCATGTTAATCTTAGGGAGAATAGGGAAATAATTCTCATGTTTATGGACAGATTGTTAAAAAAACTTCATATATTATTATTATCATATTATTGATTTGGAAATTCACTGAGTATGCAGGTCTGCTGCGACGGGGGTATTTTTGTTTTATGAATGTTCACTATTAGGGCTACTATTATTATTATTTTGTAAATGAATACCATAGTACCTTTGCATCATTTTTATTTCAGCGAAGGATGAATAAAAAATTATAAGTGCTTTTGCAATCTACAGGAACTAGGAATAGTCAAAATCTCATAACTGGTATTATTGGTCGTTGCTTCTTACTTTACCTTCTTACTTATTTGGTCGCTGCTTGTTGGAAGTCAGTGCACAATTTATTTTCTGAGGACTTGCGGCCCAGATTCTTTCCTTTTTCACATGTGTCTTTGTTTAATCCTCTCCTCTGATTCATTATAGAATATGCCTTATACAAGTTGGTTGATCTTCTACCAGAACAGTTTTTAACTGTATTTTGTCCAATATTGTGTTTCAGAGTAGTGAAGTACCACAAAATTGTGAAATGAGTGTACTTATGTAAAATACATAGTATGTAACGTCATTGAAACCAAAGTAGTGTGGTTAAATGCTTTGATGAAGGTCTATGAAAATATAAAAGTTGGATAGTTTAATAGATGGTATATGCAATTGTTGAATTTTTAAGGTCTAGAAGTGGCCAGCTACTTCTAAAACCACTTCAGTTTTCAGCTTGCACTGGCAGTTTTATCTAAGTCTGATTTTCAAGTTCAACAGATATGATACACCCCAAACAGTTATGAAATGTTGCTGGAAAAGCCTCCATTAGATCACATTAAATACTGGGGTTCATTTTAATAAATGTTATCACAATTAGAGTCAGTTATATAGCTGCACTCCAAGTGAAAATCATTTATTCACCACCAGGGAGGGTAAGTGGAGGAGTACAGAGGTCCTGTGATTAGGACTTGAGGGCTAGCTAGAGACCGAATGAATAATAAATTATATACATATTGTATGTATTATTCTCAATTGTTTCAGTAAGTTGTAACAAAATATGGGAGGCAATCTATATTACCCCTACTAAATAAGTCATGATTCAATTATTTTCTCAAAACAAAGATTTTGTTCATTCAGGCACTGGGTACCACCTTGAGATTTCCAAACTTGATCATGCTCCCATAGGTCCCATAATTCGAGTGATTGAACAACATGTTAATAGGTGAGTTAAAAATCACACTTTTATTGTTTTGGATTAGAATTTTATTTGATAACTACCAAAATATTGAACAATTTGGTATTGTAAAGGTAGTTAGTTTTTAGGCCCCCAATATTTTTTGTTGGGTGCCTAAAAATTAACACAAAATTAACACTATGAACTTAGATTTTCTGCAGCAAACCATTACATTAAAAGACATTTTTATAAAATTATTTTTTATAATAATCTATAATATTATAAAGAAGAGGTGGTTTCTGTATGTTTGTTTGTGGGTTTGTGTGTTTGTGGGTTTGTGTGTTTGTGGGTTTGTGGGTTTGTTGTGGCAAGTGAACGCAAAAAATACTGAACCAAACAGTTTAAAATTTTACACAAAGACAGATCTTAAACTCATGCAACACATAGGCATACTCATTTCCTTAAAATCCTCTCGGGCTACGCCCTGTGAACGTCCTAAGTTTCAATGTTTACATTTTTAGAAAATGAAAACATAAAATTACTTGAATGTCAACAGCTGTGAACACTAAAATTTGACAGTTCGAGAAGCAGAAGACATGGTTGCTATAAATACCCTGGGATTCAATTTTTACAGTATTTAATGTCAACATCCGTTTACTTTACATTTTGACAGTTCGGGAAGAAAAAGAAATAAAGTTAATTTTTACACATAAACTGCTGGATCAAAATTAGTGAATTATTAGTTCGAAATAGTGGAATGGTAGATTTTTAATTTTCTCCCGATGCCTGCCTCTATTACGTTAATGCTTATCCTCTCCCAATATTTGACATATGTTACTTTGTCATGTTTATATATATACTTAGACACGTGTTTTGTCATTTTGTAAACAATAAAGAATTAATTATCAATAACTTAAATGTATCTGTAGAGCCTACATCTCTCAGCCTTTTTCACCCGTGCGAAGAACGGGTACTTTGGCTAGTACACAATAAATAGCCACATTCGAAATTCTATTAAATATGATTTACTACTTAAGACAATTAAACTAACCGGTTTCTATTCAAACCCATATATATCTCAATAGGACATGTCTTGGCATTGCTAATAATAAATCCTGGTATGGAACAGTATAAGTTTTGTTTTTTTAAATGCAGTTTAAAAGATAAACAACAGGATTTTGTTGGGCTATTAATTAACAGTCCTGTCTAAGGAACATGTCAGCCTTAGTCAGTAACAAGACTACAAGATCGCGCCACAATCATCCCACAATCATTTCTCATTCATACTTGGCTTAAAATACCTACCTGGGTAGGTCGTAATTTCAAATGGTAATCTAATCATACGTTCCATTATTACCTTTCTTACCCACAATTAAAATGGAGTTTTCTGGAAACTCAACTTTTGTATTTAAAACACAAGACAAGACAAAAGATCTTTATTGACATGAACATAAAGTACAGTCATGGCGTCAATTGGTTTTCTTGATCAATGGACTTCTCTCAAGGCATTCTTCAACGGAGTAGAATTCCTCTCTCCAGCAACCAGTTGAAAAGAGCTTCTTTAAAAGTTGTCTTTGAAGTTCAGTTCTTTGAGTTCTGGTGGAAGTGTGTTGAACAGCTTAGTTCCGATGTAGGATGGTTTTTTTTCGTAGGCAGTCGATTAATGTGCAGGAAGTCTGTAGTTGATTCTGTTTCTGGTGTTGTACGGATGTATGTCTGAGAGAGAAGGTTCCTTTATTAACCGCATAGATTATTACCTCACCGATGAATAGGTTGGCCACTGCCTTCAGTTTCAGTCTTTTGAATTCTCCCCGGCAAGAATCACAGAAACCAAGTTGAGCCATAATTCTAATTGCCTTTTTCTGGAGAAAGAGTACTCTGTGGAGGTATCCCTGAGATGAGTACCCCCATGCAGTCAGCCCATAGCGGATTTGCGACTCAAATAGTGCAAAATAGGCTGTTTTTGAGGTTTCTGTGTTGCTGATGTTTTTGAGTCGTTTGATAACATCCAAGGCAGTACTAAGTTTTAAGCACAATTGGTCTACATAGGGTTTCCAGTTGAGGTCACTATCAATGGTTAGTCCGAGATATTTTGCCTCTTTGGTGTGCATTAACATTGGGTAGCGCAAGGGCATTCCTTCTTTGTGCACCAAAGAAGAGCTGTTGCGTCTTATCTCCATTCACAGTACCAGTTCGTTCTTCTGACTGTATTGTTTGGCTATGCTGGAAGTTATGTAGGCATTTATTCTATTTTGTATATTTCTACGCCAGTGGCATTTTTAACGTTTTGATGGGGAACGGTCCAAACCCTGGTCTTGTTACTACCTAACGTCGACCTGTTGTTAGGAAGCATCGCCCAATGACAAATGGCGACTGGGTCGAGATTCGACCCTTGCGAATCTGGACCCAGTTTCTAGTTTTTTATTTATTTCTAGTTCCTGAATGTTCTTATGGGAAACAATGAGAGCAGTATCATCAGCATAGAGAAACACCTCACAGTTATCCAGTAAAACTGAGACAATGTCATTTGTATATAGTATGAATAGAACAGGGCCTAAGACAGATCCCTGTGGAACTCCTCTTGTAATCTGGACTTGTGTGGATCTAGTCTTTTGGGATGACTTGTTTACTACCAAAGTTACCTCAGTCATCTGTGTCCTTCCTCTTAGATAGCTCTGAAACCACTGATGTGCTGTTCCTCTTATTCCTAGGGTTTGCAGTTTATCCAGAAGGTGATTGTGGCTTAGGCTGTCAAAGGCTTTACTAAAATCAAGGAAGATGCCATATGTTGTCACTCCTTC
This sequence comes from Nephotettix cincticeps, assembly GCA_023375725.1. Lineage (NCBI taxonomy): Eukaryota > Metazoa > Arthropoda > Insecta > Hemiptera > Cicadellidae > Nephotettix > Nephotettix cincticeps. Next base: position 98,884,509 of record CM041786.1, on the reverse strand, counting down.
TTCAGTTGCATCGATGATAGTTTCTATTAGATCAGTTATAGCTGTGGTGGTGGATTTGCCTTTTCTAAATCCGTGTTGTCGTCTGGTCAGAAGGTTGTTGTTTTCTAGATGTGAGAGCAACCTTGTAAGTACTGTACTATTTTTTTTAAAACTTTTGATAGTGTATCGATAAGTGTATTGATAAGTGATATCGGTCTGTAGTTGCTGGCCAGGGAGGTGGGTTCCTTCTTGTCCTTTGGAGTGTTTGAGTAGAGAAGGAAAAATACCTTACTGGAAGGATTTGTTAATTACATTGACTATTGGGACCAGTATTTCATTTTTGCAGTGTTTCAGGAGTATTGATGATACTTCATAAATTCCAGAAGATGGTTTTGGTTTTAGATAAGATATTGTTTTGCCCACTTCTATTCTATTTGTTGGTCTAAGGTTCCCAAATGATCTTAGGTCATGTTCAAGGTGTGTTAAGCATAGTTTTAAGGGTGCCTGTTGGGGTTTTGACAGAACTTGTTCTGCAGCATTAGCAAAGAAGAGGTTCATGTGTTCAGCTATTTTTTGGGGGTCTGTTATGGCTGAGCCTTCTACATTTAGGGATTCGATTAGATTTTTTTGCAATTTTTTATCATAGCGGTTATTATTTATTGTTTCCCAGACTGCTGTTGTTTAGTTTTCTGCCGTAGAAATATAGTTTATCATATTTTCCTTTCTTATGTGTTTTAGATAGAGATCATACTCCTTCTTTGTCTCATTGGTTTGTTTTTTGTTTTCTTCACAAGTGATTTTTGACTGATTTTTTTAATATGTAACAAAGAACACATAATAGACCTGATAAATATATTTGTTAAACACAGAACTTTGATTTGACATAGGGAAAATGTACAGTATCTAAATCCCTGTGGGAAATAGGTTAGATCATGGATATGTCTGAAGGGATTTTTTCAGTTCATCTAAACAGCTGTTTTTACAACCACATAATGTCACGTCTTCCATTACACTTTTGCGTCCTGCAAATTGTCAACACCCCCTGAGCATAGATATATCCATGTCAAAATCAAAACATTGGAAAAAACTAGTCATATTATATTACATGTAATTTTGATTTCTGATAAAACATGCAATAAACATTTTGATATGGATAAGTCTAAGCTCTGGAGCTGGTTGTTAGCAGATTTGTAGAAAGTAAAAAGTGCTATAAATGCCATCATATAGTTATAAGAACTGCTGTTTAGATGAACTGAAAACATTCCCTTTAGACATATACATGATCTAACCTACTTCCCACATTTTTTTGTTATATACTTATAACATTTGCAATTATTTAATTTATTAATAATTTAATTAATTATTTAATTATGAACACTTTTTACTCGTTTTATATCCCTCACTTAAATTAAATTCAAGGTATATAACCAAACATCGTGTACAAACATAAACACTCATTGAATGAAAACAACTGAACTGACAAATAATGAAATAAATGACCAGCTGATTAATAGAGGCTATTGAATAGAAGTGTATGACACTTTCTTATAGGGTGTTTAAAGTATTTAAAATAATCTAATAAACAACACCTGTCCTTCAGCTATTTTGCTTATTTAAAGCTATATACTTGCTGATTACTTTATTGGGTAATTATTCATTAACAACGTAAACAGACATCTAGCTATTTTACAACCGTAGTATTTATAGAGTTGGAATGGTAAAAGCTCAAGGAATGGTAATCAAGGAAAATGATTAGTGAATATTAAAAAATAAAGTTGGTGAGTTTAAAAAAGCATATGAATTATTGTTAAGTGCATCGTTGAAGCTGTCATCAGCATCTCAGCTGAGCTTCAACATCAAGGCGGAGGAGTCATCCCAGTTCCCAGCCCTGTTCTCGGCACTGGACAGCTGGAGAATGGAGTTGGGTCTGACAGCAGTTAGCATCAGTTGTACCACCATAGAAGACGTCTTCCTCAGGTCTGTGAACATCAATATGAATAGGCAGTTGCATTTGTTGATTATTGGCTTTCATTTTCAATGTAGGTACTTTCATATTAAAAATTGAGAGGTAAGCAAAATTCTCCCCCATGCAATCAAAAGCAGACCTGCATACTCAGAAAAATTTCTAAAAAATAATACATACCAGGTTTTCCTATTGTCCATGAGATTAACATGGGAAAAGTTATGCAGGATTACTGCTGTGAGGAACACTGAAAGTAAGCATTTTTACCATAAACTAGTTTTATTTATACCATATACCAAGTTTTATCAATATCAGTTCATAAATAAAGAAGTTTGCATCCTGTCCATAAGATTAACATAGGAAAGACTATGCAGGTTTGCTGCTATGATGAACATATAAACTATGATTTTTTAGCATAAATGTATGGATCCCAACCACATGAAGCTAAATACCAAAATTCATGCCAAACATGTTGGTTCGTAAGGGAAATATTATTTTTTCTTTATCCTCCAAAATATTAGTATTACTTACTTACTTACTCCATGACGCTACAGCCCATTTAGGGCCTTGGCCTCCTCTAAGATATTAGTATTGGAACCTCAAAATACAATGTATGTACTATGTTAAGATTTTTTAATATTTCTTTCCTGATAACCCTTGGAGATAGAGAAAAAAAATTTAAAACTTTAAAAAGCATGGGTCTAAAGTTGACTACGAGTCCACGTTGGTACGGTAACCAAATATTTTAAAACTATTTTTTGGAGCAATGATTTCACTTAGGATAACCTTTGATCTAGCAAAATATTTAATATTTATTTGCTGTGGTTCCAAATTAAATTGGATCTCATAAGGTAGCCTGTGCCTCATAAATATTAATAAGTAATCCATGATTCTAGTATATTATAATGTGCTGTCATGGCGATTTATTCATTTACAGCTAACTCCTTATTCATTTGATTCATCGCATGAAAATACATTCCAGATTAAGTTTTCTTTCTAAACAGCATATTCCCAATTTTTTTAGATGTACCGGTACTTAAAATTGTAACTATTTAAATCATCACAATTAAAACACAATTTAATTTACACACGATTTAAATATGTTTTATGTGAATATCTGTTTCACTGCAACCTTAAGTATAATATAATGCAATTATAAAATAAACATTATGCGAAAAATAAATAGGAATCGTACCCATCATCTGAATCCATACCAAAATACCAAAAATACACAAATTTTTGGTATTTTATGAAGAGTTGCATAAAAATAACAAAATTTAAATAGTCATAGCACTTGGAGGGTTAAGGAACTAAATTATGTAATTTTTTCATGCTGACTCATGACCTGTATACTCAGCGAATTTCCAAATAAATAATATGACAATAATAGTACAAGTATGTGACAAGATTGATCAATCTATACTTGTTGATAAATTAGAGTACTGTATTTGCCTATTCTCCATAGGATTAAAATGGGAAAGAGTATGCAGGTTTGCTGCTGTGAGAAACACTTGAACTATTATTTTTTGGCATAAACCTAAGGATCCCAACCACATGAAGCTAAATACAAAGTTTCATCCAAAATCGTTGATTAGTAAGGAAAATATTAATTTTTCCGCATCCTCCATAAGATTAACATTGGAGCCCCTAAATACAACGTACTGTGTTTAGATTTTTTAATATCTCGATAAATTGGAGATAGAGAAAAACTTTAAGAAACTAAATTGTGTAGTTTTTGAACTGATTCTAATGGCAAAAGATAAAATTTGAAAAATTACATGGAAAAAACGCAAAAAAACACAATTTTGGGGTACAAAACGCTCCCAAACTACCTGTTCCAATTGTCCGATATGTCTGGATTACGAACTCGTCCGAGAAAATGTTTGTTTCTACCAAATATGGTCTCAAATGGAACATTTTTACGAGACTTATCGTGGTCACACACACACACACACACACACACACACACACACACACACACACATATACATATATATAAATTATAATTACAATTATATATATATGTATATATACATATATATATATATATATATATATATATATATATATATATACGAGGGCAATCCAGGAAGTAGATAAGAGTAATAAGGTTTCTGACTGCAAAAAACTGTAAACCGCTATCGGCAGCTTTGTGAAGTGTATGGGGACAACATTATCACTGAAGGTGGAGTGCGTCAGTGGGTCATAAGATTTAAAAATGGCCGCACCAATGTTCACGACGAGGATCGAAGTGGGAGACCCAGCATAGTGACTGCCGAACTTGTTGAAAAAGTCGATGCTAAAGTCCGTGAAAATCGAAAATTCACAATAACGGAACTTTTTTTGAGTTTTCCACAAATTTCGCGAAGTTTGTTGCACGAAATCATCAGCGAAAAGCTTGGTTACCACAAGTTTTGTGCAAGATGGGTTCCAAAAATCTTGACAGAGGACCACAAAAATCAGCGAATGGCTGCAGCGTTGAACTTTTTGGACGCTTACCATAAGGATGGTGACTCTTTACTCGATCCTATCGTTACTGGTGACGAAATATGGGTGAAACACGTGAACTATGAAACGAAATTGCAATCAATGCATTGGGGGCACACAAGTTCTCCCCAAAAACCCAAGAAATGCATGCAAACAATGTCGGCAAGGAAGATGATGGCGACTGTTTTTTGGGACAGGAAAGGTGTGATTTTGGTGGACTTCCTGGAAAGAGGCACTACAGTATACTCTCAAAGGTATTGCCAAACTCTCCAAAAACTCAGAAGAGCAATTCAAAACGAGCGCAGAGGAATGTTGAGATCTAAGGTCTTGTTGATTCACGACAACGCCCGGCCCCACACGGCAAATGTCACTCGTAAAGTTCTTGAATCTTTTAAGTGGGAGTTGTTTCCTCATCCGTCGTACAGTCCCGACCTGGCACTGAGCGACTTCCACCTATTCCCAGCAATGAAGAAGTGGCTGGCTATGCAGCGATTTGATGACGACGCACAGCTGCAAGAAGAGGTGACGAAGTGGTTGAAGGCGCAGGCGGCCGTATTTTTCGACGAAGGAATTTCCAACCTCGTACATCGCTACGATAAATGCCTTAATTTGAATGGTGGCTATGTAGAAAAGTAGTATTTGAGTGTGGCTTTCATCTGTATATAATAAAATTTGTTTCCTATACTTTGTTTATTTTTTATTCCAAAATGTAATCTACTTCCTGGATTGCCCTCGTATATATATATATATATGTACATGTATGTATACAAACCTTGCTTGTATTATAGTATTGGATTGGAACCCCTAAATACAACGTACTGTGTTTAGATTTTTTAATCTCGGTAACCGTTGAAGATAAACTAATACTGTAATTAAATTGTGTAGTTTTTTTAATTAATTCTAATGGTGAAAGATAAAGTTTAAAAATGTTTAAATTAAATATAAAAAACATAATAAAACTCAATTTTTTAGTACAAAATCCCCCCAAACCAACCGTTCCCATTGACCGATATGTCTGTTTGATACGAGTTCGTAAAACTCGTCTGAGTAAATGTAAGAATACACGTCTCTACCAAATTCGGTCTCGATCGGACCATTTTTACGAGAGTTATTGTGTTCACACACACATATATATAAATTTTAACTACTATTGTTTTTGGTCTTTGGGCACCTTTATACAAAAAAATAACATGGTCCCGTGCTTAAGTCTTGCCATGATACCTACTAAAATGGCTTATTCCCTATGGGAAATTCGCTAAAACCCAATTTTTGAGTACAAAACCCCCAAACTACACGTTCTGGTTGACCAATATGTCTGGATTACAAATTTGTCCGAGTAAATGTAGGAATACACATCCCTACCAAATTTGGTCTAGATTAGATCTTTTTTACGAGAGTTATTGTGTTCACAGACACACACATATATCCCTAGTAGCACAAAAATATTTTAAAAATATTGTAGGAAACATTTTTTAAATGTTGTTATAGAAATATTTTATAAATATTTTGAAAAAATTTTGACAAACTACTATTTACTATTTACTATACTATAAAACTATTTTTTGCACCATTTTTCGTAAAATAAGGTTCCTGTATGCTCCCAAAACAGAATGGGATGTGCTGGAAGAAATCTGTCAATGTTGTCTTGCTCATCAGCTCTCCCTCTCTCTATCCCCACCTCGTCTCCCCATCCATGCCTTGCTATGTTAAATAGTGCAAGCCTAACAGTCATCTGCAAAGAATCCTGTGATCACTTTACTGCCTGATACACAGTTTGTGCAATTATTCCAATTTATACACTAAAACATTACGGTTGTAATGTTTTAATGTTGTAGTGTTTTAGTTTTAGTTTTTTGTAATTTTGTATTGTTACCGTTGTTAATTGTTATTGTTACATCCCAAAATTGTTGGGGTGACCTCATGCCACCTTGTTTTACCCTGGATGGCTGTCAGGCTGGCATGCTGGAAGTGGGAGGGTGCTAGTGGTGCGGAAAGGGAGCGATAGAGCTGATGTATAAGATGGTGTTGCCAAATTTCTTCCAGCACACCGTATTCTGTCTCGGCGGCATAGGGAACCTTACTTTACAAAGGCTTCGTCTTAAACAACACACATCTATTAAATGTTCTCATCACTAGACAGAAATGTCTAATAATCATACCTTTAATGTTTCTATTTTGCTAAAACTGATTTCAGATCAAAATGAATAAATTATCTTAGATGTATTGGTATGTGATGCATTATTTGTTGGATTTAAGCAAATTTTCCATAGGGAAGAAGCTATTACCTTAGGTCAAGACTTAAGCCCGAGACCATGTTATTTCTTCGTCGTTAGGTGCCCAGAGGCCAAAAACAATATTCATTAAAATTTCTATATATATATATATGTGTGTGTGTGTGTATGTGAGCACGATAACTCTCGTAAAAAAGGTCCGGTCGAGACTGAATTTGGTAGAGACGTGTATTCCTACATTTGCTCAGACGAGTTTGTAAACAGAGATATCGGTCAATGGGAACGGGTGGTTTGGGGGGATTTTGTACTCAAAAATTGAGTTTTATTGTGTTTTTTATATTTAATTTAAAAATTTTCAAACTTTATCCTTCACCATTAGAATTAGTTTAAAAAACTAAACAATTTAGTTACAGTTTTTTTTCATCTCCAACAGTTACCGAGATTAAAAAATCTAAACACAGTACGTTGTATTTTGGGGTTCCAATCCAATTATATAATACAAGCAAGGTTTGTATATATATATATATAAGCTACTCCAAACGTAGTGCTAATTTCCACTAACTGTTGCTCACCTCAACATGAGCTAATTTTATGGTTGCATGAAATTGATGTATCAATTTCTGCTAATATCCATAATAGCACATAGGTTTTCGAGAGCACATGGATCTCGAAAACTGCTCTAATGATTTTCTTTAAATTTTGGAATTATTATTTATTATTTTATTATATGTATTTATTTAATTTATTATATTATTTTTTTTTAAATAAAATATTATTAAAAATTAAAAATTGACTTAACAAAAAAATATGCATTTATTTATCCAATACTACAATACGAGCAAGGTTTGTATATATATATATATATATATTTGCACACGGATCTCGAAAACGGCACTAAGAATTTTCTTTAAATTTTGGAAATAACTAATTTCTGAGTAGAAAATAAGTTATAGATAGGTTTAATGTCCAGAAAAATTTTTGTTCTCTTGTAATATTAAGTTTAAAATATAAGAAATTAACATTAAGCTTATGGAGAATCAAAATGTAAACAATACAAATCAAAACATCTGTTTATAACCGTTTGACAGTTGTTGATTGAAGATGGTAGTGAACAATATGTGAATGGAGATTTTGCATAAATATTTATTTTATGTATAAATGAAAGATTATCAAATTACTGAACAATTTGTAAAACTAAAGGGTAAAATACCTGTGTGAAATAAAAGCAGAGATAGGTATTTTCAAAATTTTTCGTTTTGATAGAAAACGAAATATCATCAATTTCATTCCTTTTCTAACAAAATCAGTTGATCACAGGCTAATAATAACTGTGTGAATAATTAAATACAGTATAAGATCAGCTAAAACAATTGAGGTCGGCCAACAACCCTTAAACGACAGACCGATCTTGGCCAACGTCGTAGCGCATTGGTTAGTGCTAAGGTTTCAATTGCTGGAAGTTGTGCGATCAATCCCCACCCGGGGAGTATATTTTTGTTTGGTGTTTTTGCTATATTATTTAAGGTGTATGAAATTGGTTTTATTTAAACCACACTAATGTTTATATTGAGTAATAATTTTTTTTAATTTTGCTAATTAACTTGTATAATACATACCTTATTCCATCTGAGCTAAGCTCGGTCACCAGAATCTTATAGAGGATATAGAAAATTTATATTTCACTTATCAATCTATATTTTTGGATGAAACTTGTTATTTAGCTTCATATGAATTGATCCATCCATTTATACTTGAAAATCATGGTTTATGTGTTTATCAAGGCAGCGAACCTGCATTCTCTTTTCCCATGTTAATCATATAGGGAATATGCAAACTCTTTTATTATATGTACAGATCTTGATGATAGCTGGTATAAATGTTAAAATAAAAATTGTTTATGCTAAAAATGCCTACTTTCAGAGTTCCTCGCAGCAGCAAACCTGCATACTCTTTCCTATGTTAATCTTATGGAGAAAAGGCAAATATTCTCATGTTTATGGACAGATTTTGATAAAACTTGTCATATATTATTATTATTACATTGTTGATTTGGAAATTCGCTGAGTACGCAGATCTGCTGTGATGAGGGTATTTTTTGTTGCGATTTTCTATCACATATCAACATTTAACATCTAAATAACAACAACGTACAAAAAGAAATGTCTGCAAAATATAAAATAGATAGTAAAATTAAAATTCTTATCACTCTAGTTTTGTGAAATACCAGTTTACGATAAGAGAAACTTTTAGTTTTGAAAATATTTTGTGCCTAAAAATTCACCTCCCTTGGTGGGGTTTTAACCCAGAGCTACCTGCCATCATTGAGAACCTATAATTCAAACAGGTAAAGAGAAACTGATAGCTGTGATGGCCAACAAGACTTGGAAACTTCTATAGTTCATGTTCCACATCAAGTTTTAGTGTCGTTTTGTTAATGAAATGTACACTGCTGACACATTTTTAGAAAAATAATATGTTTGATATTTTAATCCACTGTGTTCAGAGGTGTAGTGCTAAAAAAATCTGTGCCGGAGCGGTGTGTGGCGTATCGGCCCTTGCCAGAAAGGCCATTATTCTTTGGGGAAGGGGTTGGGATAATGGGTAGTCAAAGTCTGCAAGTTCCTCGGGAAGGTCATTGCGTGGTCAAACGAGAGGAATTGTGTAAAATGATTTTATCTATTTAAAAAAGAATGACATAAACCGAAGTTTAATTTTGCTAAAGCGACTAGTGATGCTTCTGGGGTATCTGTTGTATTCATGCAAAGTATTGCAGTCAAAGGCAAATGGTCTCTTTCTTTTTCAACCCAAACTGGAGGTCAAGGAAAAAGAACATATTTGTAAATGAGTTTACCCACCACATAATATGGAGGAAAATCCTCAAATTTTATTTTGTAAAAATCACCACAACTTCATCGAAATTAAAGGCTATAGGAAGAGGGTGTGTTGAAATAAATATTTTGGACGGAGATTAAAAAGAATAGGATTTTAATGGTTGAAGTCTGAAAATACAAATAATTCTTAGTCAGCCTCAAGTTTGTTGTAAAAATTAATATATTTTTGAATTAAAAAACTAGATACTATAAAAAGATATATGATCTTCAAGTAAGCCCTAGTGTCTGATTCTGGTGTTACTATATGTTGTTAGTTTAGGGTTAATGTGAAACGCCTAAAATTGCCTCGATATTGCGTCTTGATCATGAAATGATGCGAGTGACTCTTTTACCTACCACGCTCTATAAAAAGGCAAAGTACAAGTGTAAAAATCTGAGTTTCAGCTGCACGAGCGCCGCTCCGGCTCTAAAAGCTGTGCCGGAGCGGCGCTCCGGACCGCTCCGACTCCACTACACCACTGACTGTGTTACAACGATTTCTGTACAGCTGCAAAATGAGAGTACAGTTTGTTTGACCAATAAAACATATACTGTGAAATGGCGGTGGCATGCTGATCCATGAACCACTCTGGTTGTCAAATTTGTATGAAATTAGGTACAAAAGTGCACTTTGGCTATAACTCCAGACCATTTAAAGAAAGGATTTTTTTAAATCTTTTATTTGTAAGGATAGTTAAAAACCCTAGAAACCCTTAAATAATGTGAAAAATACAAAGTTCTCAAAATCTCCTCTAACAATAAAATTTTGATAACATTTCATGGTTTATAGTCCAATAAGGCCTCAAATAATTTACACCGTCTGTATATATCAGTAAAACTAATGGACAAGATTTAAGATATGGGCTCTTAGTGTAAAAAAACATAACATTTTATGGTAAAACGATAAATTTCTAAATTAGTTTGAACATTTACATTCAAACCAGCTCAAAAAGCTAAACACATTCGTATTTTGACTAATGGTTCCAAAGAAAATTTAAATGTACTGGCTGTGGTAAATGTGGTACTTTGTCTGAGAGCGCCCTGAGAGTGGTTTTCTTATGGAGAATTAAAAAAAATAAATTTCTTCCTTATTTTTCAACTGTTTCTATGAAACTTGGTTAGCAGTGTAAGATCTTACTTACTCCATGACGCTACAGCCCATTTAGGGCCTTGACCTCCTCTAAGATGCCTCTCCATTCTTGATTCAGATTTTTTGTATAGGTCACGCAGTTCTTGGTTTGAGCGAATTCTCCATTCTCCATTGATGAATACTGGACCATATATTCTTCTCAGTATCTTCAGTTCCCGTATATCAATAAGTCTCCGTCTTTCTTTGTTAATACCCAGGTCTCAGCCCTGTATAAGACCACTGGCTTTATTACTGTTTCATAAATTTGAATTTTTATTTTATTTATGATAATGTTCTTGACTTCAAGTATTGGCTTAGTGCATAATAACATCTGTTCCCTGCAGCTATTTTCGCTTTTATATCTACTTCAACATTATTATCCTCTGTCATAACTGAGCCCAGATATTTGAACTGATCGACTCTTTCAAATTTGTAATCATTACATTCCATAAGTCTCTCGCCAATCGGTCTTGTTCTGCTGCTTGCCAGATATTTGGTCTTATTTTCATTTATCAAGAGGCCGATATTTGCTGATCCTTCATTGAGCTGCTGGAAGGCGTCTTTTAGTGTAAGATCACATCACCCTATAAAACTCAAAAAAGTTTGATTTTACCTGTTGGAGGGCTATGCTTTCAAAAAATCTAATATAGTTTTTTATATACTGCCATTAGATTATTCAATCATCTACCAAATGAATTTAAGTTTTGCCCCTGCCTAAATTTAAATTAGCCTTAACAATTTTTTTTGTGCTCAAAAACTGTTTTTACAATTTAAAAGAATTTTTTGATACATGGTTTGTTTACATAATCATTTTGATTTGAGTAGTGTACAAATAACCTATATGTAACTGGACATGATTGTATTATTTCTGGTTATATATGTGATAAAATTAGTTTTTAACTGACGCAGCCTATACAACTATGTATGTTTTATAACTAACATGTTGTCCATGGAATAAAGAGATTTGATTTGATTTGATTTGATTTAACAATTATTTGAATTTGTTTGTTAATATTTGTTGTTTTTTAAGAAATCAGGTGATTATTTCTGAAGCAATTAATTTGACATGGATATGTCTTAGCTCTGGGGGGTTGTTAGTGATTTTTAAGATGGAAAACATGTACAGTAACAGGTTTCCATAGAAACTACCAGGGCTATTGTATTGAATTTCTAATAAGAAAGAATAAGAACAGCTGTTTTGATGAATTGAAAACATTATCTTTAGTAGACATATCCATGATCTAACCTATTTCCCACAGGGAAGTAAATCAATCATTTTTTAAATGATATTCAAATAAACATTATAGAATATGATAGGTTATTAATGGTGAGTCGTTTTTTTATTTACTTAAGGAAGAAAGTATGTGTTAGTCCACTGAAACCATTTACTTTTAATTTTTTTTTAGATTTTGAATGTTTAATGTACAGACTTTGATTTGAAATACATAAAGCTCTGACTGAATTGGAGTTCATACAAAAAACTAAGAAATCCCAGAGATTGTTTTGTTTTGTTCGGCTTATGTAATGCCCATGGAATAATGCAAGACGAGTTTCTGTCATAGAATACTTAACTTTTCATTTTTATTTACAGGGTTGCTGAAGAGCCAGATGTTGAAGAATGTTCAAATCAGGAGAATAACAATGTACAGCTGGGTAAGAACACTTTTTTTTAAATATTTTACTTATCTAACACTACTTATTTTACTTAAATTATTTAACAGTAATCACTGAAAATAATTTCAGGCTATGTCTTTGTTTTTATTTTTATTATCAACCCAACAATTTGCTTCCTTTGGGTTTTATTACAAAAATAAAACTGTGCATTTTTCATCACCACTTATCTTAAAACACGTGACCTTAGGTATTTAGATACATTTGATATTTCACTGTTTATTTCAGCTCACGAATACAAAAAGGTCACAGGATTTGGGCATGTTTGGCTACAGTTAAAAGCATTGCTAATAAAAAGGATACTGACAAAACTAAGAAGTTGGAAAAGTGCTTTGGTGTTTGTGAGTATTATTTAGATAAAAAACAAGTTAGTAACATTACAACGTAATAAAAATTGAAATAAAAAGTCGCCACAACGCTTTTGCTCTGTTATCTTTTGATCAAGTTGTGTTGTATTTTGCACTGTTTTGAGGCTGCAAATCAAAGGAGTTCCAAAAATATTGGTTCTCACAAAGGAGAGAACCAATTAATAATAAAAAATATCCACGCAACTAGAAGTTTTATATGTTTAACTATACAGTTAAACATATAAAATACAGACAAAAATGAAAATTATTACATAATTTATATTTATTTGTCAGTTTATTTTAGTGACAAAACTGCTAACAAAATGAGGTGCAAAATGATGATTAAAATAAGTGCAATACAAGTAACGAATATTTCTGATTTGGTCTTTAAATAAGGATAACACTAATTGATCTAAGGTGTCAAATTTCTATCTTATAAATTTTTTTTTTCGATAAACATTATATTTATCGATTTATGTAGGGGAGAGTGGGGATCCTTGAGACAAGGGGCACCTTGTGACAAAGATTAATTTAGGGTATCTTAATGTTGCTGGTAGGCAACACTGAGCTCAATCTGTTGTTCTCTTTCTCCTATAACCTCAATCTGTGTATCATACATTTCTGAGTCATTGTTTCTGAGTTAATGAGAAAACTTATTTGTGACCATTAAAAGTAAATAATTGTGTCATTGGGTTGGTTAATACTGTTAGTTTACTTGTAGTTCCAATTTGTTAAGTTATGTATAGATGAATGGCCACTAAACAGTGTATAATTGGCTGTGTTTTTATTCCCCAATAAAAGGATTAATTTTAGTAGTAATGACTTATTTTTCTCCAAGTGCATTGTGGGGAAGGTTTGAGACAAAAGTAGGTGGTGAAGGTTGAGACAAACAAACTTAGATGTAGAGTAAGTGAATAATAAATATACAGTGAAAGAGAACATGACTTTAATCCAAAAACCTCATTCTAAGTTGACAGACCTCAAAGTAAACAAACAACAACTGATTAACAAAACAATATAAACATGTGATACAAATAAGACAGTAACTTATGATACATCTCTCTTTCTTTGGTTTGAATTGGATTTTATTCAAATCTTCTAGGAGGTCTAATATTTCGGCTACTTCTCCGTAGTTCATGGTTCCACCTCATAAGATCCGTAGAAGATTGATTTTGGCCGCTTCTCCATTGTTCCTCACTGTTCACCTTCACAAGATGGAATCTATTCCTCCTAAGCTCTGTTCCATTATCCAGTTGTATGATATAAGAGCGTGGATGTTCTGTAGATTTCTTTACTTTTCCATA